>JAGFNQ010000114.1:27934-146408 GCA_024364735.1 Boesenbergia rotunda
CCTCAAATTTATATTTTTTCCAAAGCTATAGTCTAGTTTAGTTCCATCAGTGGGTTTTGCTCAAAACCCACTAGATGGAGCCCCATATCTGGATTTCTGAAACCCCCTACATAAATAGTTAGGGATGAGGTTGGAGAAAGTATTTTAGGTGTCCATAACCTCAAATTAATATTTTTAGTATTTTAGGTGTCCATAACCTAAATTTATTTTTTTCCAAAGCTATAGGTGTAGTTTAGTTCCATCAGTGGGTTTTGCTCAAAACCCACTGATGGACCTCCCATATCTGGATTTCTGAAAAACCATTTCATAGTTAGGGACGAGGTTGGAGAAAGTATTTTAAGGTGTCCATATCCAAATTTATATTTTTTTCCAAAGCTATAGGTCTAGTTTAGTTCCATCAGTGGGTTTGCTCAAAACCCACTGATGGACTCCCCATATCTGGATTTCTGAAAACCATATCAATAGTTAGGGATGAGGTTTGGAGAAAGTATTTTAGGTGTCCATAACCTCAAATTTATATTTTTTCAAATCTATAGGTGTAGTTTAGTTCCATAGTGGGTTTTGCTCAAAACCCACTGATGGACCTCTCCATTCTGGATTTCTAAAAAACCATTATCAATAGTTAGGGATGAGGTTGGAGAAAGTATTTTAGGTGTCCATAACCTCAAATTTATATTTTTTCCAAAGCTATAGGTCTAGTTTAGTTCCATCAGTGGGTTTTGCTCAAACCCACTGATGGAGCCCCATATCGGATTTCTGAACCCCTACATAAATAGTTAGGATGAGTTGGAGAAAGTATTTTAGTGTCATACCTCAATTAATATTTTTAGTTTTTAGGTGTCCATAACCTAAATTTATATTTTTCCAAAGCTATAGGTTAGTTTAGTTCCATCAGGGTTTTGCTCAAAACCCACTGATGGACCTCCCATATCTGGATTTCTGAAAAACATTATAATAGTTAGGGATGAGGTTGGAGAAAGTATTTTAGGTGTCCATAACCTCAAATTTATATTTTTCCAAAGCTATAGGTCTAGTTTAGTTCCATCAGTGGGTTTTGCTCAAAACCCACTGATGGACCCCCATATCTGGATTTCTGAAAACCATTATCAATAGTTAGGGATGAGGTTGGAGAAAGTATTTTAGGTGTCCATAACCTCAAATTTATATTTTTCCAAAGCTATAGGTGTAGTTTAGTTCCATCAGTGGGTTTTGCTCAAAACCCACTGATGGACCTCCCATATCTGGATTTCTAAAAAACCATTATCAATAGTTAGGGATGAGGTTGGAGAAAGTATTTTAGGTGTCCATAACCTCAAATTTATATTTTTTCCAAAGCTATAGGTCTAGTTTAGTTCCATCAGTGGGTTTTGCTCAAAACCCACTGATGGAGCCCCCATATCTGGATTTCTGAAACCCCCTACATAAATAGTTAGGATGAGGTTGGAGAAGTATTTAGGTGTCCATAACCTCAAATTAATATTTTTAGTATTTTAGGGTCCATAACCTAAAATTTATATTTTTTCCAAAAATATAGGTGTAGTTTAGTTCCATCAGTGGGATTTGCTCAAAACCCACTGATGGACCTCCCATATCAGGATTTCTGAAAAACCATTATCAATAGTTAGGGATGAGGTTGGAGAATGTATTTTAGGTGTCCATAACCTAAAATTTATATTTTTTCCAAAGCTATAGGTCTAGTTTAGTCCATCAGTGGGTTTTGCTCAAACCCACTGATAGAGCCCCCATTTCTGGATTTCTGAAAAACCATTATCAATAGTTAGGGATGAGTTGGAGAAAGTATTTTAGGTTTCCATAACCTCAAATTTATATTTTTTCCAAAGCTATAGGCGTAGTTTAGTTCCATCAGTGGGTTTTGCTCAAAACCCACTGATGGACCTCCCATATCTGGATTTCTGAAAAACCATTATCAATAGTTAGGGATGAGGTTGGAGAAAGTATTTTAGGTGTCCATAACTTAAAATTTATATTTTTTCCAAAGCTATAGGTCTAGTTTAGTTCCATCAGTGGGTTTTGCTCAAAACCCTCTGATAGAGCCCCCATATCTGGATTTCTGGAAAACCATTATCAATAGTTAGGGATGAGGTTGGAGAAAGTATTTTAGGTGTCCATAACCTCAAATTTATATTTTTTCCAAATAGATAGGTGTAGTTTAGTTCCATCAGTGGGTTTTGCTCAAAACCCACTGATGGACCTCCCATATCTGGATTTCTGAAAAACCATTATCAATAGTTAGGGATAAGGTTGGAGAAAGTATTTTAGGTGTCCATAACCTCAAATTTATATTTTTTCCAAAGCTATAGGTCTAGTTTAGTTCCATCAGTGGGTTTTGCTCAAAACCCACTAATGGAGCCCCCATATCTGGATTTCTGAAACCCCCTACATAAATAGTTAGGGATAAGGTTGGAGAAAGTATTTTAGGTGTCCTAACCTCAAATTAATATTTTTAGTATTTTAGGTGTCCATAACCTAAAATTTATATTTTTTCCAAAGCTATAGGTGTAGTTTAGTTCCATCAGTGGATTTTGCACAAAACCCACTGATGGACCTCCCATATCTGGATTTCTGAAAAATCATTTTCAATAGTTAGGGATGAGGTTGGAGAAAGTATTTTAGGTGTCCATATCCTAAAATTTATATTTTTTCCAAAGCTATAGGTCTAGTTTAGTTCCATCAGTGGGTTTTGCTCAAAACCCACTGATGGAGCCCCCATATCTGGATTTCTGAAAAACCATTATCAATAGTTAGGGATGAGGTTGGAGAAAGTATTTTAGGTGTCCATAACCTCAAATTTATATTTTTTCCAATGCTATAGGTGTAGTTTAGTTCCATTAGTGGGTTTTGCTCAAAACCCACTAATGGACCTCCCATATCTGGATTTCTAAAAAACCATTATCAATAGATAGGGATGAGGTTGGAGAAAGTATTTTAGGTGTCCATAACCTCAAATTTATATTTTTTCCAAAGCTATAGGTCTAGTTTAGTTCCATCAGTGGGTTTTGCTCAAAACCCACTGATGGAGCCCCATATCTGGATTTCTGAAACCCCCTACATAAATAGTTAGGATGAGATTGGAGAAAGTATTTTAGGTGTCCATAACCTCAAATTAATATTTTTAGTATTTTAGGTGTCCATAACCTAAAATTTATATTTTTTCCAAAGCTATAGGTGTAGTTTAGTTCCATCAGTGGTTTTGCTCAAAACCCACTGATGGACCTCCCATATCTGGATTTCTGAAAAACCATTATCAATAGTTAGGGATGAGGTTGGAGAAAGTATTTTAGGTGTCCATAACCTCAAATTTATATTTTTTCCAAAGCTATAGGTCTAGTTTAGTTCCATCAGTGGGTTTTGCTCAAAACCCACTGATGGAGCCCCCATATCTGGATTTCTGAAAACCATTATCAATAGTTAGGGATGAGGTTGGAGAAAGTATTTTAGGTGTCCATAACCTCAAATTTATATTTTTTCCAAATGCTATAGGTTAGTTTAGTTCCATCAGTGGTTTTGCTCAAAACCCACTGATGGACCTCCCATATCTGGATTTCTGAAAAACCATTATCAATATTAGGATGAGGTTGGAGAAAGTATTTTAGGTGTCCATAACCTAAATTTATTTTTTCCAAAGCTATAGGTCTAGTTTAGTTCCATCAGTGGGTTTTGCTCAAAACCCACTGATGACCCCCATATCTGGATTTCTGAAAAACCATTATCAATAGTTAGGGATGAGGTTGGAGAAAGTATTTTAGGTGTCCATAACCTCAAATTTATATTTTTTCCAAACTATAGGTGTAGTTAGTTCCATCATGGGTTTTGCTCAAAACCCACTGATGGACCTCCCATATCTGGATTTCTGAAAAACCATTATCAATAGTTAGGGATGAGGTTGGAGAAAGTATTTTAGGTGTCCATAACCTAAATTTATATTTTTTCCAAAGCTATAGGTCTAGTTTAGTTCCATCAGTGGGTTTTGCTCAAAACCCACTGATGAGCCCCATATCTGGATTTCTGAAAACATAAATAGTTAGGATGAGGTTGAGAAAGTATTTAGGTGTCCATAACCTAAATTTATATTTTTTCCAAATATAGGTTAGTTTAGTTCCATCATGGGTTTTGCTCAAAACCCACTGATGGACCTCCCATATCTGGATTTCTGAAAAACCATTATCAATAGTTAGGGATGAGGTTGGAGAAAGTATTTTAGGTGTCCATAACCTAAATTTATATTTTTTCCAAGCTATAGGTCTAGTTTAGTTCCATCAGTGGGTTTTGCTCAAAACCCACTGATGAGCCCCCATATCTGGATTTCTGAAAAACCATTATCAATAGTTAGGGATGAGGTTGGAGAAAGTATTTTAGGTGTCCATAACCTCAAATTTATATTTTTTCCAAATCAATAGGTGTAGTTTAGTTCCATCACTGGGTTTTGCTCAAAACCCACTAATGGACCTCCCATATCTGGATTTCTGAAAAACCATTATCAATAGTTAGGGATGAGGTTGGAGAATGTATTTTAGGTGTCCATAACCTAAAATTTATATTTCTTCCAAAGCTGTAGGTCTAGTTTAGTTCCATCAGTGGGTTTTTCTCAAACCCACTGATAGAGCCCCCATTTCTGGATTTCTGAAAAACCATTATCAATAGTTATGGATGAGGTTGGAGAAAGTATTTTAGGTGTCCATAACCTCAAATTAATATTTTTTCCAAAGCTATAGGTGTAGTTTAGTTCCATCAGTGGGTTTTGCTCAAAACCCACTGATGAACCTCCCATATCTGGATTTCTGAAAAACCATTATCAATAGTTAGGGATGAGGTTGGAGAAAGTATTTTAGGTGTCCATAACCTAAAATTTACATTTTTTCCAAAGCTATAGGTCTAGTTTAGTTCCATCAGTGGGTTTTGCTCAAAACCTCTGATAGAGCCCCCATATCTGGATTTCTGAAAAACCATTATCAATAGTTTGGGATGATGTTGGAGAAAGTATTTTAGGTGTCCATAACCTCAAATTTATATTTTTTCCAAATCTATAGGTGTAGTTTAGTTCGATCAATGGGTTTTGCTCAAAACCCACTGATAGACCTCCCATATCTGGATTTCTGAAAAACCATTATCAATAGTTAAGGATAAGGTTGGAGAAAGTATTTTAGGTGTCCATAAACTCAAATTTATATTTTTTCCAAAGCTATAGGTCTAGTTTAGTTCCATCAGTGGGTTTTGCTCAAAACCCACTCATGGAGCCCCCATATCTAGATTTCTGAAACCCCCTACATAAATAGTTAGGGATAAGGTTGGAGAAAGTATTTTAGGTGTCCATAACCTCAAATTTATATTTTTTCCAAAGCTATAGGTCTAGTTTAGTTCCATCAGTGGGTTTTGCTCAAAACCCACTAATGGAGCCCCCATATCTGGATTTCTGAAACCCCCTACATAAATAGTTAGGGATAAGGTTGGAGAAAGTATTTTAGGTGTCCATAACCTCAAATTAATATTTTTAGTATTTTAGGTGTCCATAACCTAAAATTTATATTTTTTCCAAAGCTATAGGTGTAGTTTAGTTCCATCAGTGGATTTTGCTCCAAACCCACTGATGGACCTCCCATATCTGGATTTTTGAAAAATCTTTATCAATAGTTAGGGATGAGGTTGGAGAAAGTATTTTAGGTGTCCATAACCTAAAATTTATATTTTTTCCAAAGCTATAGGTCTAGTTTAGTTCCATCAGTGGGTTTTGCTCAAAACCCACTGATGGAGCCCCCATATCTGGATTTCTGAAAAACCATTTTCAATAGTTAGGGATGAGGTTGGAGAAAGTATTTTAGGTGTCCATAACCTCAAATTTATATTTTTTCCAAAGCTATAGGAGTAGTTTAGTTCCATTAGTGGGTTTTGCTCAAAACCCACTAATGGACCTCCCATATCTGGATTTCTAAAAAACTATTATCAATAGATAGTGATGAGGTTGGAGAAAGTATTTTAGGTGTCCATAACCTCAAATTTATATTTTTTCCAAAGCTATTGGTCTAGTTTAGTTCCATCAGTGGGTTTTGCTCAAAACCCACCGATGGAGCCACCATATCTTAATTTCTGAATCCCCCTACATAAATAGTTAGAGATGAGATTGGAGAAAGTATTTTAGGTGTCCATAACCACAAATTAATTTTTTTTAGTATTTTAGGTGTCCATAACCTAAATTTTATATTTTTTCCAAAGCTAAAGGTGTAGTTTAGTTCCATCAGTGGGTTTTGCTCAAAACCCACTGATGGACCTCCCATATCTGGATTTCTGAAAAACCATTATCAATAGTTAGGGATAAGGTTGGAGAAAGTATTTTAGGTGTCCATAACCTCAAATTTATATTTTTTCCAAAGCTATAGGTCTAGTTTAGTTCCATCAGTGGGTTTTGCTCAAAACCCACTAATGGAGTTCCCATATCTGGATTTCTGAAACCACCTACATAAATAGTTAGGGATAAGGTTGGAGAAAGTATTTTAGGTGTCCATAACCTCAAATTAATATTTTTAGTATTTTAGGTGTCCATAACCTAAAATTTATATTTTTTCCAAAGCTATAGGTGTAGTTTAGTTCCATCAGTGGATTTTGCTCAAAACCCACTGATGGACCTCCCATATCTGGATTTCTGAAAAATCATTATCAATAGTTAGGGATGAGGTTGGAGAAAGTATTTTAGGTGTCCATAACCTAAAATTTATATTTTTTCCATAGCTATAGGTCTAGTTTAGTTCCATCAGTGGGTTTTGCTCAAAACACACTAATGGAGCCCCCATATCTGGATTTCTGAAAAACCATTATCAATAGATAAGGATGAGGTTGGAGAAAGTATTTTAGGTGTCCATAACCTCAAATTTATATTTTTTCCAAAGCTATAGGTGTAGTTTAGTTCCATTAGTGGGTTTTGCTCAAAATCCACTAATGGACCTCCCATATCTGGATTTCTAAAAAACCATTATCAATAGATAGGGATGAGGTTGGAGAAAGTATTTTAGGTGTCCATAACCTCAAATTTATATTTTTTCCAAAGCTATAGGTCTAGTTTAGTTCCATCAGTGGGTTTTGCTCAAAACCCACTTATGGAGCCACCTTATCTGGATTTCTGAATCCCCCTACATAAATAGTTAGAGATGAGATTGGAGAAAGTATTTTAGGTGTCCATAACCTCAAATTAATATTTTTAGTATTTTAGGTGTCCATAACCTAAAATTTATATTTTTTCCAAAGCTATAGCTTTGTACCAGAATCTTACAATTATTCTGAAAACCTTTTATTTTTGGAAACTTTCCATTTATGGAAAGCTCACAATTTTGGGCACTTTCTTTCAAGAAAGTCTAGACAAATTATGGGAATATTAATTGGCATTTAAATTTGTAATTGGAAATTAAATTATTTACAAAATTCTTTATTTTGGATTGAGCCTCGAAGAGCCGTCCAATTTAAAGTTAGTTGTTATAATTAAATTTCCTAAATTGAATTTAAGTGGTAAAAAGTTTAATTTGGATTGAGCCTCGGGGAGTCGTCCAAATTATGTTATTGAAATTAATTTTCCATAAATAAAATATGTGATCAAATCTTGGAAATTTTTGAGGTGATTCTCAAATGATAATTTCCTTATTTGATTTATGAGGTGATACTCTTACATATTATTGTCTCCAAAATTAATTTGGAAAATTGTTTCCTATAGAGTATATTTCCTTAAATAAGATTTTCATGAAAATAATATGTGGTTGAATTAAGAGAATCTGTCTCTTAATTTAATAAGATTTGATTTAGAGAAATCAAAGTCTTAAACATATTATTTCCGAAATTGATTATGATAATTCAGGAAATTGTTTCCCAAAACAATTCCTTGAATAAAGTATGAAATTAGAATTAGGAAATCCGGTTCCTAATTCAATTAATGAGACTTGATAAATTAAGTCGCATACATACTTTATTAAGGAAATCGTTAGAACATGACATAATTATATGTCATGAATGTGCATAAAAGAAAAGGATGAGACCCAAAACCCCTTACAAAATATTAAGGCCAACACCTTCCATTAATATGGTTAGAACCGGAGTTTTGTTTCTCGTTTGGGTTGATGGACACATCCATGTCCGGCTTGAACCTCAACATGTTCAAACCATGGAATTAGTTTATGATTAATATAGTTGGAGTCAGAGGTCAATCCTTAGTTTTGGTTGTTGGACACATCCAAGCCTGATTAAATGGTTGAATGAGCTCCAACCATATTAAAACTATTTCTTGATTAATGGGTCAGCCTTAAGCTTGGAGCATCGATTTGTTGTGCCACAGCCAAGGTCGATGTAAAGAGAGGTGCAATTGGGTGCTATGTATATTGTTGCATACTTGTTAATGAGTTAACAACCCAATGATTTATGCAAACATTCAATTAGTTGATAGCATAATGTGATAGTTACATATGTATAATATGTAATCGGTATAATTACCTACCTTCATAGCTAAGAATAACTTGATGGACTCTAGCCATGGTTGTTCTTATCTATGGTTGGATATCAACCTATTTGGAGATATTCCTATGATCTCCCTAATTGATAAAAAGGGTTATTCAATTCAAAAAATAAATAGGATTTAATTAAGGTATATTGATGCATTCTTTATCATTCTCATCACATAACCTCAATTTGTATTTCTAGGATAATCACCTGGTCATGTCTTCTCTGAATTTGCGTTCCATTTTGGACACCAATAAGCTGACTGGGCCAAACTTCATGGACTGGCTTCGAAACCTGAGGATAGTCCTCAAGGCAGAAAAGCTTGCTTATGTCCTTAAAGAACAACTTCCCAACCATCCTCATGTGGCCGATTCTGAACTTGCGAGTTGCATCATGCTGGCCGCTATGGTACCTGAGCTACAAAAGCAGCATGAGCATATGGATGCTCATACCATCGTCTTCCATCTTCATGAGCTTTTTGACGAGCAGGCGAGATCCGAAAGGTTTGAGGTCTCCAAACTCCTCTTCACCTCTAAGATGCAGGAAGGCACTTCTGTTTCACAGTTTGTGTTGAAGATGTTGGGGTACATTGAGCGACTAGGCACACTCGGATTTGCAATGGATCATGAACTAAGTATTGACTTAATTCTGCATTGTTTGCCCAAGAGTTACTCACAGTTTGTGATGAACTATCGAATGAACAAACTGGAGACTACCATTCCTGAGTTGCTTAACCTGCTGAAGACTGTAGAGCCTTCTGTAAAGCAGGATCAGAAGACGGTACTGTTAGTTGGTTCCCCAAAGAAAGGCTCTATGAGGAAGCCCAAAGAACAAAATAAGGGAAGGAAGAAAAAGGCCAAAAAGATTGAAAATGCACTAAAAGGCACTTGCCATCACTGCGGCAAGGAGGGCCACTGGCGAAGAAACTGCAAGGTTTATCTTGAGTCCTTGAAGAAGAAGGCATCCGATGCCCCATCCTCTTCAAGTATCTTCGTTATTGAATGTTACTCTATTTCCTCGGACACCTGGGTACTTGATACTGGGTGTAGCTCACATATATGTAATGACATACAGGGGCTAAGGAATAGAAGAAGACTCGTCAAGGGAGAAGCGAATTTGCGAGTTGGAAATGGAGCAAAGATTGCTGCTGTTGCCATCGGAACATATTTGCTAAAGCTCCCTACTGGACTTGTCTTAGAATTGGATAATTGTTATTTTGTTCCTTCGTTAATAAAGAACATTGTATCTATTTCATGCTTGAATGAAAAGGGTTATCATTTAACTTTTAGTAACAATTGCTGTTACATAACTTTAAATGGTGTTCTTTATGGGACCGGAACTTTATGCAATGGTATCTACACGTTAGATTTATCCGGTGGCGTTTTCAATATTGAAGTTAGCAACAAACATGCTCGAATAGATAATGAAATAGACTCCTATATGTGGCATTGTCGTCTTGGCCATGTAAGTAAGAAACGCATGACCAAATTACACCGATGTGGAATTCTGGAATCATTTGAACCCGGTTCATTTGATACATGCGAATCATGCTTAAAAGGCAAGATGACCAAATTACCCTTTTCCGAAAAAGGTAAACCAGTGGGAAAATTGCTTGGTCTAATACATACTGATGTATGTGGACCAATGTCAACTCTTGCACAAGGAGGCTATAGCTACTTCATTACCTTTATCGATGATCACTCACGATTCGGGTATGTGTTCTTAATGAAACACAAATCTGAAGCTTTTGAGAAATTCAAAGAGTTCAGAAGTGAAGTAGAGAAACAGCTTGGCAAAAGTATTAAGATACTTCGATCTGATCGGGTGGTGAATACTTAAGTCAAGAGTTTCAAGATTATCTTAGGCACAATGGGATATTGTCTCAATAGACTCCGCCATATACACCACAGCATAATGGTGTATCTGAGAGGCGTAACCGAACCTTGATGGACATGGTTAGATCTATGATGAATCATGCAACTCTTCCAAAATCCTTTTGGGGCTATGCACTTAAGACAGCTGTTTACTTACTAAACAGAGTCCCGACCAAGGTAGTCTCTACTACTCCAAATGAGACGTGGAATAGTAAGAAATCTCATTTATCTCACCTAAAGATATGGGGTTGTCCTGCTTATGTAAAGCAGACTGTATCAGACAAATTGGATGCTAAGTCTGATAAATGTCTATTTATTGGATACCCTAAGGAAACGAAGGGTTCCAAGCAAGACACCGTAGCGGATTCTACCACGGAAGCAGAATATATTGCAGCTTCGGAAGCAGCAAAGGAAGCAGTCTGGATCAAAAAGTTTGTCTCAGAACTTGGTGTGGTTCCAACCATTGATGAAGCAATACCAGTTTACTGCGACAACAATGGAGCTATTGCACAAGCAAAGGAACCAAGGTCTCATCAGCGATCCAAACATGTGCTTCACCGCTATCATCTGATCAGAGAGATTATAAGTAGGAATGATATACAAATTGAGAAAAATCCCACTGAAAGGAATTTAGCGGATCCTTTAACTAAGGCCTTGCCTCAAAGCAAGTTTGAGGGTCATGTTAGAGCCTGTGGTATTGGGTACCGTAGCGATTGGCATTAGGCCAAGTAGGAGTTTGTTAGTGATATGAGAGAAGTGTCCTAAGGCAATCGCCTTATGATTGTAATCATTTATTCTAATAAATGAATATGCACTATTTGAGTATACATGTTTGTATATTTGATTGAGATCTTAAACTCATTAACTGAATGTCTGTAATACAATTCACAGCATGAGAGAATTTGTGATGAATTCACAACTAGTGATTATCTCTACATGTGCAATTGTGAAGTATTAAAATTGTCCCTAGTCGATGAATTGATAAATACGGACACTATCAATTCTGTTGAGACTAGCATGTGTTATTCTCTAATCAACTGATTCTCACTGGCTGGTGACATTGAGATGTCCGGAGATAAACATGAATGCTAGTTAAGGGAACTAGTTCATTGGAGTGACTGGCTGTAAAACTTCATATGGTAGTCTACATATAGATATGTCAGTGAAGATCTTACTGCAGTTTAAGTGCGATGTTCCTTTGACTTGCGGTGTTCAAGTCATCTTGGTCATGGAGACTTACACTTTAACATATTAAGCAAGCATCTCCAAGGAGGTGTGGACCCAGGATGATTGGGTATAAGCCGAAGTGCCCGAAGATGTTTGAACAGCCTACAAAGGATTCACCACTCCTTGCGAGGAGATGTATACCCAGGCCTATCGTCGGATTGTTACTCAAAGCCTCTGGCCAGAGCATACATGTTCGAGTATGAATCTCTCAAAACATGAGAGTAATTAGAATCCGTGGACGAGAAAGACATTACTTGGGCTAGGTGTGACGTAGTCAGCCTAGTGGGGACTGACACCATAGACCGTGTCCTGAACCAAGTGGGTATAAGATGGTGAAGGGAATGGGGCACGATTCATTATAGCTACTGAAGGGTTTCAGAATTGTTTCTGAGGTCAACCGTTGATCTTTCGATTAATTGGGGATCATAATGTACTACTAGGTGACACTCATGATCGTTCTATAATTGATTAATTATAGACGGCCAACATAAATCGAAAGTCTATTTAGTCACACGCACTACGAGTAATCCGAGGGATTTAAAACGAGTTAAAAATTGGATTTTCCAATCAAGAGAGATTTAGTTTGGTTGAGCCAAACGATAAGTCAAATCTGAATTTTTCAGAGACGCATCGGAAGCGTAAAATGGCTAAGTCTTTTGAAGACTTAATAGATGAATTAAATAAGTTTAATTCATTGGAGCTTGGCTTGGATGGGCCGGCCAAAGAGGGCCTCCATCCTCTTTGCTTGGCCGGCCACAACAAAGGGAGAGAACCAAGTTTTTGGTTCAATTTATAAAATAAACCAAGTGTGGTTTGTTTTATAAAATTATGGATGATATAAATTTTTATATAATAAACCAAGGTTTGGTTTATTTTTCATGGAAATTAAAATGAACCATGGATTGGTTTATTTTATAAAATCAATCATGGATTGATTTACCATGATAAGGAAATTTATTCCATAGGAGAGAAGATACTTGATTGATTTTTTATCATGAATTAAAATATGATTTTAACCATGATATAAAATCAAACTTGGCATGATGGAATAAGTTATTCCATATTTGAGAGGCTTGATGGTTGAGAGGCCACTATATAAAGGACCAAGGCAAGGCTTGGGTGATAATCAAAGAGATGAAGGATAGGCTCTCTCCCTCTCTTTCTCTCCTTCTCTTCTCCCCTTCTTGCCGTGCGCCAACCAGCCCCAAGAAGGAGCACTAGCCGGCCGCCCCTGCCCTTTCCCTGTCGACCACCACCTACTGCCGGAGAAGGAAGCTCCGGCCATCTCTTGCCCAGAAGAAGGTACTTCCGGAATTAGAGTTTGCCGCAAGGATCCTTTTTGCCGCAAGCCTCTTCTTTTGCTTCGCCGGAATTTTGATTCCGGTCATCCTTTTGTGGTTAGTCTTTCGACTTCTCTCTTGGTTTTTCTTGTCGCGTTCTCGGAGAATCTAGTAGTTCTCGAGAACACGAAACTCGTGGCTTTGCGAAGTCATCCCGAAGATACTCGGCGTGGACCGAATAGAGGCGGAGCTTCCAAGGGACGCTTACGGTTGGATCTCGTCCCTTCTTCGAGTTACGCGAGGTAATACGTAAATTAGTTTATGTTTCTGCAAAATTTTAAATATATGATCATGTCTACGCAAGATAAAATTGCATGCTTAGATGTGTGGTTAAATAATTTGAGAAATTATTTATGCTAAACCTTCCGCTGCACGTAATTAATTTTAAAATTACGAACCCGCATCCATGTCAACATGCACCCGGTCCCAACACTACAATCAAATAGATCCATGTGAAGTAATCTAAAGCGGTAGATATACTTACAGTGCTTTTACCTTTATGTGCAGATTTTGTTTGCTTACCCTTTTGACATGCATCACAAATCTTTTCTTTTTCATACTTGATGCTTGGTAACCTACGAACTAATCCCTTGTTGGCCAACTTCCGATATTCTTCATGTTCACATGTGCTAGCCTCCAGTGCCAAAGGGTGGACTCCTCTTCTTTTGACATGAACACTTATCAAAAGCATTAATAGCACTTTTAAAAGATACTTGGTAAATGTTATCTACTCTAGTTCCTACTAGTACCGTGTCAACATTGTCATGGTGTCAACTAGACATTGACTTGATTTAAAATCAATTGTGTAACCCGCATCACACAAATGACTGACACTTAGGAGATTAAATGTCATCCCCTTGACTAGAAGGACATTCTTAATTCTAAGACATTCGGATATTTGAATGTCTCTATTCCTATGACCTTAAGACTACCATTGTTACCAAATGAAACATTACCTCTACTTTTTCTTTGAAGTGTGGTAAACAATGATCTATCCCCGGTCATGTGTTTGGAGCATCCACTATCAACGAACCAAGTTGATAGATGCTCCCCCTCAATCACAACCTACACAATTCGAAAAATAGAAGTTTTAGGTACCCAAATCTTGGGACCTAAAGCACCTACCAAACAAGACTTAGGCACCCATGCCTTGACAATTTTCTTTTGAACCTTGGGTGTCTTAATTGGCCTAACACCAGTCCTAGACATTGAGGACACAAATGAAGGTTCTTTGGGTCGGTAACCAATACCGGCCCTATTGTAGACCGCCCTTTGGCATTCAAGATCATGTCTAGGGTCTTTGAGCTAGTTGAGAACTTCTCAAGAATATTCTTGAGTCTGTCAACTTCACTCTTCAATGATTTATTTTCATCCTTTAACAATTCAACATGTAAATCATCTACATCCTCAACCCTAGAGGATTTCAAACGTTCAATCTCAATTTTCAAAGATTTAATCTCATCCTCTAACATTTCAACATGCAAGTCGTCTATGTTCTCATCCCTAGATGACTTCAATTGTTCAATTTCTAATTGCAATGATTTAACCTTATTTTTTGACTTCTTCAACATATTGGTTAAACATGCAATTGCTCTATAACATTTCTCAAGTTCGGGAGAGGTTACCTCTTCATCGTCCGAAGATGATGAAGCCGCATTTGAGGAGTCGGAGGATTCATCACTATTTTCTTCTCCAAGAGCCATGAGTGTCACATGCCTTGTGCGCTTCTCCTCCTCTTCATCCAATAGGTTGAGGAGGACTCATCCCAAGTGGCTTTCAAGGTCTTCTTCTTTTTCTTTGACTTTTCCTCCTTCTTCTTGGATTTCTCCTCCTTCTTCTTTAGCTTTGGGCATTCACTCTTGAAGTGCCCTTTCCTACCACACTCATAACAAAAAGCATTAGACTTATCAATTTTAGCTTCACTAGGGTTACCTTTACCCTTGAAGCGTCGACCCCTTCTCATCATCCTTCTCACAAAATTTGCCATCTCGGAGGAAAAGACCCGCTGCTATCTTCCTCGGAATCGGACTCGGATTCGGATGAGGAAGAAGATGAAGAGACTTCCTTCTCCTTCTTCTTCTCCTTCTTCTTCTTGTTTGATCGTTCCCCTGCAACTAAGGCAATCCCCTTCTCCTTGGGGCCTTTGTTAGCCATTTCATGTAATTCCATTTCACAAAATAGATCATCTAGTTTAACAATTGATAAATCCTTGGAGACTTTGTAGGCATCCACCATGGATGACCACAAAGCATTCCTTGGAAATGCTTTTAACAAATCCCTCTTGGCAATTCTTGAGTCACGGGTGCCCTCGTGGAGTTCTATAAGCTTGTTCCACAAGTCTTTTACACTTGAAAATGGACCAACCTTGATGAGTTGGTCTTTGTTCATGCCACATTGTAGGGTCACCACCGCCTTCGCGTTAGCTTCACTCTTTCGGGTTTGTTCAGCCGACCAACGCCATGATTCGAGTTCTTTGCCTTCATCATCATTTGGAGGGGTAAACCCCTCCTTCACAGCGAACCAAGTGTTGATGTTCATCTTAAGATAGTACTCCATCTTCGATCTCCAATATTGGAAATCTGCTCTATCGAAGAAAGGAAGTCGGGTGGTGGAGAAGCCTTCTCTCAAAGCCATTGTAGAAAGCTCTCGGTTGTTAATCCGCTTGTACAGAGCCCCAAGCTCTGATACCACTTGTTGGAGCTCGGATGGCTAGAGAGGGGGGTGAATATAGCCAAACACTTGGACTTTAACACTTATCGATTTTCTGCACTTCAATCGTTAGTAGCACAGCGGAAGCACAATAAAACAGAGTATTTGCAGAAAACTAAACCCTAAACTATGAGCAGACACAAGAACGCTAACAAGAGGATTTACAAGGTTCGGGGATAACTTGCCACTACTCCTTGGCATGCCCTTAAGGTGGGCGATCCCTTGATCGTCAGCAGATCAAGCCCCGATAAATCTGGATAATCATCAACCTCCTTCTCGATGGAGTAACCTCTCCACAGCGTTTCAACAGAGATATAGTTTTAAGCACAATGAAACACAAGAAAGATCTTACTTAGCACTTAGAACAGACAAGAACACAAGCAAGCTTCTCCCGAGCTCCACCCAGCGCAAATCTCACGCAAGAACACCCTTCTTCGTGTCTTCTCGCTGATGAACTCAAGCTCCTTGTTCCTTCTTTCAAGTGCCCATGTAACAGATGATTGCTTCAAAGATCACAATTGCTTGCTCAAGAGATGATGGAAGTAATCACACAAGTACAGGAATGCAGTATGAAGAAGACGCAGTAAGCTCTAGCAAGAAGTCTCTTTTCCACTTCACCGCTACGTCGCTTAAGTCTTCTCCACTAACGCCAGGTCACAGCCATCTCCTGGAGCCTCCAGCTGCTCACCTGCAACCACCAGCCTGCCGAGCTCTCCTAGACTCCCTGAGCTTCCCTTAGCCTAGCCCCAGTCAGTAGCTCCAGCTAGTGCCAGCGCCCGTTGCAACCTGAAATGGCAAATGGACAAACCTGCTCCAAGGAAAGACCTCCTTTGACTCTTCCTTGAGTGTTTGAATCCATCCCTGTCACCTGCAGCTTAATCAGAGCATTAGCACAGCATATCAATCAGAAAATCAAGTATCAGATGTTAAGCGCAGAGAATCAGATACGTTCAGACGCGATCAGAGCGTCTGACAATGAAATTTGAATTAAAGTGATCGGTCACCAAACCGATCAGAACTATCCCAGACCGATCAGGCTCCAACCTGATCGGTCACCGGTGAGAAACTTGGGATCGCAACCTCGTATGATCGGTCACCCTGATCGGTCACCAGATAGGTCACCAAACCGATCCTGCAATCAGTTTGCCACAATCCCGCTCGGAATCCACTGGCTGATCGGTCACCAGACCGATCAGGATGCTCCCAGACCGATCAGGCTCCAGCCTGATCGGTCAGGGTGAGAAACCTTGCGACAGTTGATCGTTCAGCTTGATCGGTCATAGTTTCTCCCTGATCGGTCACCAGACCGATCAGGAGCCGATTAGTAGGTTTTCCAAAAACCTACTGGATGCTCCCTGATTGGTCACCGAACCGATCAGGAGCAGATCAGCAGGGGAACTCAACTCACTGTGGGCTCCCTGATCGGTCACCAGACCGATCAGGAGCTGTGTAGTGAGTGAAACGCATACTCCTTGATCGGTTACCAGACCGATCAGTCATCGCTGGATCGGTTACCAGACCGATCCACGAAGGAGCACCATGCCAATCTCCCTGATCGGTCACCAGACCGATCCAGGGGCTCCAACCTAGCCCTCCAAGCTAGGATTTCATCCAACCTGGCTCTCCAAGCTAGGACCTGACCCTCCAAGCTAGGATTTTTCACCTAACCCTCCAGTTGGGACTTTTCACCTAACCCTCCAAGTTAGGACTTTTCACCTAGCCCTCCAAGCTAGGACTTTTCACCCAACCTTCCGAGTTAGGACTTTTCCACACCTAGCCCTCCAAGCTAGGATTTTTCACACCTAACCCCCCAAGTTGGGACTTTTCACCTAACCCTCCGAGTTAGGACTTTTCACCTAGCCCTCCAAGCTAGGACTTTTCACCCAACCTTCCGAGTTAGGACTTTTCCACACCTAACCCTCCAAGCTAGGATTTTTTACACCTAACCCTCCAGGTTAGGACTTCTCCACACCTAGCCCTCCAAGCTAGGATTTTATCAAACCTAGTCCCACTAGGTATGCCTAGTCCACGACCAGGACTTAAACCCAATCATAATCATAATCATCAACCTAAACTAAAATCGATGTCAACACCAAAACAACAATCAGGGTCAGACTGCATCAACAACTGTAAGTATACTTCATGGTCGTTTTAAAGAGATACTCAATGGTCTCCACTCCATTAATGAAAAGGTCGAGAACCTAGACCTTATAAGGTAGGTATGTTCTCAAAGCTTTTCCTAGGAACGCCTTGTGGTCATCCATGGTGGATGCTTACATGGTTTCCAAGGACTTATCTTCTATCAAGTTAGAAGATCTATTTTGTGAGATGGAACTACATGAGATCTCTAACCAAAGCCCAAGGGAGAAAGGGTTAGCTATTGTGGCAGATGACAGAAGAAACAAGAAGAAGAAGAAGGAGAAGAAGAAAGAAAAGGAGGAGGAGGAAAGTTACTGTCCATGGCCTTCATGGCAAGAGAGGATTCAAATGATGAAAGGAGTGATACTGAATCAAGGGGCTCCTCAACCGTGCCTTCATCATCTTGGGATGATGAAGAGGTAATCTCTCCCGAGTTGGATAAATGTTATAGGACAATAGCATGTTTAACTAAGTTGTTAAAGAAATCTAAGAATAAAGCAAAATTATTGAAATTAGAAGTAGAAGAATTGAAATCCTCTAAGGTTGAGGATATTGATGTTATGCATGATGAGTCCCTTGAAAATGAAAATAAGACTTTGAGGAGTGAAATTGAAAATCTCAAGAATATTCTTGAGAAGTTTTCAATTAGCTCTAAAACCTTAGACATGATACTAAATTCCCAAAGGGCGGTTTACAATAAGGCCGGTATAGGTTGCCGACCTAAGGAACCAACCTTTGTATCATTAATGTCAAGAACTCAATTTAGATCACAATGTGATTCTAGGGTTCAATAAGCTAGAAAGAAATTGACTAAGGCATGGATGTCAAAGTATTTCATGGTAGATGGATTAGGTCCCAAAATTTGGGTACCTAAAACCTCTATTTTTAGAATTGTTTAGCATTGATTGAGGGGGAGCATCCATCAACATGCGTGGTTGATAATGGGTGCTCAAAATCCATGGTCAGGGAAAAATTGTTATCCACATGATTAGTTATGGAAAATTCAAATTAGATGATTTGATCTCCATTGCTTTAATTATTATAACAATGTAATCCCTTGGCTAGTGATTTTTATGGAATTCATGTGTCAAAATACTTAACCATGCTTAAGTATAATCTACATTAGTATTAAAGTGCTTACATGATCAAGTTTGCTTCCAAAACAAAGAAAAAAAACTATCTAGTTTATCTATACCAAATAGCAACACGTGATCATTACTTCTAGTATCCATGGTTGGTGAATTTCTGTTTGAAAATTGAATGGTTGATATCATGAATAGTATAGCTAAGGATTGGATGCATTTTCATCAGTTGTTGCTATATATGCCATGTTTAACCTTTAACCCTTTTGGAAAAAGAAAAATTGTAAGTTGTTGCTAATAATTGAGATTACGACTATGGACTAAATTAGATTATCAAAAGCATGTACACTCTGATACAAACTGATCAAAAGTGGAACACAATTGATCATTCATTGAAATTGATACACACATGTTTTGTTTCTTTTCATAGAAATTCTTAATTCTTGATGTGGGATAAAGTTTAGTTAAGGGAAACAAATCATGTTGCTTAAGGGAAATGAATTTTGATTAATGGAACCCTTTTTAGGAACAAATGGATCAAATCTGATTGTATTAGGGTTTAGGGTTGGAACAAATCGATTTCTAAAACTGATCAGTTTCAGAAAACTTTCTGTGTCGAACCAGATCGGTCCACCGACCGATCAGGACTCACCCTGATCGGTCCATAGACCGATCAGGGATCCCTCTGATCGGTCCGGTGACCGATCAGATCAATTCAGATCAGGGAATTCCCTGATTAGGTCAAAAATTCTTAAGTCCTATCCCCTTTTATCGAATTGTATCAGTTTAATGATCATCCTACAAACAAACCTGATACAAACCAAGTACAATTGGAACATCCTAATCATACTTGGAACAAAACCTAATACTGATTCAATACAAACCCATGTTGGAATTTTCAAAATTCATAAGAAAGGGTTGTTTGAATCATGACTCTTGTTCCTTGATCATGTTTCAGAAATTTTTCTGAAATATCATATGGAGTCTACACCCCTGGTATGGAATGCTAATTATTAATGCAGTCTGTTCTAGAATGAATCAGAGTTACAGAAATTTTTCTGAAAACTGATTGTTCATAGATAAATCAGAAATTTTTCTGTATCGGTCATCAGTCTGATGAAACTGCGCTAATTATTGTCGTATGATGCATATACATTGTTGTCATGATACATTTATGGTATATGCCTCTCATATGCAATTCAAAAAAAAATCATCCTTTGACTTACTTGTCATATGAAACATATACATGTTTGACCATGATATTTCTCTGTATATGTTGTCATGTGCAAATCATAAATTACCTTTGATCATTTTGGGGAGAGACCTTCGGTGAAGGTGGAGGTTTATATAAACTTAATAACTATACCCTTTTCGATGTTTGACAAAGGGAGAGAGAATGGTTGATTAAGTTTAGGGTTAATTGTTGTAGGGGGAGGATCTTGATTCCCTTACGGAAATTGAATGGACTTCGATTGATCTAATACCTAAACTTAAATCGGGATTGTCAAACAACAAAAAGGGGGAGATTGTTGATGCAATCTGGCCCGGTTGTTGTTTTGGTGTTGACAACGATTAAGTTTGGTTGAATGAATTCGGGTTAAGTCCAGGTGGATAGGGAGATCGCACGCTGGCAGTGGAAAAGAACTAGTGGGACTAGGCACACCTAGTGGGACTAGGTGGAAAAGACCTAGTGGGACTAGGCACACCTAGTGGGACTAGGTGAAGTTGAGAAGACCTAGTGGGACTAGGTTGAAATCCCGGTGAGTGAAGTCGGGTCCTGGTGAGTGAAGCCAGGTGATTGAAATCCTAGTGGGACTAGGTTCAAATCCCGGTGAGTGAAGCCGGGTCCTGGTGAGTGAAGCCAAGTGATTGAAATCCTAGTGGGACTAGGTTGAAATCTGGGTGAGTGAAGTCGGGTCCTGGTGAGTGAAGCCAGGTGATTGAAATCCTAGTGGGACAAGGTTGAAATCCCGATGAGTGAAGCCGGATCCTGGTGAGTGAAGCCAGGTGATTGAAATCCTAGTGGGACTAGGTTGAAATCCCGGTGAGTGAAGCCGGGTCCTAGTGATTGAAGGCAGGTGACTGAAATCCTGGTGAGTGAAGCAAGGTCCTAGTGAGTGAAGCTAGGTTAAATGAAGTCCCGGTGAGTGAAGCTGGGCACAAAGTCTTGGTCCGGGAGACTGAGCACGAGTCAAAGAGGGCTAGGGAGCTCGTTCTCTTGACTTAGGGTTGAATTGGAAGTCTCTGGATCGGTCTGGTGATCGATCAGGGAGATTGGCACGATCTCCAGTCGTGGATCAGTCTGGTGACCGATCTAGAGGAGGCTGATTGGTCTGGTGACCGATCAGGGAGAGAACAGAAAGTTTGCAGAAACTTGGGTTGGCTTCTATTCGGCTCCTGATCGGTCTAGTGACCGATCAGGGAGAGCTCCTGATCGTTCTGGTGAACGATTTGAGGGATTTCAGAAATCGCGAGCTCCTCACTATGACCGATCAGGATGAACCCTGATCGGTCAGAGAGTGGCCTGATCGGTCACCAGACCGATCAGGTCACAACCTGATCGGTCTGGGGACCGATCAGTGAGGTTTGGCCTGCGAAGGCTAGGAATCCCAGCACTGTTGTGGATCGGTCCGGTGACCGATCCACGATCTGTGATCGGTCAGGGTGATCGATCACAAGAATCCCGCGATTCTTGGTTTCTCACTGTGGACCGATCAGGCTGCATCTTGATCGGTCAGGACTATACCTGATCGGTCTAGTGACCGATCAGAGTCCTCTCTGATCGGTCAGGTCACCGATCAGAAGCTGAACTTTAATTCAAATTCACTGTCAGACGCGCTAATCGCGTCTGTTTCTCTGCCGATTCTCTGATACACTGCTGATTTCATTTGATATGATATGCTAATCTTCTATTGGAGTGTGCAGGTGATACAGGGAGAATTCAAACCATGGGGGAGAGTCAACTGAGGACTTTCCTTGGTGCAGGTTTGTCTGTTTACCGATTTCAGGTTTCAACGGGCAGCTGGCATGGCTGGCAACTGACGGAGGCTCAGCTGAAGAGGTCTTCAGTGGACTGAGTGCTCAGGGAGTCAGGGGGCAGGCTGTGGCTCAGTGGATGCTGTTGGAGCTTGACAACGTTGAGCTTGAGCTTAAGACAAAGCTGGAAGCAGAGGAGCGGAGTGGCGAACAACAGAAACTTGAGGAGTTTGGCTGGGTTGTATCGAGTGCTCTCTGTTGCTTTGTGCTTAAGTGTTCTTACTACATTCTTGTGAGGTTCTCTTCTCGAGTGTCTCGTGAGCTTAACTTGTATCAATCTGTGAGACAGCTTGTGGAGAGGTTTCTCCACCGAGAAGGAGACTTCAGTTTATCCGGTGTTCACCGGAGCTTGATCTGCCGACGATCAAGGGATCATCCACCTTACGAGCATGCCAAGGAGTAGGGGCAAGTTATCCCCGAACCTTGTACATCGCTGTGTTAGCGTCGGTTTGATTCCTTTCTCTGTTTTGTTCTTTCTGTTGTATTTTGTTTCCGCTGCTAACTTTGATCACAGAAAGAAAGTTCAAAGAAGAGGGGCTTATTTGAGTGTCTGGCTACATTCACCCCCCCTCCCTCTCTAGCCATCCAAGCACCAACATGCCCCAGGGGCAGTCGACTGGTAGCGGTCATTTACTACTCGAGCTCTATTTAAAGGAGCTCGTTTAAGGCTACTGTTCTTTGGCAAAATCTGCTTGAATAGAGTGGATTAGTAGCCTTTGTTGCTCAGGTAGTGTCCAAAGCTTGTGGAGAGGTTTCTCCACCCACAAGGAGCTATGAGATCTAGCCGAAGGTGCTCCGGGGAATCATCCACCGACGGATTAGGGATCGCCCACCTTACGGGCAGCCGTGGAGTAGGAGTTCTATCTCCGAACCAAGTAAATAGGTGTGTCTCAGCTGTTAGTTTTGTTTTTACTTAGTATTTTTCGCTTGCACACTAACAATTGTAGGAAGAAAACGAAAAGTTGCTATTCACCCCTCCCCTCTAGCAAGCCTACATCGATCTAACACAAATCAATCTGGACGCCCTGGTTCTTGTCAACTTCGGGTTAATTAGCCTTCTACACTTTTGGGTGATTTCTGATCGTTCAAAGTTGAGCTCACTCAAACCCAAACTTCTGACCTTCTTCTCAAGCAGTCTTTCTCCCCAGCTTCTCATCCCTCGGACATCGGACACATCCTTCTCATTCCACCGTTGTACTCTTCCGCAGCTTTTTATCCCTCAGATGCACTGAGGTTGTCGACTCCCTTCTCGTGCACTCTGAAAATAATATAAATATAATCTAAAATCAATGCAAAGAGAAGGAGAGAGAAACAAGAGAAAGAAGAACATAAACGATGTTTAGATAATTTTATTTATAAAACTTAGGGTTTACATATGAAAAGGAGGGACAAATTTAAAAGACTAATTCTACCCTAAACAAATTCTATCTTTATATAAATAATTTTTTATTATATATTAGCATTCCCTCTCAAACTCACGATGCTTTAAAAGAAAACTTGAGAGTTTGTTAACTAGAAATTGAAAACGTGCAGTGGAATGCACCTTGGTGAGCAAGTTTACAATTTGCATGGAAGATGAGATAAATGGCAAAGTGATGGTGTCATTCTGATAGTGATGTTGAGTGAGATGACAATCAATCACAATATGCTTGCTATGTCATGAAAAATAGAATTATAAGCAATTTGAATGACACTATAGTTGACACAATGCATAGGAGTAGGGTTCAAGAGAAAAACACCCATATCAGCAAGTAACCAATGTAACCAAACAATTTCAGTAGTAGTAGAGGTCATAGCACGATATTCTATTTCGGTAGAAGAACAAGAGACAATATTTTACTTTTTATTCATCCAAGATATAAGAGAATTTCCCAATAAAATACAAAATCTGTGGTAGACTTGCGATTTGTAGAATCACCACCCCAATCTGCATTTGAATAAGCATGCTGCTCTAATGTAGAGTGGAAGGATAAAGAAGACTATGAAACTAGGTACCTCAAAGATAACAAAGGATGCGGAGCATAGCTCCCGAATGTACTGAAGTGGGAGAAGCAACAAACTAGCTTACAATGTGTACAACATAAGCAATATCAGGTCTAGTGATGGTTAGATACACTAGACTATCAACTAAAGTGCAATATAAAGAAGGATAAGAGTATCGAGCATTAATCTCAAGCAGAGTATCCACAATGCGAGTGTCAGATAGATGAGCTTGCTTTAGAATGTCACTAATATATTTGGATTGTGAGAGAAAATAACCACAAGGAGAATGAGTTACTTCAAGTCTCAAAAAATAATGCAAAAGACTCAAATCTTTCATTTCAAACTCACGAGCCAAATGTAGTTTTAATTCTTCTATTCCACTTATATCATCTCTTATAATAATCATGTCATCAACATAAAGAGAGAGCAATGTGCGACTTGACGAAGTACAACGTACAAAAAGAGTAGAGTCATGCTTACTAGGAAGAAAGCCAAGAGATCCAATAACAATAGAAAACTTGTCAAACCAAGCTCAAGGAGATTGTTTAAGACCATAAAAAGACTTTTTTTAATCTACAAACTTCACTAGGATTGTGAGTGACACCTAGTAGAGGAATCATATAAACTTCTTCTTGAAGGTCTCTATTTAAAAAAGCATTTTTAACATCTATCTGAAAAATAGACCACTGACGAGCAGATGCAACTGCAATGAGAGTATGAATAGTAACAAGCTTGGAAACTGGAGCAAAGGTTTCCTCATAATTCATGTCATATTGTTGGGAAAATCCTTTAGCAATCAAACGAGCTTTATACAACTCAACTGACCCATCAGATTTAGTTTTGATCTTATACACCCATCGAGAACCAATCACACGCTTCCCAAAGAAAGAGGAACAAGATTCTAAGTACCTATTTGATACAAAGCAGAAAGTACTTCCAAGCTGCCAAAGAGGGTCAAGAGAAGCCTCTCTATAAGAGAAGGGCTCAGACAATTGGTGAATAGAAGTCAAAAAGGAAGAAAAAGAACTAGAATAAGTAGAATACACAAAATCAAGCAATTGAATAGACTTACGAGATCGTTGAGGGTAATGAGGAGGAGGATCCACTATCACAGGAGCATTATGGGAAGTAGTAGGAGCAGGGGGATGATGACCAAAATTTGAATGAGCACCAATCCTGCAAATAACATTATTAGAAGAAGAGTTGCTAGGGTGGTCTACTTGTGGAGAAACATGAGACGACATATCATCGGAGTCTGTGCAAAAAGAATCCATACAAGTGAGATCAGACTTTCTAAGATTAGGAGTGTTAGAGGGAATGGAATAAAATGGAAGGTGTTCAAGAAAAATAATATGACGTGAGACAAAGAGTTTTTGACTAATTGGATCATAACATCAATATCCTTTTTGACCCTCGCCATTGCCAAGGAAAACACAAAGAGAAGACCGAAAACTAAACTTACTACGTTCAACATGAGGACGAAGGACAAAATATGTAGATCCAAAAACTCTTAAGATAGAATAATCAGGAACATAACTGTTAGATCATGGCGCTCGCTAGAGGGGGTGGAGGGGGGGGAATAGCAATTTCTCTCGAACTTTCTCTACAAGAGGGTTAGCACAATACAAAAATATAATGGAAAATATGAAGAACAATGCTAACAAGGAGAATTTACTTGGTATCCACCCCGAAAGGTGACTAATCCAAGGATCCACATGAGTACACCACCTCCACTATGAAAAGCTCCTTCAAGGTGGAGAAAACCTTTACAAGGTTGTCTTCTTCCTCTTTACAAGATGAAAATAATGTTGGATCGAGAGAAACGATAGAGGGGGGGTGAATATCGTTAAACGCTTTTTGGATAAAAACTAGAGCAAGTATGCAGCAGAATAAAATCAATCGCAAACACAGTTGGTTTTACTTGGTTCGGAGCCTAGGTCGACTCCTACTCCAAGGCCCACGGTCGTTGACCGTTTTCTACGGGCAATTCTATAAGTGCGCAAAACGTTTACAGAGAGATATTACAAAAGCAGTATTGTAAACTTAAAAGTAACTCTTCTTTTACCGACGTCCGATGTAGATTGAATTTTCGGAGGAACGGGACGTCGTCGGCGCTTGAGTCTCGAGTTGGGAGGTTTCCGGAGCAGAGCACGGGAGCAGAAGAGTGTGATTGTGTTGAATTGAATTGTTGTTCGAAGCCTTGGGCTCGAGGGCCTATTTATAGCCCCTGGGGGCGCCCGGAACGTCGGGGGCGCCCCCCCACATGTCGGCCGATCCGACTTTCACTCGGTCAGCTTTTGATCCCTTCAAACTCAGGATCAGATCTTGACGGGGGCGCCCGCGACGCTGGGGGCGCCCGCGACGCTGGGGGCGTCCGGGTTGACCGGGTCTCTTCTTATCCGTTGGCTTCGATGGGATCTGCTTCGTTAGCTTCACCTGGGGGCGCTCGGAACATCCGGGGCGCCCGGGAGCAGCGGGGGCGCCCTGCCCATGAGCTGCAGACGCAGTTCCTTTGCTTCAACTATTTGTGTTCACCTTGGGGGCGCCCGGTACACTCCGGGCGCCCTACTCAGCTTTTGCCTCACTCCTTTGAGGCTCTCTGAGCTGCAGACACTCGTTCCTTCAGTCCTGCATCCAAGGTTATTCCAAAACAACATAAAACAACAAGATGTTAGTTTATACAGCCTTAGCTGTCTTGGTTCTGACTTTGGGTTCCAAAATGGAACCCTAGGTCGAACCGACGCCTACTGTTCCCTCGACGGGGAACACGTCCTCACCTACTCCTCTCAGGAGAATGTACCTGATGCCAACCGGCTCCTCCAGTTGGACTTTTGCCTAGCGGTCCTTCGCCAAGTCTTGGATACCAAGCTGTCCTTCGCCCGGTGCCAAGCATTCCTTCGCTAGGTCTTCAGTCCCAAGCTGTCCTTCGCCTGGTGCCTAGCAGTCCTTCGCCAGGTCTTCAGTCCCAAGCTATCCTTCACCTGGTGCCTAGCAGTCCTTCGCTAGGGCTTCAATACCCTGGCAATCCTTCACCAGTACCTAGCAGTCCTTCGCTAGGATTTTTTACCCTGGCATTCCTTCGCCAGTGCCTAGCAGTCCTTCGCTAGGACTTTTTACCCTGCACACTTGAGTAGCATGTTAGATAACAAATAAGACTTAACTTTTGAACCCTTTTGCCATTATTAAAACCCAGGTTCGACTTGGGTGCTTTCTGCACCAACAATCTCCCCCTTTTTGATTTATGGCAATCCTGGTTCAAAAAGTTAAGTTAATCAGAGCAAGTAAAAATTAAATTTTGTTCCCTCCCCCTGGAAGGAATCTCCCCCTAGATTTTTTAAAACTTCGTGAGGTTTTTGAAAATAAATTCTAAGTTTAAGGATGGATTTTTACTTAGAATAATTTTCAACAGAAAATAATTTTGGTTGTCTATTTTGGAGAACTTATAGAATATTAAAGTTTTAAATACTTAGAAAACTTAAGAGGGATTCTGAAAACTTAAGTTTGAGTACTAAGGAAAATTTTGACGCCTTAAGTTTAAAGTACTCAATAAGTTTTTGAAAATTTTTAAGTTTTAAAGTACTTAGTAATTTTTGAAAAACTTAAGTTTGAGTGCTTAGAGAAATTTTGAAAATTTAAGTTCGAGTACTTTAGAAACATTTGAAAATTTTAGTTCAAAGTACTTAGGAAAATTTTTGAATGAAAACTTCAGTTCAAAGTACTTAGAGAAATTTTTGAAAGTTTCAGTTCAAAGTACTTAGAGAAAATTTTGAAAAATTTCAGGTCAAAGTACTTAGAGAAAATTTTGAAAAATTTCAGGTCAAAGTACTTAGAGAAAATTTTGAAAATTTTCAGGTCAAAGTACTTAGAGAAAATTTTGAAAGTTTTAGTTCAAAGTACTTAGAGAAAATTTTAAAAATTTCAGGTCAAAGTACTTAGAGAAAATTTTTTTTAAAAAAAAATTTAGATACTTGAAAAACTTAGTACTTTTTGAATAAAGGATAGAGTTTGATGTTTTGGATTTTTAAAAAATTTTAAACTCTTTTCCTTTCTATCTCTCCCCCTTTGCCATATATCAAAAACAAATAAATATAGCAAAAATAGGATAAATAAATTGCATAATTTGCTATACTGAACCAATTCATGATGAGAATTAAATCAAATCAGTTTCAATTTCCTTTTTTAGGGACCTGTCTAACCCAATTGGCTACTTGCTAACTGTTATAAACAGTAGTTTTCGCTAGGGTTAGTAAAGTTAAGTGTTCTGTTCAAGTTAGATTTTCTAAACTTGACACTTAACTTGATTACTGTGTAAATTATATTTAGTGCCCCAATTGCTGTAGATGCACTGACTTAAAGCATCTTGGATTAAGGCAAAGACCTAAGCATCTCAACCCTTTCTAGGTTATCAATCAAAAGTACCCTAAGGTGCTTGTGAGATGCTGGCTTCTAAATCTATAGGTGCATGCAGTTCTAGGGTTAGGGCCTAGGCTAAGTCTATTTGCGAAAAAGCCCTAGTTTTGAAGGGGGTAGTTTTGAAAATAAAACTAAGTCGAAAACTTTATTTTAAAACTTTTCAAAACTGAATAAAAGCTTATTTTAAAAGCATTTAAATACTGCTTTAAAACTGATTTGAGTAAGAAAACCAATAGTCAACTTCACCTATTCTACCAAGCATAGTAAAGATCAGATACTCAAGTCAAATAAGTAGTCAAACAAAATAGGTTAACTGGTCAAACAGAGGTCCAGTAGAGTCAAACATGAGTCAAGTTTTAGTTACTTAGTACAATGCTGAAAATAGTCTAACTATGAAGAAGGGCCAGGGTGGTCAGGTGAGCCAGGCAGCCATGATCGAAATAGTGCCATCATCTCGTGATACTGTGCGTCTCTGGCCTCCCTCTCATCTCTAAGGGCGCTCATATACCCAGTGTAGTAGCCCAGATTTGTCTCCATATCTTCGGTATGATTTGCCTCCACTTCCTCTCGGAGGCTCTGAACATGTGTCTCCAGCCGTGTCACTCTCTCGTAGAGTGTCGGTGGAGGGGGCTTGTCTATGTGTGCTCGGACCTCTGCTGCCAGATCTGCAACGTCAACGTCTACCTCTTCGTCTGAGTCGATCTGTGCTCCGGCTCGCTGTCGTCTCCAAGTCAAAACCCCGGTGGCCGATACATCTATACCAGCTAAAGAGAAGTTCCTAAATCCTATCTCGTCAAAATCGGTCATCTTGGTTATTTCGCCTACGGTAATGTCACGACCGTGGTGATGAAGGATGGAGGTGATGATGTGGCAGAAGGGAGTGCGTACCCGACCCTGAGTCGTGACACTGGAGGCATGTAAGATAGCGTGGAACATGTGAAGGCCAATGTCAATGTCTAGATGATGAATCAGGGCATACAGAAGGAAAGTATGGAAGGGTCGCATGGTTGCGACATCCCGACTGGATAGTGGTAAGATGCATCGGACCAGAACTCTGTACAAGGCGTAGTCCTGGACCTGAAGGTCAACGGACTGGAATCGTCTATCTGCGGGGAGTCTAGCTTCCCTATAGAAATAGGAGTGGAGAGAGTCTAGAGTAATGTGAGAGTAGGGAGGATCAAATGGAGGATTCCTAGGTGGATAGCAACAAAAGGTGGACTGGGAGGGTCGTAGTCCAAGGAATCGATTTAGCAAGGCAGGGGTGATCGACAGGGGTATCCCTTGAACAGTAGTGTTAAACATGCGATCGTTCTGTCTAACTATGTTATTATAGAATTTGGCACATAAAGATGTATTAATCGAATGAGTACAGAATACTAGATTATCTAGTTGATAAAAGTTTATGACATTCATGGCTAAAGGACAAGATTGGGTAAAGAAATGTCTATTAATATAGCTAGTTTTAATAGGCTTGTAAGTTGTTCAAGCGAACTTATTACACAGTTCTAGAGTCGGGAACCTAGGGTCGGGACTCGGTTCAGTATCGGGGTTCGCTTGGTTTGCTCGGCGTTTTCTAAGTTGAGAGACATGCATTTATAAGAAATGAATTAAGAAGATAATTCTAAATGCAAAAGAAATTTAGGAAAGTAATTCTAAATGCATAAAACACATCATACCGGGGAGGCATGGTTGAGATTGAGGAGGCACAAGTGTCACTTGATCTTCTTGGAAGGAAGGAAGGGAGGAAGGAGGATGGTTTTTGGTGTGCGAAGAAGAGGGGGTTCGGATGCCTTTTTATAGGCCGGTTATTGGGGGCGCCCGGGAGCTCCCGGGCACCTGGGACAGTGGTCTCTGCCATGGCAGAGACTGGGGCTGGTTAGGGGCGCCCGGAGTGGCCCGGGCACCCCTAGTCAGGCTGATTTTGCAGCTTTTCTGCATTGACTACGATGGGGGCGCCCGCGTGGTTCCGGACGCCCTGACTAAGGGATTAAAGGCAGCTTTTTGCCTTGAGAGAAGATAAAGTCATGGGGGGCGCCAGAGGAGTCACGGGCGCCCGAAGTGTATAGGAAGTGACAAATTTGATGTCTTGTCATTGTTTGACCATGGTTTAGTTGGTTTGACCATGGTTTGACTGCTTTGACTATGGTTTGATTATGTTAACCATGGTTTGACCACGTTGACCATGGTTTGACTATGTTGACCATGTTTTGACTACATTCTGAACTACAGGATTAAATCACAATAAAGGAATTACAATTGAGTTTAATTCTACTGTCTCACCCGATCTAGGGTTTTCAATCACGTTGGCCTTATAGGTTTTGTGAGACAGGTTTTGATAAATTATTTTGAAAAATTATTTTGAAAACCTTAAATTAATTTTTGAAAACAATTGAATGTATTTTGAAATGAATGTTTAAATCTACAAGTAACTGAAAATTTGTGTTAGATTTGAATTTGACAAAGAATAATTTGAATTTGAATTTCAAAAATCAGCTTCCAGGTCTTGGCGAGGCACTAGGCCTTCTTTGGCCGTAGCCTTATTGGATCATCAACCCCTTCCTTGACAATGTAACGCCCGCTTTTTTTTTTTCCTAAAGCGGCATTACGCTAACATACTTAAGGTATGTAACATCATACTACAGCGAAATAACTTAAACTTTACATGCCCCTACTACCATTTCTAACATAGTGACATGGACACTAGACATATAGACTTCATACTTAAACATCATGTCATAACAAGCTTAACATCATATCATGAGGTTCATTTCATATCATGCATAACATCATATCATAAGTTTCCATAAGTCACTAATCGAGTATATACTTAACAAAAGTAAAGTTCTTAGCATAACGGCAAACGTTTGATTTCATGGGCCAAGTCACTATCACACACATATAATCTTGCCCTCCTGCTGCTTACTCATGGTCCCCTTGCATGATCTGCGGTATAAGGAAAAAGACTATAAGCACACAGGCTTAGTAAGACTCTTTCCTACTCACTAAAATCATTCGTCATTCATTCATAATCATATGGAACATAAGCATCATAAACATTTCTATCATAGCATAAAGCATAAACATAGGCATAAATCTAATTAAACATTCTTATCATGGCATAAAGTATAAACATAGGCATAAACATAATTAAACATTCTAAGCATGGCATCATACATGGCATGAACATAAGCATAAGATGTAAATCAACCATAGGCATACTTTCTAGTATATCAAGCATAGACATCGTAAACATTCTAAGCATGGCATGATACACGGCATAGCATAACTTAATAAACTTTCCTAGCATGGCATGAGACATGGCATAAATATAAACATAAGATATAAACCAACCTATATGGCATAAACATAGGCATACATTCTAGCATATCATAAGAGCATCTTCTTACCATAATCATAACATGGATCATTCATTCTCATACATATCTTTTAACATGGAGCATAAGCATAACACATCATTATCATAACATAATGCATAACATGTATGAATGCATGGGTGGAATGCATATACATAGGGATGCTTAACTTTTAAAATCATACTTTTAAAATGCTTAAACATAATCATCATAACATTTAGGGTCCCCGGCTTGTACCACATACATACATCATAGCGCGCATCCCTAGTAAGTCCGAGGTAGCGAGCCCCGACCTACTAGGGTAAGGACAGCATAGTCGGTAGTCCCCAAACCGAGGCGTTCTCAAGGAGCCCATCCCTGTTGCACAGCTCCGGTAGTGCCAGAACCGTGGACAGCTCCGGTAGTCCAGAACCGGGGCGTTCTTAAGGTGCCCATCCCTTGGACCCATACTTGGGTCCGGTACAAGCCCATTCATAAAGTAAAATACTTTGCATGCTTCATCATTCATAAGACATTCATAGCATACTTATCATGGCATCATTCTTATCATGAACATGATCATAACATATTTATCATGGCATCCTTCTTATCATGAACATAGACATAACATACTTGTCGTGACATCATTCTTATCATGAACATAAACGTAACATACTTATCATGGCATCATTCTTATCATGAACATAAACATAAGATACTTATCATGGCATCATTCTTATCATAACATACAAACATAAAGTATGGTGCTTAAGGTTAGGGTTATGGGTAACTTAATTTCCATCACATGCTTGAACCTTTACGTATACTTTATAATGAGCATAAACCATCATTCTTTGAGTCCTAACTCCATCCCAAACCCTAGACACCTGCCTTGGCCGAAATCCATAAGGCCCATGGGGGTATGGAAAAATTCCATTAAAATCCCCAATCAATCATAAGACACTAATCACATTTTTACCATAGAGCCACTGGAGCCCTTACTTGAAATAAATCATAACTTTTTCCTTATTATTCCTTCTTGGCCGAAACTTATAGAGTCTCTAGACCGTGTGGAAATTTACATAATCACCCTCCATCACCCTTATATCATGACAACATATCAAATGTATACTTGAAGTTTAGAACTCACCCTAATCCTTGGGTCCTTGAGGTTGGCCGTAACATATAGGGTCTCTAGGGTACCCCAAAAAATTCTCAAAAATTGTATTTAATCTCTAACATCATCAGAGAACATTTAAACAACATTATCAAGGTTTTTAGCATAGTTATAGACACATAAATCATGGTGGCCGAAACCCTCAAGCTTAGGGTTCTTGGTTTTGTTTCTTTCATGTTGGCCGAAACCCTAGAGTGTCCTAGGGTACTCAAAAAATTCCCAAAAATTATACTTAACCTCTACACATCATAAGGGAACATTAAATAACATTATAAATATTTTTAACATATTTATAGACATTTAAATCATGGTGGCCGAAACCCATAAACATAGGGACCTTGGTTCTTGTCCCTTTCATGTTGGCCGAAACCCTAGAGTGTCCTAGGGTACTCCAAAAATTCCCAAAAATTATACTTAACCTCTAAACATCATAAGGGAACATTAAATAACATTATAAAGGTTTTTAACATATTTATAGACATTTAAATCATGGTGGCCAAAACCCATAAACATAGGGACCTTGGTTTTTGTCCCTTTCATGTTGGCCGAAACCCTAGAGTGTCCTAGGGTACTCCAAAAATTCCCAAAAATTATACTTAACCTCTAAACATCATAAGGGAACATTAAATAACATTATAAAGATTTTTAACATATTTATAGACATTCAAATCATGGTGGCTGAAACCCATAAACATAGGGACCTTGGTTTTGTTTCCTTTCAACATCAAATCCAAAAACTAACCCATATATCATGCTAAAAATCATGGAAACCATAGGGAACTATTATACCACAGGTGAGGGAGTCTTACCTTAGATTCTCTTGATTTTTCGAACCTTAAAAGAGGAGGAAATGGTAAGATCTTTGGACCCTTGCACACCCTTGTCCTTGTATCCTTGAAAAACTCTTTAGACATTGGAGATAAGACCCCTTGTGGAGCTTTTCCAAGGGAGAACTTTTCCTTGGGTGTTCGGCTAGGATGAGGGGAGAATGAGTTTCGAAAATGCAAGGAATGAGAAGAAGAAGTAACTCCCAAACCCCCCTATTTATCACCCATTAAAGAGGTAAATGAAAAGTCTCTCCATGGCCCTTCATCTTCTTCTACTCCTTAACCACCATCCACTTCATTTCCTCATAAGAATTCCTTGCTAGGTGAGTTGGTTAAAGCATTCATGGTTGACAAGAGGTCCAAGGTTCAATCCTTCGCCCATGCACCTTTATTTTTTTTTATTTTTATTTTATTTAAATCCTTTTTCTTATTTTCGAAAATTCCCCTTTATTTCGAAAATTCTCCTAAAATCACCCATAATTATGCTAATATTCCTAAATAAAATCCTTTTATATTTATATAAATTTTTACCTAATTAAGACCTATTTTTGGGACCCATTTAAGGCCCATTAATACCTAATGTCTCCATTTACATAGGAAAATTAAGCTAAGACTTACCCATAATCATGCTAATAGGTCTAATTAAATCCTACTTATATTTATACTAATCTCTACCTAAAATCCCCCTATAGTTATGGTACTAAAAAGCCCATATAAGACCCATTAGTGCTGAGTTTTCTCAATTTAAATGAAAAAACATGGGTTTTCTAGGCCAAAGTTGGTATTAATACCTCTAGGTCCTTCGGAAAATTATTTAAATATGCTCAATATTTTCATAAAATATTAAGAGAATTTTCCGGGTCGTTACAGACAAAGCCTTTTAATGAAATTTTATTTTCAAAATTAATCTTTGAAAAATTCTGGTCTAACTAGTTTGGGTCTTGGATCGGTAGCTTCGGCTAGTTTCACCAATCTAAAGAGACCAAGTATACTTGATCTTATTAGAATTGGTTTCCCTAACGTACTATCATCTCACCTCCACCCAATACTATGTTGTCAAGTTTCAGTTAAGTTTGTTCAGTCCTTAAACTAACCATTCCTAAGTCTAAGCATGGTAAATTGCAAAAATGAAATAAACAATCAGTCAAGCAAATTACAATCAAGAATTAAGTTCTATCTAACAATAAATATAGTTTTTAATTTGGCTCCCCCTGGACTAAAGCCACGGTGATGGTTAGGCAAGATGTGAATCTTGTCCTTGGGGATCCAATACTGATTTGATCCAGTTGGTTTGTTCAGGTACAGTTTAGGTACCCATGCTTGAACTTTATTTCTGGACTGATTCAGTACAGCAAAGTAGGATCTTTGTCTAGATTTGGTTCTATAGCCAAGTCCGGATCGATTTAGAACTGATTTCTGTTTTCCAAGAATCATGTCAAGACCCTTGGAACCAGAAGTGAATCATTCTAAAGCTGATCTAAGATCCTTAACCTTAGTTTTCAGGGAGGAGTTCTCTTTCTCAAGTTTTTCAACTTGAGTAGAGGTTCCTTCTTGAACCTTCTCGGTTAAGGGTCTAGAGTTATCTCCCTCTTTCAGGAGTTTTACTTCCTGTCGGAGGGATTCGACTCGGAGTTTAGCTTTCGCCAAATCTCGAGAAAGATAAGATATTAATTCATTTAATTCACTTCTAGTAAATCCACTTACCTTGATTTCGCCATCCTCTGAAAAGGTCAGTCTGCCGTCGTCCTGTTCTGATTCTGACTCGGTCTCGACTTCTTCTGAGGCGGTAAGTGCTAGTAGGTTCGACTGTGGGACCTCTTCTTCGGAGGAGGAGGAGGACTCGTCCCACGTTGCTTGAAGTGCCTTTTTCTTCCTTGTCTTCTTTGCTTCCTTCAAGTTAGGGCATTCGGTCTTGTATGGCCCTTCTTCTTGCACTCGTAGCAGGTTACGTTGGGCTTGTTCTTTTCGTTTGCGGGTTCAGCTGGTTCATCCCTTCTTCGGCTGACTTTCCTTCTGTTGGTTTGGTTCTTCAGTTCCTTGTAGTAGCTTCGGGCCAATCGGACCAGCTTAGGTCGATCTCCTTCTTCATCTTCTGAGTCTGAGTCTGAGTTGGACTCGGGTTCAGGTTGAGGCTTTTTCTTTGTTGTCCTTCCAGTTTTACCTGCAACAAAGGCAATACCTTTCTCGGCCAAATTGCAGTTAGTCTGTTCATGTAACTCTAATTCAGAGAATAATTCATCTAATTTAATTTTCGAAAGATCCGTTGAAACCTTGTACGCATCTACCATAGATGCCCACAAGGTGTTTCTCAGGAAAACATTTAAAGCATACCTTATTAGGTCACGGTTTTCAACCTTGTGACCAATGGTGTGTAGACCGTTCATTAGTTCTTGAATTCGGGCGTGAAGCTGAGCTGCTGTTTCGTTGTCGGTCATTTTGATGGTATACAGCTTGTTCAGGAGCAAATCTCTCTTACTGATCCGAGTGTCTGATGTTCCTTCGTACAGCTCGATCAGTTTTCCCCACAGCTCCTTGGCACTGTTGAAAGGGCCTACCCGGTTCAACACCTCTTTTGTTAAGCCGCATTGAAGGGTCTCGGTCGCCTTTGCATCCGCTTCAATTTTTCGTTTCAGAGCGGTGTCCCACTCTATGTAGCTTTGAGGTACTCCTTCAGCATTTCTCGAAATCTCCAGTCCGGACTGGATGATTATCCACATGTCCACCAGAGTTTTCAGGTGGACCTCCATTCGACTTTTCCAGTAGGAAAAGTCTTCTCCACTGAAAAGTGGAGGTCTGGCTGTGCTGAATCCTTCTTACATGGCCATTAGGGATTTTATCTGAAAAAGAGATAAGAAAAAAAAACTTTGTCCCAAGACTTGGTCTTGGATTACTAGTGCGGGATAAAGAAAAAAATATTTGTCAAGTGGTGTTGCACCAACCTCGATCAACAAGAAGAAATTCGAACAAAAAAAAATATTAAAAGGAAATTTAAAAAAAATCTGAAAAATTTTCAAACTGGTGGTTGCACCAGATTTGAACTTCCCCGCTCTGATACCACTTGTTGGATCGAGAGAAACGATAGAGGGGGGTGAATATCGTTAAACGCATTTTGGATAAAAACTAGAGCAAGTACGCAACGGAATAAAATCAATCGCAAACACAGTTGGTTTTACTTGGTTCGGAGCCTAGGTCGACTCCTACTCCAAGGCCCACGGTCGTTGACCGTTTTCTACGGGCAATTCTATAAGTGCGCAAAACGTTTACAGAGAGATATTACAAAAGCAGTATTGTAAACTTAAAAGTAACTCTTCTTTTACCGATGTCCGATGTAAATTGAATTTTTGGAGCAACGGGACGTCGTCGGCGCTTGAGTCTCGAGTCGGGAGGTTTCCGGAGCAGAGAGCGGGAGCAGAAGAGCGTGATTGCGTTGAATTGAATTGTTGTTCAAAGCCTTGGGGTCGAGGGCCTATTTATAGCCCCTGGGGGCGCCCGGAACGTCGGGGGCGCCCCCCCCCCCACGTGTCGGCTGATCCGACTTTCACTCGGTCAGCTTCTGATCCCTTCAAACTCGGGATCAGATCTTGACGGGGGTGCCCGCGACGCTGGGGGCGTCCGGGTTGACCGGGTCTCTTCTTATCCGTTGGCTTCGATGGGATCTGCTTCGTTAGCTTCACCTGGGGGCGCCCGAAACATCCGGGGCGCCCGGGAGCAGCGGGGGCTCCCGGGAGCACGGGGGCGCCCTGCCCATGAGCTGCAAACGCAGTTCCTTTGCTTCAACTGTTTGTGTTCACCTTGGGGGCGCCCGGGACACTCCGGGCGACCTACTCAGCCTTTGCCTCACTCCTTTGAGGCTCTCTGAGCTGCAGACACTCGTTCCTTCGGTCCTGCATCCAGGGTTAGTCCAAAACAACATAAAACAACAAGATGTTAGTTTATACAGCCTTAGCTGTCTTGGTTTTGACTTTGGGTCTCCAAAATGGAACCCTAGGTCGAACTGACGCCTACTGTTCCCTCGACGGGGAACGCGTCCTCACCTACTCCTCTCAGGAGAATGTACCTGATGCCAACCGGCTCCTCCGGTTGGACTTTTGCCTAGCGGTCCTTCGCCAGGTCTTGGATACCAAGCTGTCCTTCGCCCGGTGCCTAGCATTCCTTCGCTAGGTCTTCAGTCCCAAGCTGTCCTTCGCCTGGTGCCTAGCAGTCCTTCGCCAGGTCTTCAGTCCCAAGCTATCCTTCGCCTGGTGCCTAGCAGTCCTTCGCTAGGGCTTCAGTACCCTGGCATTCCTTCGCCAGTACCTAGCAATCCTTTGCTAGGATTTTTTACCCTGGCATTCCTTCGCCAGTGCCTAGCAGTCCTTCGCTAGGACTTTTTACCCTGCACACTTGAGTAGCATGTTAGATAACAAATAAGACTTAACTTTTGAACCCTTTTGCCATTATCAAAACCCAGGTTTGACTTGGGTGCTTTCTGCACCAACAAATAAATACGAGAGGAAGATCTAAGCACTTTTTGCACGAACAACACTTTGGTATAGTAAAGGACCGTACCTTTCACGTGCCAAAAAGTCCCCTTTAAATAAGAGTAAAAGACAACTCCACGAGTTGTCCAGCCCGACACCAGTCGACTGCCCCTGGGGCAGTCGACTGGTCTAGCCTTAATTGCTAGCAAACGGCTATCTCAACGACTATATTTCAGGGTTACCAGTCTACTGCCCCTGGGGCAGTCGACTGGTCCGGGGTCTCAAACATTTTGTGAGTTTGAGAATTGATTGGCAGTCGACTGCCTTTCTACCAATCGACTGCCCAGCCTATATAATCTCTCTTTCTCACTTTGAAGACCCTCCTTGACCCTCCTTCACATGTGCCTTCAGGTACACTCCCTTGGCTTGCCCCTTGAAGTCCTCTTCCACCGGCTATCGTCCCTCGGATGGGCACACAAGCCTTCCCTTGGCTTGCCTCCATGCCACCCTTCATGTGTGCCCTTTGAAGTCCACTTCTTGGCTTGCCCTTGGAGTCCTCCTCCCTCGGCTCTCGTCCCTCGGATGGGTCCTCCATGTGTGATTCTCCAAGACTTGCAAACACAATCACACATATTAAATAATAAGATAACACCCTAACCTTAAACATGTTGACACACACATCAAAACTATGATCTTCCCGATCATCCTTGTGTCGATTGCCCTAACAATCTCCCCCTTTTTTATGTGTGGCAATATGTTTAAGTTAGGGTGAAAACACCAGCCAACAATAGTAATCGAAACAACAAGACATAGTAAGAAAACAAGATATAACCTCCCCCTTAATCTATGCCTTTTCCATTTTCAATTTTCATAAACAAAGTTAAGTTACAAACCTAACTTAAACCTCCCATTCTCCCCCTTTGACATCATCAAAACGATTGCCCACAGCAATACTAACCCATGGCATCAAATGAGGGAATTCCTGATTTCTGAAAATTCTCAGATTTCTGAAAATAGTCGTGCCAGTCGACTGCCCTTGAGGGCTGTCGATTGATACTCTGTCAGTCTGAATTTTTAGCTTTTGAGTCGAATATCAAAAACTCCACAAAAATTTTAGAAAAATCCAAAAATTATAAAAATTTGCAAGCATGTTAAATATGATATACTCTAACAAGGAAAAATATCATTCCATGAAAAATTTAAACATGCTTGACTTTTTGACTAAAGTTCAAATTTCTTGAAAACCTCTAACTTTGTATCAAAGTTTCAACCTAACTTTGCAATCATACATGTTCCAAGCTTATAGCAAAACAAGTAAAACACAAAATGGTTTTCAAATGGTTAAAATGTCCAACCATGATCTTTAGGCAAGATGTCCATTAATTAAACACTTATTTTCCCCATGGTTGGTCTATTTTTGATAATTTGATACATCTAATGACCCAACACTATGCCACAAGCACAAGTAAATCATTTGTATCATCCTAATGGATCAAGCACCACCGTCCTAATATATTACCCCAAGGTTCATCCTATACTTTTACAAAACACATACCAAGGTCTCTTCTTAAGGATGTGAACTCCGCTTCGGGAAGAGGCTTGGTAAATATATTGGCAAGGTTTGACTTTGACTCAACATAGTACAAATCTATGTCACCCCTTGCCACATGATCCCTAATGAAGTGATGATTCACTTCAATGTGTTTTGTTCTAGAATGGTGAACCAGATTTTTGGTCAAGTTAATTGTACTTACATTATCACATAAGACCTTGACCTTGGAGTAATGTAACTCATAATCCTCTAAGGTGTGCATGATCCAAAGTAGTTGAGACACACAACCCCCCATTGCCACATATTCGGCCTCCGTTGTTGATAGGGCAACACATGGTTGTTTCCTACTACTCCAACTAACTAAAGATGACCCAAGGAATTGACATCCTCCACTCGTACTCTTCCTATCTAGTTTACAACCCGCATAGTCCGAATCGGTGTATCCAAAAATATCAACATTTGGGGTTCTAGGATACCAAACCCGACATTTAGAGTACCTTTACCTTAGGATTCTTTTGACTACCACTAAATGAGACTCTTTGGCACATGATTGGTATCTTGCACACATACCTACCGCAAATAATATATCGGGTCTACTAGCGGTTAGGTACAATAGACTACCAATCATGCTCCTATATTGTTTTAAGTCTACCATTTTACCCTCAAGATCACTATCCATTTTAACATTTGTTCCTATAGGGGTAGATGCTACCTTAGCATTTTCTAGTCCAAATTTTTTAATGATTTCCCTAGCATACTTAGTTTGATACACATGAGTCCCTTCATTTGTTTGCTTAACTTGTAGACCTAAAAAGAATGTCAACTCTCCCACAAGACTCATCTCAAATTCATTTTCCATGCATTTGATAAACTCATTGAGAAATTCACTATTTGTGGAACCAAATATAATATCATCCACATATACTTGGGCCACAAAGATGTCCTTATCCTTAAATTTTAGAAAAAGAGTTGGATCAATTTTACCTCTCCTAAAACCCTTGGATACTAAGAATGATGAAAGCCTCTCATACCAAGCCCGGGGAGCTTGTTTCAATCCATACAAGGTTTTTCTTAGTTTATAGACATGTCTAGGGTAATTTGGGTTTTCAAACCCGGGTGGTTGCTCTACATATACCTCTTCCTTAATGACCCCATTAAGGAATGCCGACTTCACATCCATTTGGTGAAGTGTGAAACCCATGTGAGCGACATAAGCTAATAAAATCCTAATAGACTCTAATCTAGCTACAGGGGCATATGTCTCATCATAGTCAAGGCCCTCTACTTGATTAAACTCCCTAGCTACCAACCTAGCTTTATTTCTAGTTATCTTTCCTTGATCATCTAGATTGTTCCTAAAGACCCATCTAGTGGTGACAATGGTACAATATTGGATCTAGGAACTAACTCCCAAACTTCACTCCTTTCAAATTGATTCAACTCCTCTTGCATAGCTAGGACCCAATCCACATCACCTAATGCCTCATCAATAGATTGTGGTTCTAATTGAGAAATCAAGGTAATTTGACTACTTTGTTCCCTAAAGTAAGACCTAGTCCTCACCCCTTGAGTGACATCACCCACTATTTGGTCAATGGGGTGATCTTGGTGATGCCTTAAGGACCTAGAGATTATGGGTTCATTAACTACATAATGTTCATCCTGTAGTGCACTTCTCGCTCCCCCTGATCATTGCCCTCCAAATGTAGGTCGTGAATTTCTTGGGTAAGGGGTTGACTTTCTTCTATGTCCTTATCAATAGAAGATTTCCTAGTGTAGGTACTAGTGGTCTCATCAAACTCTACATTGGATGACTCCTCAATTACCTTAGTTCTTTTGTTATATACCCTATATCCTCTACTAGTGGATGAATAACCAACCAAGATCCCCTCATCTGCTTTAGATTCAAACTTCCTTAACTCATCCTTGGTGTTCAAAATGTACACTTTACATCCAAAAACCCTAAAGTAATGTGTGGAATTCTCCCATTCCACAACTCAAATGGTGTTTTTCCTAAAAACCTATGAATTAATACCAGGTTTTGGATGTAACAAGCGGTATTTACCGCTTCGGCCCAAAAGTAGCTAGGAAGTGAATATGCATTAAGCATAGTCCTAGCGGCCTCTTGTAATGCCCTATTTCTCCTTTCTACTACACCATTTTATTGAGGGGTCCTTGGGCATGAAAATTCATGCTTGTACCCATTTTCTACACAAAATTGTAAGAAGTTTGAGTTTTGGAACTCCCCACCATAGTCACTCCTAATTCGGTTGATTTTGAGGTGTTTCTCATTTTCAACCCTCTTACTAAAACCTATGAAATTTCTAATGTATCATCCTTATGTTTCATGAAAAATACCCTAGTAAATCTAGAAAAATCATCTACTATAACCAAACAATATTTACTCCCTACTAGTGAGGGAGTGCTATGACAATCAAATAGATCCATATGTAATTATTCTAAAGGTAACGTAGTGCTAGTTAAGATTTTACCTTTGTGTGATGATTTCGATTGCTTACCCTCTTGGCATGCATCACACATCTTGGTCTTTTCATACCTGATCATAGGAAGTCCCTTCACCAACTCCTTCTTGGCAACTCTTGCAATATTCTTCATGTTGATGTGCCCAAGTCGTCAGTGCCACAACCATCCTTCTTCTTCTTTAGATATGAGACACTTAGTCAAATTGTTAGAAGCATAAGCAAGATTAAGATAGTAAAGATTAGCCTCTCTATATCCTTCTAGCATAACACTTTCGGATCCATTTTGTTTAATTAGACACTTTCTAGCATGAAACTCAACCCTATATCCTGCATTACAAAATTGACTTACACTAAGTAAATTAAATTTCATTTCCTTAATTAAAAGAACTTTGTGGATAGTGATTGTAGGAGATACCTCAATGGTGCCCCTACCAATTATTTTGCGTTTCCCACTATTTCGAAAGATACGGTGTCTTCTCTTAGATAGCTAATAGTGGTGAACTTGCTTACATCTCCAGCCATGTGCCTTGAACACCCGCTATCTACTATCCACATATTTAAGGCTCTCTTCACCTTCACCTATACAACATGGAAAACACAAGCTTTTGGTACCCAAATCTTAGTTCCACAAGCATCATTTAAATATTTCTTTGGTACCCAAGCCTTCTTTGTATTTCCCTTAATACTTGTCTCCTAGAGGCACCCTTTTTACCCATAAGTGAAACAAAAGCTACCTCCTTGGTTTTTGGCCTATAACCTATCTCAGCTTTATTGTACATGACTCTTTGGCTATTTATTATCATATCAAGGTTGCTAGAGCCAACTTGAAATTTTCTAAGTGCCTTGATGTGGTCCTCTACCTTTTCCCTTAGTTCCCTATTTTCATTTTCAAAACATGCATCATTTGAACAATAGAGGGAACATTTTTCAATTCTACTTTAAGCATGCAAACTTCATTCTTTAATTCCTTAACTTTCCTCCTAGCCTTAGCCAAATCAACATTTGTACTAGTAATAATTTTGATAAGAGTAGAGGAGGGTAAGCTATATACCTTACTTACCGAAGCCTCGGAATCAGATGATGAACCTTCACTGTCATCTTCACTACTAGAGCTCCTCTCATCATAGGATGACTCCAAGTTGTCCACTCCCATTAGTGCGTAGTGGGACACATGTTCTTCTTCCTCCTCCGAAGATGATGGATCATCCCAAGTAGCTTTGAAGCTTGTGACATTCTTCTCTTTTCCCTTCGATTTCTTCTTGTCACCCTTCTTCCTATCCTCCTTCTTCTCTTCTCTTCTCTTCTCTTTAGTTGTGGACCCTCATTCTTCATGTATCCCTCTTGGTGGCAATTATAGCAAATCATGTCCTTCCCTTTGCTCTTGCTCTTAGAACCTTTCCTAGCATAAAATTTGTTAGAAAAACTTTTAAAGGCTCTACGCATTTTCCTTACCATGAAGGCTTCTTGGTCACTATCCATTGAAGTGCTTGACTCCTCCGAGTCGGATGATGATGAATAAACGGCCTTCTTCTTTTCCTTCTTCTTTTTCTTTTTCTTTTCTACAATGAATGCTACACCTTTTTCTTTAGATGAAGTGTTACCTTGCTCATGTAACTCAAACTCACAAAACAAAACATCTAACTTTACCATAGAAAGATCCCTTGATACTTTGTAGGCATCAACCATTGATGCCCACAATGTAGTCCTAGGGAATGATTGTAAACATACCTCACAAGATCGCGGTTCTCAACCTTCTCACCAATTACATGTAGCTCGTTGATAATTTCTTTTACCCTTCCATGTAGTTGGCTAACCGTCTCGTTGGTCTTCATTGATAGTGATTGTAATTGAGCCACCAAGAGGTCCTTCTTTGCCCTCCTTGACTCGTTTGAACCTTCGTTGAGCTCGACTAGCTTCTCCCATAATTCCTTGGCGCTCTTGAAAGGCTCCACCTTGTTGAGTTGTTCCTTTGATAGTCCACATGGAAGCGTTGTGGTGGCCTTGGCATTGACTTGCGCCTTCCTCATCACCCCCTTGGTCCAACTCCTCATTGGTAGTGGCTCTCCTTGTTCGTTGATGGGTGCGTCGAAGCCAACTACAACACTTATCCAATTCTCAATATCGTTCATCAATTAATATTCCATCCTACCTTTCCAATAGGCGAAGTCGTTTCCGTCAAAGAACGGTGGCCTTGCGGTGCTATAGCCCTCTTGAAACGCCATTTCTTGAATGCTCCAGTTGACGGTGAGTTCTCCCGAAGCAAACCGGCTCTGATACCACTTGTTAGATCGTGGCGCTTGCTAGAGGGGGTGAATAGCAATTTCTCTAAACTTTCTCTACAAGAGGGTTAGAACAATACAAAAATATAATGGAAAATATGAACAACAATGCTAACAAGGAGAATTTACTTGGTATCCACCCCGAAAGGTGACTAATCCAAGGATCCACACGAGTGCACCACCTCCACTATGAAAAGCTCCTTCAAGGTGGAGAAAACCTTTACAAGGTTGTCTTCTTCCTCTTTACAAGATGAAAATAAACACGAGAGGAAGATCTGAGCACTTCTTGCACGAACAACACTTTGGTACAGTAAAGAACTTACCTTCCTCGTGCCAGAAAGTCCCCTTTAAATAAGAGTAAAGGACAATTTCACGAGTTGTCCAGCCCGACACTCTGGGGCAGTCGACTAGTCTAGCCTTAATTGCTAGCCAACGACTAACTCAACGGTTATATTTCGGGGTTACCAGTCGACTTCCCCTGGGGCAGTCGACTGGTCTGAGGTCTCAAACATTCCGTGAGTTTGAAAATTGGCTTGCAGTCGACTGCCTTTCTACCAGTCGACTGCCCAGCCTATACAATCTCTCTTTCTCACTCTGAAGACCCTCCTTGACCCTCCTTCACGTGTGCCTTTAGGTACACTCACTTGGATTGCCCCTTGAAGTCCTCTTCCACCGGCTATCGTCCCTCGGATGCGCACACAAGCCTTCCCTTGGCTTGCCTCCATGCCACCCTTCACGTGTGCCCTTTGAAGTCCACTTATTGGCTTACCCTTGGAGTCCTCCTCCCTCGGCTCTCGTCCCTCGGATGGGTCCTCCATGTGTGATTCTCCAAGTCCTGCAAACTCAATCACACATATTAAATAACAAGATAACACCCTAACCTTAAACATGTTGACACATACATCAAAACTATGATCTTCCTGATCATCCTTGGGTCTATTGCCCAACAATAACCATATAATTTTTCAAAAGGAGATAAACCAGATGTAATAGAAGATGGAATTCTAGTAATAGAATGGACTGCAGTAAGAATAGCTTCCCATAGAACTAGCTAGGAACATATACAGACAATAAGATAGAATGTACAGTTTCAACAATATGTCTATTTTTTCTTTCGGTAACACCATTTTGTTCAGGAATATCCGTACAAGAACTTTGATGAAGTGTAGCATCTGAGGAAAGTGTAAGTACCCGAGGTTGATTTTGATGTGATCAACTGATTTAAGTTAGGTCCTTGTGTGTTTGATCCCTATGTCTAAGTGTACAGGAACTTAGGAGCGCAGGAAAACAAGCGGAAGACGTAGCGGTCGAGAAGGATGGCACGGAGAGGGAGCTAATGGGCTCGGTGCATTTGAGGGACGCGGAGTTCTACGGAAGAGTATGTTGGTGGAGTGAGAAGGATGTGTGCGGCATCGGAGGGGCGATAAGCCGGGAGAAAGGATGCTCGAGGAGCAAAAGGCCGAAGTCGGGTTCGGGTGAGCCTAACTCCGGTTGGCCAGAAATCATCCAAGAAGACCAGAAGACAGGCTAGAGAATAGTCAACGGTTGCTGACTAAAACAGCCACTATCGGGCACCCATGAGCATACGGGCGCTTGGGTTGTCGGGTGCCCGAGCACTAGGCGCCCGAGCACTTGGGCGCTCCTATGCTATCAGGCACCCGAGAGGCTAATTCTAGCCATTTGTGAATGTTTCTTTCTGGATAAGTATCAGGCCACGTGTCAGACGCCTAAGAGCTCTTGGGCGCCCTGCAAGTGTCACGTCAGCAAACGGATAAATCCTACTGGGATATAAATAGACCCCTAGAGCTCAGTTTCAATCATCCAATACATTCCAAGTATTAGCAAACAAGTTTTGTATATGTTCTCTTTCTTTTTCTGAGCTTTCCACGTGTAAGAGGCTTTTTCACCGGAAGGAGTTTTATTTAGGAGTATCAAGCCATATTCAACCTTGGATTAGCAACCTCCCCGATTGCAAACCAAGTAAATCCAGTTGCCTCTTTATTTTTTGTTTGCTTTATTTATTTATGATATTTGTGTTCTAACTAACATCTTTATTAAGTTCAAACAAAAGATTGAGTTTTTGTTTTAGGGGTAATTCACCCCCCCCTCTTACCGACCTTCGATCACCCTCAATTGGTATTAGAGCAAGGACGCTCTAGAAGGACTAACCGCCATCTGAAGCAACTATAAAATGGTCAGACCGGTTATCTACCCACCAAAGTTCGAGGGGGAGTTTGTGTTTTGGAAACGCAAAATGGAGATATTTTTTAAAATAGATTTTAGTATTTTACTAATAATGAATTTGGTTTTGAAGTACCCACAGATAAGAACGGAAATGAACTTGAAGAACATCTCTGAACTAAAAAACAATGCGATGAATTTACGGCAAACGGTAAGGCTGAGTTTCATCTTCTAAGTGTACTACCAGCCAAGGAAATCGAACGAATCGGAATACACAATTCTGCTAAAGACCTCTGGCATAAAATGTTGGAACTCCATGAAGAATCTAAGGAAGAATAATCTGACTCCTCAATAGACACTGACTCATCTTCAGAAGAGTCTGACATCGAGGAGGTTAACAGGCTGGCACTAACGGCTGAGTACCTATCAGAAGATAGTGAAAGTTCATCCGAGATGAGCATCGATGAAGAAGGAGAGACTTCATAAAGAAGCATCAATGAAGGGGGAGCTTCTGACTTCAAAAGGGATATAGAAAATGAGGTATGTCTTCTACCTTCTGATTAGTTATATTTTGGAATTAAGGAAATAACGAAATCCCTGTGTAAATTAAAAATAAAAAATATAGATTTAATGAAAAAATTAGCCTTTGCTTTAGAAATAAAAGATAAAATAAAGTTTGAAAATGAAAATTTGAAAAACAACTATTCATGTTCAAGAAATTCAAAATTTAAATATCATGGAAAATTTCATTGGTATTATAGATTTCATAGGGGCCAAATTCAAAAACTTTCAAATCAGATGTTCCATCTAAATTTTTAATAAATCCCGTTGGTAAAAATTTATTTTGGGTTCCTAAATATATTTTAAGCTGTTGATTTTTTTGTAAATTAATTTTGCAATTAATGTCTTATTTTTGGATAACTACTTGTAGGAAAGTTAGTTTTTTTTGGGCAGTGTCCTATCTATTCTTTTGATATTTAAAAAAAATTAATCGAATTTATCATGATTTTCAAATATGTTAGAAAACATATCTAAAGTTAATTCTTTAAAAATGTGTTAAACATATTTTGCTCTTAACGATTTCAATTTTTGATGTGATTAAAGGGGGAGAAGTAGGATTAAGTTAAGGGGTAGGATCTAATTTCATTTTTTTTAGCAAAAACATTGTTATATATTTGTTCTTATTTTTTTTATATATTTGTTTACCCTAACTTAACTCAGGTTGATACACATCAAAAAGGGGGAGATTGTAAGTACCCCAGGTTGGTTTTGATGTGATCAATTGATTTAAGTTAGGTCCTGGTGTGTTTAATCCTTGTGTCTAAGTGTACAGGAACTTAGGAGCGCAGGAATTCGAGCGGAAGATGCAGCGGTCGAGAAAGATGGAACGAAGAGGGAGCCAACAGGCTCGGTGCATCTGAGAGAAACTGAGTTCTGTGGATGAGTACGCCGGTGGAGCGAGAAGGACGCGCGTGGAGTCTGAGGGACGAGAAGCCAGGAGGAAGATGCTCGAGGGGCGAAAGACCGGAGTCGGATTCGGATGAGCCTAACTTCGGTTGGCCAAAAATCACCCAAGAAGACCAGAAGACAGGCTAGAGAATGGTCAGCGGTTGCCGACCAAAACAACCACTATCGGGCGCCCGTGAGCATATAGGCGCCTAGGCTATTGGGTGGCCGAGCACTAGGCGTCCGAGCACTCGGGCGCCCCTGTGCTATCAGGCGCCCGAGAGGCTAATTCTAGCCATTTGCGAACGGTACTTTCTGGATAAGCATCAAGCCACGTGTCAGGCGCCCAAGAGCTCTTAGGCTCCCTACAAGTACCATGTCAGCAAACGAATAAATCCTACCGGGGCTATAAATAGACCCCTGGGGCTCAGTTTCAATCATCCAATGCATTCCATGTATTAGCAAACAAGTTTTCTATAAGTTCTCTTTCTTTTTCTGAGTTTTCCATGTGTAAGAGGTGTGGGATCGGTGTCGGTCGATAGAGGGGGGGTAAATATCAACTCGAACATTCTCGGAATCTCATTGTTCGATCATCTTTCTATCAAAGTTAGTACGCAGCGAAATATAAAATAAAGACAACAGACATGCGGGTTTATTTACTTGGTTCCCAATCCCCCAGGGTCAGTACGTCCAAGCCTATGTACTCGGCGTGAGTCCACTATTGGTCTCCTTTTTGAAATTTTCGAAGGCGGAGAATACTCGTCTTACAGTTGATTACAAGTACAAAAGAATAAAGTTAAATACAACTTGTAAACGAAAAAGCAAACCAACGGAAAATGAAGATCCGACCAATCTGAAAGTCCGAAGTGCAACACACTTCCTCCTGGAGCCTCCTTGGTCACAGAGCTTCAACTTTAGCACTTTTGCTTGGCACAGAATGCTTTAGCGGATGGGAAACTTGGTTGCTTGAAGTGAGGGGTTGAACCCCTATTTATAGTCAGCTCTTGGGCGCTTGATAAACTCTGGGGCACCTCATATCGCAATCAAATGTTGATCCATAGCGGCTGAATCACGCAGGGATAAGACTTCTATTTCCAAGCGCCTAGGAGCCTCCCAAGTGCCTGGGAAGACTCAGGCACCTGGCATAGGGGGCACCTAGGAAGGCCACCCCTAAGCCAGGGGCGCCCACCAATACTGGGTGCCTGATTCATGTCAGGCGCCCAGGAAGATTTTTCCCAAACCTTGTTTTTCTTGCGTTTGCTCTCCTATCTTGCCTCCAACTTAGGTACCTGCAAGACAACAAATACATGACAAACATACAAATAATCTTATGCCTTAGTTTATTGGTTCTGACTTTGGATTTCACCCGAAACCCTAGGTCGAACTGACTCCTACTGTTCCCATTCCCGGGGAACGCATCCGCACCTACTCTACCTTGGAGAAGTTACCTTTGCCAACCGGGACCTCCGGTTGGACTTTTGCTCAACCTCCAAGAACCCAGATCTCAAGACGTCCGATCTCGACCCGTCTCTACTTTTGTCCGCGATCCCCGCTCGACTAAGTCTTTTGCCTGATCCTCGACTAGGACTTCGTTCTCGACCTCTAAGACTCTCGGATCTCGAGACGTCTGACCTCGACGCGTCTCTACTTATGTCCATAGTCCTGCCTTGGCTAAGACTCTGTTGCCCGATCCCCGACGAGGACTTCATGCTCAGTCCCTTGGACCAAGACTCTGTGCCCAGCTTCACTCACCAAGACTTCATCCACCTAGCTTCACTCACTAGGACCCAGATTCACTCACTAGGATTTCTTCCACCTAGCTTCACTCACTAGGATTTCTTCTACCTTCAAGTAAGTATAATCCCAAATCTCAAGTCCAGTTTGGTTTAATCCCTTGGTTAACCTAACCAACCCTGGGTTCTATTCACTCTGCCAAACATCAAATCTTGTTTGGCTAGCCCTTTATCAAACTAATCAAACCTGGGTTTACCCTACCAAACATATGGTCTTATTTGGTTTAACCCTTGATCACTTTGACTCGACCATGGTATATTGTTACTGCCAAATATCAGGTCCTGTTTGGCTAACCCTTTGTCAAACTGATAAAATCTGGGATTATCCTACCAAACATAAGGTCCTGTTTGGCTAACTCTTTGTCACTTTGACTAGACCTTAGTATATTGTCAAACATCGAAACCCTAGAGGTTGATTGTTCATAACTGATGCATTTTGACCCAACAATCTCCCCCTTTTTGATGTTTGACAATAATCTTAAGTTAGGTTAGGTCTAAGGGTTCTATGTTTAGAACTTGGGAGAAATAAAAAAATGTAACTTAAATACCCTCTCCCCCTTTGGCACACATCAAAAAGAAAATAAAGAACAAAAACAAAAATTTTAAGTTAAAGATTTGCACCAACAATATGATTTTTGAAAATATTTAAGTTTCTATAAGAAAATATAATTTTCAAACATCCTTTTTTTCAGCAAATTCAAGTATCTTATCAGAAAATATTTTAAGAGATGCTAAGTACTTGATTAAAATTTGAAATGATAATTACTTTATTGATTTGAATTTTCTTAAATCTGACACAGTCATAGGAATCCTGTTGACTATAAGAAGATTTTCTAAGTGCCTTAGAGATTTTCAATCAAGATAAAGTATTTTGAAAGTATTTTGATTTTTGAAAAATAACATATTATTTGAATTGGATTCCTCCCTAATCTGACACAGTCTTAGGAAACCTTGTTAACAACAAGGAAAATTTTCCTATGTGTCTTGGAGATTTTTCCAAACTCAAGATAAAGTTTTTCTTAAATATTTAAAAAATAAAAATAATTTTTTTAGAATAATTGTTCCTTTAATTTGAACCTCCACCTAAACCTGACATAGTCCTAGGAAGCTTGATGACTACAAATTAATCTTCTTCTGAGTCTTAGGGTTTGATTCAAATGAAAAGAAAAAAGTTTAAGAAATATTTTGAAGTTTTTGAAAATATAGTGTTTTTGACACTCTCAATGTTTCTTTTAATTTGAACCTCCCCCTAAACCTAACTCAGTCCTAGGAAGCTTGTTGACCACAAGTTGATCTTCCTCTGAGGTCTTAGGGGTTGATTCAAATGAAAAGAAATTTAAAAATTTAAGAAATATTTTAAAATAATCAGAAATAGAAATACATTAATTTCTTTTGATTAGGACTCCCCCTAAACCTAACACAATCTTAGGAATTCTTATAGATCATAAAAAGAACTTCCTATATGTCTTTAGAGTTTATCCAAATCAAAAGATCAATTAAAGTAATTTTTGAAAAATATTTTTGAAAGATATTTTGAAATACATAATAACTTTTTGAAACATATTTTTCGAAAAGTATTTTGAAAGACATAATAATTTTTGAGCAAAAGCTATTTTGAAAGTGATAAATTTTCGAAAAGAATAATTATTGAAAAATAATTTTCGAAAGAATTAAAAATATAGACTCCCCTTGAACCTGACACCTTCTGGCTACCCTTGTTAACTACAAGGGACTCTACCTAAGTATCTTAAGGGACTTTAGTGTTGACCTAGAAGGTTTGTATCTAAGTGTAGGTCAAACAACTTTCGAAAAGATATATAATTTTTTGAAATATATATTTATAGGTAAGCACCCAATCAAGCATGAAATTCATTAAAACATTATTATATTTAAACATTATTTTGAAAATAGATTTTTAATAAAATATTCTAACGATTTTTGAAAATATTTTGAAAATATTTATCAATTGATTAGTCCTTATCATCTCACATATTCTAAATGTCGCGATACAAGCAAGTATGGTAGCCTTATGGGTGTTTGTGAGATGCTTGAATAATTTTTCTCAATTTTAATTTTATAGATTGCTTAACCTTGAGTTAGATTCAAGTTAAACAATTAGTAACATAAAAGTAAATTTCAATAATTGGCTTCTAGGTCTTAGTGAGGCACAGGGGTCTTCTTTGGTCGTAGCCTTGTTGGATCATCAACCCTTTCCTAGACAAAGCCTTTTAAAGAAATGATACTTGTAATTTATTCTTTTGACTTTGGTCTAACTAGTCTAGGATGTGGCGAGGTAGCTTCGGTTAGTTCCACTTAGCTAAGTCAACCAGGTCGGGTACTCCTTATCCTTCATGACTTCCTAGACCAAGCTTTCCTAATGTACTATCATCTCGCCTCACCTTGGTACTATGTTAGGCAAGAATCAACCAATCTTTTTCCTATCAAGCCATTCTAAGTTAAGCAGAAAAGTAAACATGAATGACATGGCAAATATATAAGAACCAAAAGTAAACTGATGCATGAGAATGGCAGTTATGCATGAATCAATCAAGTCAAATCGATTTAATTTGGTTTCTAATAATGTATCAAATTCTCGATTTGATACAGAACATGTGAACCCGCGAATATGTCAACTCACTTTGACATATTTATTATTGATAGGGTTGAATAAGCTCGGGGCGGGCACGTGAGGTGGAGAAGCTAAGGGATGGGACACTTCGAATCGAGAAGATGCTCCCGCCCGAGCCCGAGGATCTTCCCCGAGATCTGCTCAGGACAGTCGGCTAGAAGACCCCCGGGCTCTAGAGGGTGGGCCCTAAGAGTAGGACAAAGGATGAAGCCAGGGACACGACATAACCTCCCTTCTTGGGCCCCGGGGCCCCCTTTCGGGGGCGCGCTCGGGAAGGTCAGTCCAAGGATCCCTCGTAGAAGCCCCCCAGGAGGTGGGGCCCCGAGAGTACTTCGGGAGATACCGCACCCAAAGACCCCCGAACTCACCTCGGGGGATGAAGCCCTCGCAACAGCCGACCTCGGGTACCGACCTCTTCCCCCCCCCCCCCCCCCCCCCCCCCCCCGCTGAGAGAGGCAATCATCCCCGCTAGAAAAAGTCCACGCACCACACGCCGAATGCCGGCGTGCCCCCTAACGCTTGTGTTAATTTCGCAGGACCCTAAAGTTCCTCCTCGCCATAGTGACCTCCACAAGGGCTAAGCCTCAGTGACTGGCCATCGTCAACGACTCCTTCCTGAACACCCAGCCAAGAGCTGATTAAATCCTACAGCCTCTCGGTGTGTAGGCTTGGCCTCGGAGCTGTACATGCCCGGCCAAGAGCTGATTAAATCCTACAACATCTCGGTGTGTAGGCTTGGCCTCGGAGCGGTACACGTCCGGCCAAGAGCTGATTAAATCCTACAACCTTTCATTGTGTAGGTTTGGCCTCGGAGTTGTACACGCCCGACCAAGAGCTGATTAAATCCTACAGCCTCTCGGTGTGTAGGCTTGGCCTCAGAGCTGTACATGCCCTACCAAGAGCTGATTAAATCCTACAGTCTCTCGGCGTGTTGGCTTGGCCTCGGAGTTGTACACGCCCAGCCAAGAGCTGATTAAATCCTACAGCCTCTCAGTGTGTAGGCTTGGCCTCGGAGCTATACACGTCCGGCCAAGAGCTGATTAAATCCTACAGCCTCTCGGTGTGTAGGCTTGGCCTCGGAGCTATACAACCCAGCCAAGAGTTGATTAAATCCTACAACCTCTCGGTGTGTAGGCTTGGCCTTGGAGCTATACACGCCCGGCCAAGAGCTTATTAAATCCTACAACCTCTCGGTGTGTAGGCTTGGCCTCGGAGCTGTACACGCCCAGCCAAGAGTTGATTAAATCCTACAGCCACTCGGTGTGTAGGCTTAGCCTCGGAGCTGTACATGCCTGGCCAAGAGCTGATTAAATCATACAACCTCTCGGTGTGTAGGCTTGGCCTCGGAGCGGTACACGTCCGGCCAAGAGCTGATTAAATCCTACAACCTTTCGGTGTGTAGGCTTGACCTCGGAGCTGTACATGCCCGACCAAGAGCTGATTAAATCCTACAGCCTCTCGGTGTGTAGGCTTGGCCTCGGAGCTGTACACGCCCAACCAAGAGCTGATTAAATCCTATAGCCTCTCGGCGTGTTGGCTTGGCCTCGGAGCTGAACACGCCCGGCCAAGAGCTGATTAAATTCTACAGCCTCTCGGTGTGTAGGCTTGGCCTCGGAGTTGTACACGCCCGACTAAGAGCTGATTAAATCCTACAACCTCTTGGGGTGTAGGCTTGGCCTGGGAGCTGTACACACCCGACCAAGAGCTGATTAAATCCTACAGCCTCTCGGTGTGTAGGCTTGGCCTCAGAGCTGTACACGCCCGGCCAAGAGATGATTAAATCCTACAACCATTCAGTGTGTAGGCTTGGCCTCAAAGTTGTACATGCCCGGACAAGAGCTGATTAAATCCTACAACCTCTCGGTGTGTAGGCTTGGCCTCGGATCTGTACACGCCCGGCCAAGAGCTGATTAAATACTACCACCCCCTCGGAGTTGTACACTGTATAAACCCTACCAAAAAACAAATAAAAGTCCCATGTCCGCTCCAACTACACAGGACCGAAGATGAACACGGAATCACGCTAAAAACAAGGCGTTCCACGGTAAATCAAGAAAATATTTTCCCTAGGAGCAGAGAATTCAACAAGAGTAAGCTACAGCGGTCAGTGGAGGATCGGAGGAGGACCAGCACACAGTAAGGGGTGCCCTACAAAGCCCTCTCTTTGGGGGAAAGGTTGTCCCAGACACGCTGAATAGTTATTGCGCTCAAATCGGAGCCCAGTTTCAATAACTGGTCCTTCTCCAACTGCTTGATTTCGCCGTAGAAGCCCTGTTTGAGGGTCTTAAATGCTTGTGTAGCCACCAGATTGGCGTACTTCTCCGACTCCAAAAATTTGGCCTTGTATACCGCCTCCATCTGAGATACTTGAGGTACAGAATCTTTTTGCTGCTGTTGGGCCCATGCAGGGTATCCTCGGTCGCTATTAAGGCGAACAGGTAATGATCAGCTTTCTCTCGGAGGACCCGGCTGAACACTAGTTGCAGGAGGTCTGCCTCACGAGCCCGGCCTATTTCTGCCTCAGCATCCGCCACCCGCTGCAGGAGATTCTCAGTAACCCCTCCGGAATGCAATAGACGGCTTGTGGCCACGCAGTTCGAAGCAACCTGGGGGGTGAATCAAGATAGTCAGTAAAAGAATGCTGAGAGGAAGTGAAGAGCACGAGTGAGGTATTTTACCGCCATTAAGGATTGATGCAACATGCCCAGGTATTGGGCTGATTCGGCTACCCGCCATGGCAGACCGAGAGCCCCCACAATAGGGGGAGCGGAGGAGGTAGGGATGTCACTGGGGTGGGGAACGTCTTCCTCCGAACTTGAAGCGCTCGGTGATGCCTCTGTGGTGACTCCCTCTATATGAATAGACTGGGAACTGTCGATAGCCTTCTTCGTTGCTGAGGGAGCTTCCGGTGGGAGCGAGGCAGCCCCGTGGGTACCTCCTTGCCGCGAGGAAGGTCGGCCGTAGGGGCTCTGGCATTCGTAACGAGAGGAGACATAGCAATGACGGAGGATAGGGGTCCAACCCCGACGACTGGAAACTAAGAGGACGCATCCTCGGAGGTAGTTGGGCGCAAGCCTTTCTTCAATCGTTTTAGGGGGTGATCCCGTTGGGATCGTCATTCGTGTCGTTTCTTCCCAGACACAGGGACAGCAATGGGCACGCTAGGCGAAGAAGGTGCCTCTTTTTCCTGTGAAGCCTCTAGAAGGGTGACTGGGGGCTCCCCTTGAGAGATCAGGGGTGGGGCCGAGATGTCATCGCCGTGGGGGACCTCCGGCACTACGCGGCCTGCTAACAGCTCTCCCTCCCCTTCGCTACCCTCAGAGGGGATTCCTGCAGGAGTCGATGATACTAACCCGGGGATCAAGGCTTGTTCATGGGTCTGGTCCCACTTCAGAAACTTATTCTTTGCAAGAGGAAGCAGGATGTTGCCTGCAGGGTAAAAGACAAGAGGGCGCCAGCAAGTACCAACTGAGCGTTATATGCTAGGGGCGAAGTAACTCACGTAGGTTGGAGCTGAGGGGGATAATCTTCTGACTAATCTCCGCCCAATAGAGATGCTCCTCACATTGCACCAACTGGAGCCCATTGAATTACATCCCAGCCAAGATGCTCTTAGCCCTCTGATATCCCGCGTCCTGTTGGAAATCACCCAAGTCGGGGACAAGAGGCAAGTTCTCCGTGCAATGGATGTCGCTGAAAGGGCGCTCAGGAAGTCGAATATAAAAAAAAATTTCCTTCCACCCCTTGTGAGAGGAGGGAAGGCCTCCCAAAAATTTATGACCACCACGAGCAGTGAAGCCAAATGCCCCGTGAGATCCAACAGGGGCGAAAAAGAAATGAAAGAATCGGGGAGTTAAAGGAATGTCGAAAAGTTTGAAGAGAATGAGAGCCCCGCTCATCTGGGCGAAAGCATTTGGGGCCAGCTGCTGGAGCGGGATGCGGAAATAATGGGCAACATTCATGAAGTAGGGGTGGACAGGGAAACGAAGCCCTAGTTCCAGTTGCCCCAGGAAGAAGGTGTAAAAATCCTCCCCAGTGGTTACCGGCAGTTGACCCGCGGTGGGGACCTTTACCTCCCAATCTGCCAGAAGGTCATATCTTTGACAAGTAGCCCGAAGGGAATCCGATTTCACCTTGGAGGAGATGGTCTCATACCACTCGGGGCAAAATCCTAGTTCTTTCAAAGAGCATGCCTCTGCCCCTGAAGATTTCTTTGTCCTCTCCATCGGGTCCAGGGAGAAGGAAGGAGGAGCGGACAGAACAAAGGAGAAAGTACTCCTGACGGAAGAATGCTAACGAGGAGGACAAGCAAATGAGGAGAACTCGGGACGGCAGCTAGGGTAAGGTTGGCACAGGGCACCGTTGCACCCACTTTTATAGGGATGTGACACTTCCCTCGAAGCGATTGAGGGTCAGAATGTGGATGGTATTACCAGGCTGTCTGGGGGATCGGCAATGACTCCTTCAATTGTCATCGCCTCGTATGACCTGCAGTACGCTGCAAAGCGGACACATGGCATCGTTGCATCCGCTGGGCAAGCGCATCACCTTGGCTGCCGCAAAGATTGCAGGAGTAAAGGGACACATTCAAAAAAGCAATCCGAGTTGAGAGACTCATGGGATATGTCCGAAAGCCCAGTAAAAAAAAAAGAAGGAAAAAGGGGGAAGGAAAGACGGGGCCCGACTTCTCCTTCATCACTAGTCCGATCAGTCAGCCACACTTCCTTCGATCAGACTTGAAGGAAGGGACTTGTGATTGAATAAGCCCGGGGCGGGCACGTGATGTGGAGAAGCTAAGGGACGAGACACTTCGAATCGAGAATATGCTCCCGCTCGAGCCTGGGGATCTTCCCCAAGATCCGTTCAGGACAGTCGGCTAGAAGACCCCTGGGCTCTAGAGGGTGGGCCCTAAGAGTAGGACAAAGGATGAAGAAGCCAGGGACACGACATAGCCTCCCTTCTTGGGCCCTAGGCCCCCTTTCGGGGGCACGCTCGGGAAGATCAGTCCAAGGATCCCTCGCAGAAGCCCCCCGGGAGGTGGGGCCCCGAGAGTACTTCGGGAGATACCGCACCCAAAGACCCCCGAGCTCACCTTGGGGGCGGAGTCCTCGCAACAAACGACCTCGGGTACCGACCTCGCCCCCCCCCCCCCGCCCCGCTCAGCGCGGGCAGTCATCCCCGCTAGAAAAAGTCCACGCACCCCCCGAATGTCTCAATGATAGAAAGAGTGGTAATGGCGCAGATTGTTTCAAAGGATATCCCTTTATCACCGAAAGCAGGGGCGTGGCCTAAATATCGAAGACGTGGCACTGATAAAGGGGGCACGACTAGTCTGTCAACACCAGTATAAAAGGTAGACCAACCCCTGCGGTAAAGGGGTTACGATCTCTCATTTTTAAATACTGTCTTCCTTTCTTACCACGATTACTCTTCGGATAACCTACTAACTTGAGCGTCGGAGTGGACTCCGCCGGACCCCTCCCGACGTGTCCCCTAACGCTTGTGTTAATTTCGCAGGACCCTCAAGTTCCTCCTAGCTGTAGTGACCTTCACAAGGGCTAAGCCTTAGTGACTGGCCATCGTCGACGACTCCATACGGAACAATTATTATTAAGTTAGATGTTTCAGTTGGGTAGGATTTTATTTAGTTTCACAGTTGAAGGTAGCTAATTGGAATTTAGTTCGTAGATTTTGTTGAATTAAGAATTGAAGTTAAATTGTTAAGATTTAGAGTTAATTAAGATTTTAAGTTGTTAAAGAATTAATTAAGGTGAGAAGAATGATAAAGAATGCAGCAACATACATTAATTAAATCCTATTTATTTTTCGAATTGAATAACCCTTTTTATCAATTCGGGAGATCATAGGAACACCTCCAAATAGGTTAATATCCAACCATAGATAAGAACAACCATGGATGTGGCCATCAAGTTATTCTTAGCTATGAAGGTAGGTAATTATATCGATTACATATCACATATACGTAACTATCACTTTATGCTATCAACTAATTGAATGTTTGCATAAATCATTGGGTTGTTAACTCATTAACAAGTATGCAACAATATACATAGCACCCAACTGTACCTCTCTTTACATCGACCTTGGCTGTGGCACAACAAATCGATGCTCCAAGCTTAAGGCTGACCCATTAATCAAGAAATAGTTTTAATATGGTTGGAGCTCATTCAACCGTTTAGTCAGGCTTGGATGTGTCCAACAACCAAAACTAAGGATTGACCTCTGACTCCAACTATATTATTCATAAACTAATTCCATGGTTTGAACATGTTGAGGTTCAAGCCGGGCATGGATGTGCCCATCTACCCAAACGAGAAACAAAACTCCGATTCTAACCATATTAATGGAAGGTGTTGGCCTTAATATTTTGTAAGGGGTTTTGGGTCTCATCCTTTCTTTTCTAAGCACATTCATGACATATAATTATGTCATGACTAACGATTTCCTTAATAAAGTATGTATGTGACTTAATTTATCAAGTCTCATTAATTGAATTAGGAACCGGATTTCCTAATTCTAATTTCATACTTTATTCAAGGACTTGTTTTGGGAAACAATTTCCTAAATTGTCATAATCAATTTCGGAAATAATATGTTTAAGACTTTGATTTCTCTAAATCAAATCTTATTAAATTAAGAGACAGATTCCCTTAATTCAACCACATATTATTTTCATGAAAATCTTATTTAAGAAAACTCTATAGGAAACCATTTTCCTAATTAATTTTGGAGACAACAATATGTAAGAGCATCACCTCTTAAATCAAATTTTCAAGATTTGATCACATATTTTATTCATGGATTAATTAATTACAACAAATTATTTTCTAAGGGTGGCTCCCCGAGGCTCAGATACCCAAAGAAAAAAAATTTGTCGTAAATCCAATTTGGTCCGCTCCCCGAGGCGTAACCAAATTAAACATGACAATTTTATTCAAAATGGGAAATTAAATTACAACAACTAACTTTAAATTGGACGGCTCCCCGAGGCTCAATCCAAAATAAAGAATTTTGTTAATAATTTAAAACCAATTGGAATTTAATTGTCAATTAATAATCCATAAATTTGTCTAGACTAAAGTGCCCAAAATTGCGAGATTTCATAATAGGTTTTCAGAATAATTGTAAGTTTCTGGTACAAAGAAAACTTACATATTTCCAAAATTGGAAAAATTTCCAAAATAGGAAATTTCCAAAATTGAAAAGTTTCCAAAAATGGGAAGTTTTCACAATTATCATAAAATTTCAGAAACTAGGATATTTCAAAAGTTTGCGAAATTTCATGAGGATTTCCAAACTTTGAAATTCCTAAATCTAAAATTTATCATAATTGGAATCATAATTGGAAAATTTTCCAAAATTGAGATCATGACAAAGTTTTCCGCAAAACAATTATATGATTATGTCGAACACTAACCGGCTCTGATACCACTGTTGGGACCGGGTGCATGTTGACATGGATACGGGTTCGTAATTTTAAAGTTAATTACGTGCAGCAGAAGGTTTAGCATAAATAATTTCTTAAATTATTTTAACCACGTATCTAGCATGCAACTTAAGTTGTGGAGACATGATCATAAATTAAAATTTTGCAGAAAGTAAACTAATTTACTTAATACCTCGCGTAACTCGTAGAAAGGGACGAGATCCAACCGTAGCGTCCCTTGGAAGCTCCGCCTCTATTCACGTCCACGCCGAGTTCTCTTCGGGATGACTTCGCAAAGCCACGAGTTTCGTGCCGACAAGAACTACTAGATTCTCCAAAGGCACGACAAGAATATCAAGAGAGGGAGATGGAAAACTAACCACCAAGTATCAGAATCAAGATTCCGGGGGAAGGAAGGAGTCGCGACCCGCTTCTTCTTCTTCTTCGGCACCTTCTTGGTGGAGATGGCTCACGGCAACCCTAGGAGGTCCCTCTAGGGCCGGCGCCCACTAGAGGAGGGAGAGGGAGAGAAGGAGAGGAAGAGAGGCTTGCTACTTGATCTCTTAATTGGAATTCAAGCCTTGCCTTGGTTCCTTTATATAGTAGCCTCTCCATTGCCAAGTCTCCCCTTTAACGGAATAAATTTTCATAAGAAATTTATCTTATAAATTTTCCTATGAATTATTCCGTTATGCCTTGTTTTATTATAACTAAATTTATAATAAAACAAACACATCTCCCCTTTTATTATGGAATAAATTTTCACAAGAAATTTATTATATAAATTTTTCTTATCATGGAAAAATCAATTCATAATTGATTTTATAAAATAAAATAAACCAATCCAAGGTTTATTTTAATTTCCATGAAAATAAATTTCTTTATATAAATTTCTTTATATAAATTTATTTATCCATAATTTTATAAAACAAATCGCGCTTGATTTATTTTATAATTCACACCAAATAAATTGGTTTCCCTCCTTTGTTGTGGCCGGCCAAAACAAAGAGGGTGGGGACCCTCTTTGGCCGGCCACACCAAGCCAAAACCGATACAAATTAAACTCATTTAATTCGTCCAATAAGCCTTCAAAAGACTTAGCCATTTTAAGCTTCCGATGCGCCTCTGATAAATTCAGATTCGACTTATTTCTCTTGATTCGAAAATCCAATTTTCAACTCGTTTTAAATCCCTCAGATTACTCGTAGTGCGTGTGACTAAATAGGCTTTCGATTTATGTTGGTCGTCTATAATCAACCAATTATAGAACGATCATGAGTGACACCTAGTAGTACATCATGACCCCCAATTAATCGAAAGATCAACGGTTGACCTCAGAAATAATTCTGAAACCCTTCAGCAGCTCTAATGAATCGTGCCTCATTCCCTTCACCATCTTATACCCACTTGGTTCAGGACACGGTCTATGTGTGTCAGTCCCCACTAGGCTGACTATGTCACACCTAGCCCAAGTAATGTCTTTCTCGTCCAACGGATTCTAATTACTCTCATGTTTCCTAGAGATTCATACTCAGAACATGTTGTGCTCTGACCAGAGCCTTCGAGTAACAATCCGATGATAGGCCTTGGGTATACATCTCCTCGCAAGGAGTGGTGAATCCTTTGTAGGTTGTTCAAACATCTTCGGGCACTTCGGCTTATACCCAACCATCCTGGGTCCACACCTCCTTAGAGATGCTTGCTTAAGATGTCAAAGTATAAGTCTCCGTGACCAAGATGACTTGAACACCGCAAGTCAAAGGAACATCACACTTAAGCTGCAGTAAGAACTTTCACTGACATATCTATATGTAGATTACCATATGAAGTCTTACAGCTAGTCACTCCAATGAACTAGTTCCCTTAACTAGCATCCATGTTTATCTCCGGACATCCCAATGTCACCAGCCAGTGAGAATCAGCTGATTAGAGAATAACCCATGCTAGTCTCAACAGAATTGATAGTGTCCGTATTTATCAATTCATCGACTAGGGATAATTTCAATACTTCACAATTGCACATGTAGAGATAATCACTAGTTGTGAATTCATCACAAATTCTCTCATGCTGTGAATTGTATTGCGGACATTCAGTAAATGAGTTCAAGATCTTAATCAAATACATGAACATGTATATTCAAATAGTGAATTTTCATTTATTAAAGTAAATGATTACAATCATAAGGCGATTGCCTTAGGACACTTCTCTCATATTACTAACATATCTAACATGCTACTTGAGTGTGCAGATTGAAGTCCTAGCGAAGGACTGCTAGGCACCTACAAAGGACTGCTAGGCATCGAAACCCTAAGACCTGGCGAAGGGCTGCTGGGCACCTAGCGAAGGACTGCTAGGAGTCGAAGACCTAGCGAAAGACTACTAGGCACCAGGCGAGGGACTGCTTGGAACCGAAGACCTGGCGAAGGACTGCCTGGTACTAAAGACCTGGCGAAGGACAGCTAGACACCTGGCGAAGGACTGCTCGGCAAAAGTCCAACCGGAGGAGCCGGTTGGCAACAGGTAAATTCTCCTGAGAGGAGTAGGTAAGGACGCGTTCCCCATCGAGGGAACAGTAGGCGTCGGTTCGACCTACGGTTCCATTTTGGGAGACCCAAAGTCAGAACCAAGACAGCTACGGCTGTAAGACTCACTAACATACTTGCTTTATCATGTTTGGTACTAACCCTGGATGCAGGACCGAAGGAAAGAGTTTCTGCAGCTCAGAACGGCTCGAAGGAGAGAGGCAGCAGCTGGGTTGGGCGCCCAGGAGGTCCCGGGATCCCCAGGTAAAAGTCAAACAAGAGTTGAACAAGAATACGCTTCGAAGCTCACTGGGCGGGGCGCCCCCATGCTCCCGGGCACCCCGGATGCCTCGGGCGCCCTGGGTCCAAGCTAACGAAGTGGATAGAGTTCAAGCCAGCGAGAAGCCAGCGGACCGAGTCAACCTGGGCGCCCCCTGCGTCCCGGGCGCCCCCGTCAAACCTCAGCCCGATCCTGGAGGGATAATGGCTGACCGAGAGTTTGCCGGATCAAGTGACACGTGGAGGGTGCCCCCAACGTCCCGGGCGCCCCCAGGCTCACTATATAAGGAGCTCGACCCCCAAGGCTTCTCAACACATTCTTCCAACGCCAATACGAACTTCGACTCAAGCGCTCTACTCCGAAAACCTCCCATCTTGAGATACAAGCGCCGACGACGACCCTCTGCTCCGAATTACAATCCACACCGGGCGTCGGTAACGAAGAGTTTTAAGTTTCAGTTTACTGTACTACAACTGTGATATTCTGCTGTAAACATTTTGCGCACATATAGAATTGCCCGCAGTAAACGGTCAACGACCGTGGGCCTTGGAGTAGGAGCCGACCGCGACTCCGAACCAAGTAAATCCTTGTGTTCGCGTTTGGTTTTCGTGTTAATTTTCCGCTGTGCATTCTCTCTCTAAATCCGAAACGGTTTACGATATTCACCCCCCCCCCCTCTATCGTATTCTATCGATCCAACAAGTGGTATCAGAGCGGGGAAGCTCAAATTTGGTGCAACCACCAATTTGAGAATTTTTCAGATTTTTTTAATTGTTTTTTGTTTTTTCGAATTTTTATCGTTAATCGAGACCGGTGCAACACCACTCGATAATTGTTTTCTCTTTTTCCCGCACTGCTAATCCAAGACCAAGTCTTGGGGCATTTCTCTCTTTTCTATCTCTTTTCAGTATAACCTAAATGGTCATGCAAGAAGGCTTCAGCACCGCCAGACCACCGCTCTTCAGTGGGGAGGATTTCTCCTACTGGAAGAGTAGGATGGAGGTCCACCTGAAAACTCAGGTAGACATGTGGATAATAATCCAGTCCGGACTGGAAATACCAAAGAATGCTGACGGAGTACAACAATCTTACACTGAATGGGATGCTTCACTCAAAAAGAAAATTGAAGCTGATGCTAAAGCGACCCAAACACTCCAATGCGGCCTAACCAAAGAGGAGCTGAACCGGGTGCGTCCATTCAACAGTGCAAAAGAACTCTGGGGTAAGCTAATCGAATTACACGAAGGAACCTCCGACACCCGAATCAGCAAGAGGGACCTTCTGCTGAACAAGCTGTATACCATCAAGATGAACGACAGCGAATCTGCAGCTCAGCTCCACGCCAGAATTCAGGAGCTGATGAACGGTCTACACACCATCGGTCACAAGGTAGAAAATCATGACCTGATAAGGTACGCCCTTAACGCTTTCCCAAGAAACACTTTGTGGGCATCGATGGTAGATGCGTACAAAGTTTCAAGGGATCTTTCTAAAATCAAGTTAGATGAACTGTTTTCTGAACTCGAATTACATGAACAGACTAACTGCAATCTGGGCGAGAAAGGCATTGCTTTTGTTGCAGGTAAAGCTGGAAAGACAACCAAGAAGAAGCCTCAACCTGCACCCGAGTCTGATTCAGATTCAGACTCAGAAGACAGCGAGGGAAATCGGCCTAAGCTGGTTCGGCTAGCCCGGGACTACTACAAAGAACTAAAAAACCAGACCAACAGAAAGAAAGCCAGCCGAAGAAAGGAAGAACCAGTTGAACCCTCAAATGAAAAGAACAAACCAAACGTGACCTGTTACGAATGGAAGAAAAAGGGTCACTACAAGACTGAATGCCCCAATCTGAAGGAAACAAAGAAGACGAGAAAGAAGAAGGCTCTTCAGGCAACGTGGGACGAGTCCTCCTCCTCCGAAGAAGAAGAGGTCCCACAGTCGAACCTGCTCGCACTAACCGCCTCAGAAGAAATCGAGACCGAGTCAGAATCGGAACCGGACGACGGCAAACTTACATTTTCAGAGGACGGAGAAATCACTCTAAGTGGTTTTTCTAGAAATCAGTTAAATGAATTAATTGCCTATCTTTCTCGAGACTTGGCGAAAGCTAAACTCCGAGTCGAATCTCTCCGATAGGAAGTAAAACTCCTGAAAGAGGGAGCTGACTCTAGATCCTTAACTGAGAAGGTTCAAGAAGGAACCTCTACTCAAGTTGAAAAACTTGAGAAAGAGAACTCCTCCTTGAAAACTCAAGTCAAGGACCTTAGATTAGCCTTAGAACGGATCACATCTGGTTCCAAGGGTCTTGACATGATTCTTGGAAAACAGAAGTCAGTTCTAAATCGATCCGGATTAGGCTATAGAACCAAATCTAGACAAAGATCATACTATGCTATACTGAACCAGTCCAAACCTAAAGCTCAGGCATGGGTACCCAAACTGTGCCTGAATAAACAAACTGGATCAAACCAGTATTGGATCCCCAAGGACAAGATTCACATCTTGCCGAACCATTATCGTGGCTTTAGTCCAGGGGGAGCCAAATTAAAAACAATATTCATAGTTAGATAAATTTCTATTCTAGTGTTAAATTGCATGATTGCTTGTTTATTTAATTTCTGCAATTTACCATGCTTAGACTTAGGAATGGTTAGTTTAAGGACTGAACCAACTTAACTGAAATTTGAACAACATAGTATTGGGTGGCGGTGAGATGATAGTACGTTAGGGAAGCCTCTTCTAATAAGGTCAAGTATACTCTACTTGGTCTCTTTAGATTGGTGAAACTAGCCGAAGCTACCGATCCAAGACCCAAACTAGTTAGACCAGAATTTTTTAAAAAATAATTTTGAAAATGAAATTTCATTAAAAGGCTTTGTCAAGGAAAGGGTTAATGATCCAATAAGGCTACGGCCAAAGAAGGCTTAGTGCCTCGCTAAGACCTGGAAGTTAATTTTTGAAATTCAAATTCAAATTATTCTTTGTCAAATTCGAATCTAACACAAATTTTCAGTTAATTGTAGATTCAAACATTTTTTTAAAAAAATAAACTCAGAATCAACTGTTTTCAAAATTAATTTAAGTTTTTCAAAATAAATCATTTTTTAAAAATAATTCTATCTATTAAAACCTGTCTCACAAAAACCCATAAGGCAAACGTGATTGATAACTTTAGATTGGGTGAGACAGACTAGGCTGTGAAAATCAATTTAAGCTATTCCTAATTCTAATTGGATCCAAATCAACAAAACTCTTTATGTGTAGGAACATAAAGATTTGGACCAATGGATGTTGGATAGCGGATGCTCCAGACACATGACTGGGGATAAATTGAAATTCACCAAACTCAAGTTCAAAAACCTAGGCTCAGTAGCATTTGGCAATAATGCTACACTCAAGGTAATTGGGTCAGGTAATATTGAACTTAAATCTGACTTTGTTATTAAGAAAGTTCTTTTGGTTGAAGATTTTAAATTTAACTTGCTTAGCATAAGTCAATTGTGTGATACTAGTTATGTAGTTACCTTTACCAATTCTAACTGCCTGATTAGAAACCTGCAAGACTCAGAAATCATGCTTAAGGGCACTAGGAAAAATAATGTTTATACTATAAACCTACCTCTAGTACCTAAATGCATGTTAACTCAATTAGAACAATCAAACCTCTGGCATAGGAGATTAGGGCACACTAATCTGAGAATAATTTCAAAAATCACCCAACTTGGCCTAATTAAAGGTATCCCTAAAATTAAGAATCATGAAAACATAATATGTAAATCATGTAATCAAGGTAAACAAACTAGGTCTAATCACAAACTAATTCAGTCTGATCTAACTCAAACCACACTTGAGCTCCTGCACCTTGACCTATTTGATTCACATGGAGCCAAGTCACTAAGCGGAAATCGGTACTGCTTAGTAATAGTTGATGATTACTCTAGGTTTACCTGGGTTAGGTTTCTAAAGACCAAAGATGAAACCCTAAACCTGTTCAATGACTTTTGTAAGTTAATTGAAAATCAAAACGATACTAAAATCAAAAGACTTAGGAGTGACCACGGGGGAGAGTTTGAAAATCAACGGTTCGAGGAATTTTATAAGGTAAATGGGTATGTACACGAATTTTCATGTCCTAGAACCCCCCAGTAAAATGGGATAGTCAAAAGGAAAAATAGAACCCTACAGGAAGCAGCTAGGGCTATGCTCAATGAATTCAACTTAGCTAACCAATATTGGGCAGAAACAATTAGTACGGCTTGCTACATCCAAAATAGGGTCCTAATTAACAAACGACACAATAAAATACCCTATGAATTATACTACCATAGACTTCCTAACCTACACTACCTAAGGGTCTTTGGGTGCAAAGTCCATATACTAAACACCAAGGACTATCTAGGTAAATTCCAGTCTAAGTCAACCCCAGACATCTTCCTAGGATATTCAACAACAAACAGAGCCTATAGGGTTTACAACAAACAAACTAAGAAAATTGAAGAAACAACAAATCTAATATTTGATGAAGAAATCAACTCAAAATCTGATAATCCAGATCTAACTTCATCAAATACTGATCAAGAAGATAATGAACAAACTGTTGAACTTTAATTGAACCCTTAAATGAACTAACTATTGAACCAACTATTGAACCAAATGTTGAATCAAATATTGAACCAAATCGACCAGCCGGACCTGAGGCTGAACCAAGTTCCAGAAAAACCAAGAAACCCAGACTCAGCCACCCAACTGATCAAATTATGGGTGATCCAACTCTAGGAGTCAGAACTAGGTCTTCCTATAGAAACCTCAGTCAGATAGCAATGATTTCAAAAATAGAACCTAAGACTATAGAGGAAGCCCTACCTGATCCTGATTGGATCATAGCTATGCAAGAAGAGTTAGCCCAATTTGAGAGGAACCAAGTCTGGGAACTAGTACCTAAACCTGAGGGCAAATCCATCATTGACACTAAGTGGGTTTTTAGGAACAAGCTAAATGATCAAGGAGAAATAGTCAGAAATAAAGCCCGCTTAGTAGCAAAAGGATTCAGTCAAGTAGAAGGGTTAGATTATGATGAAACCTATGCCCCGGTAGCTAGACTTGAGTCCATTAGGATGTTGTTAGCCTTTGCATCCCATAAAGGATTTAAACTCTATCAAATGGATGTAAAGTCAGCTTTTCTAAATGGGTTTATTAAGGAAGAAGTTTATGTAGGACAACCCCCTGGTTTTGAGGACTTAAAAAGACCTGACCATGCTTACAAACACACTAAAGCACTTTATGGACTAAAACAAGCACCTAGGGCCTGGTATGAACGCTTATCAACCTACCTAATTTCTAAAGAATTTAAACAAGGACAAATTGACTCAACCCTATTTATTAAAACCTTAGAAAAAGAAATCTTTATTGCCCAAATCTACGTCGATGACATAATCTTTGGGTCCACCAACTCAAACTTCCTAAAAGAATTTGTTAAAATAATAGAAAATGAATTTGAAATGAGCTTAGTTGGTGAGCTCAACTTCTTTCTAGGGTTACAAATTAAACAAACTAGGGATGGAAACTATGTCCATCAATCTAAATATGCTAAGGAGTTAATAAAGAAATTTAAAATGGATAACTCCAAAAGCATAAGTACCCCCATGGCCACAAATATAAAAATAGATAGTGACCCTGATAGTAAACCAGTAGACCTTAAACTCTATAGAAGTATGATTGGAAGTCTACTATACCTTACAGCCAACAGACCTGATATACTTTTTGCTGTACGAATGTGTGCTAGATACCAAACCTGTGCTAAGGAAACACATTTAGCAACCCTAAAAAGAATACTAAGATATGTTAAGGGCACCCTAAATGTAGGAATTTGGTATCCTAGGACCTCAACCTTTGACTTGTCTGGATACTCGGATTCTGACTACGCTGGTTGTAAATTAGATAGAAAGAGCACAAGTGAAAGCTGCCAACTGTTAGGAAATAGTCTAGTAAGTTGGTGCAGCAGAAAACAACACTGTGTAGCTCTATCCACAACTGAAGCTGAGTATGTAGCTTTAGGAGAATGTGTAGCACAACTCTTATGGATGATACACACTCTTAAAGACTTCCAGCTTAACTACACTCAAACTCAGGTCTACATTGATAATATAAGCTCAATTAATCTGACTAAAAATCCAATCCAACACTCCAGAACTAAACACATAGAAGTCAAACACCACTTTGTAAGAGATCACGTAGCCAGGGGTGAGATAGTCCTTAAGCATGTAGATTCTAAATCTAACTTAGCTGACATATTCACCAAACTCCTACCTGAATCTGAGTTCAGCTCACTAAGAAGGCAGTTAGAATTATGCTTGGTAGAATATGTTTACTCTACTTTTGGTTTTCTTACTGCTTTACTTGATTTGAAAATCAGGTTCTAAAATAATTTTAAAACTGCTTTACTTAATCAGCTTTTAATTAGTTTGAAAAATCTTTTTAGCATTTTTTTAAATAATTTTTCGACTTAGTTTTTTTAAAACTACCCCCTTCAAAACTAGGGTTTTTTCGCAAATGGACTTAGCCTAGGCCCTAACCCTAGAACTGCATGCACCTATAGATCTAGAAGCCAGCATCTCACAAGCACCTTAGGGTACTTTTGACTAATAACCTAGAATGAGTTGAGATGCTTAGGTCTTTGCCTTAATTCAAGATGCTTTAAGTCAGTGCATCTGCAGTAATTGGGGCACTAAATACAACTTAAATAGTAATCAGGTTAAGTGTCAAGTTTAGAAAATCTAACTTGAACAGAACACTTAACTTGACTAACCCTAGCGAAAACTACTATTTATAACAGTTAGTAAGTAGCTAAGTGGGTTAGACAGGACCCCACAGACATAATTTAAATTGATTTGGTTCAGCTTATATTTTGAAATTGGTTCAGTACAGCACATTATTCTTGTGTTATATCCTTATGCAATTTATTTTTTTTGCTATATTGCTTTGTTTTTTATATATGGCAAAGGGGGAGAGATAGGAAAGGAGAGAAAGTTTAAACATTTTTTTTCAAAATTCAAAATTCAAAATAAATTTTCAAAACTTTATCCTTTCTTCAAAAAGTATTCAAAACTTTATCCTTTCTTTAAAAGTACTTAATCTAAGTTTTTCAAAACTGTTTCAAAGTACTTAATTGAAGTTTTTCAAAACTGTTTCAAAGTACTAATCTAAGTTTTTCAAAACTGTTTCAAAGTACTTAATCCAAGTTTTTCAAAACTATTTTTTTCCATGTCTAAGTACTTAACCTAAGTTAATTTCAAAATTGGTTCTAAGTACTTGACCCAAGCGGTTTTCAAAAGTAGTTTCTAAGTACTTAAACTTAAGCTATGTTCAAAATATCTCTAAGTACTTATTTCTAAACTTCTCTAATAGAAAAGTTTCTAAGTATAAAGCTTCTAAAGTACTAAAGAGATTGAAAATTTTTAAGTATTTCTAAGAACTTAAAACTTCAGAAGATATTTTAGAAATTTTTTTTACTTGAAATTTTTTCTAAGTATAAATTTTCCAAAGTGCCCAACCAAATTCTTTTTGGAAAATATTTTTCTAAAATTTCTTTTGAAAAATGTTCTAAGTATTGAAAAATTAATTCCATCTTTAGACTTAGAAATTTTTTCAAAACCCCACGAACCTTTGAAAAACCTAGGGGGGGATTCCTTCCAGGGGGAGGAAACTAAACTGTTATATCACCTGTCTTGATTAACTTAACTTTTTGAATCGGGTTGCCATAAATCAAAAAGGGGGAGATTGTTGGTGCAGACAGCACCCAAGTCGAACCTGTGTTTTGATAATGGCAAAGGGTTCAAAAGTTAAGATGTTATGTTTATCTAACATGCTACTTGAGTGTGCAGATTGAAGTCCTAGCGAAGGACTGCTAGGCACCTAGCAAAGGACTGCTAGGTATCGAAACCCTAAGACCTGGCGAAGGGATGCTAGGCACCTAGCGAAGGACTGCTAGGAGTCGAAGACCTAGCGAAGGACTGCAAGGCACCAAGCGAGGGACTGCTTGGAACCGAAGACCTGGCGAAGGACTGCTGGGCACCAGGCGAAGGACTGCTGGGCAAAAGTCCAACCAGAGGAGCCGGTTGGCAACAGGTAAATTCTCCTGAGAGGAGTAGGTGAGGACGCGTTCCCCATCGAGGGAACAGTAGGCGTCGGTTCGACCTAGGGTTCTATTTTGGGAGACCCAAAGTCAGAACCAAGACAACTACGGCTGTAAGACTCACTAACATACTTGCTTTATCATGTTTGGTACTATCCCTAGATGCAGGACCGTAGGAAAGAGTTTCTGCAGCTCAGAACGCCTCAAACGAGAGAGGCAGCAGCTGGGTTGGGCGCCCGGGAGGTCCCGGGCGCCCCAGGTAAAAGTCAAACAAGAGTTGAACAAGAATACGCTTCGAAGCTCACTGAGCGGCGTGCCCCCATGCTCCCGGGCGCCCCGGTTGCCTTGGGTGCCCTGGGTCCAAGCTAACGAAGTGGATAGAGTTCAAGCCAGCGAGAAACCAGCGGACCGAGTCAACCCGGGCGCCCCTGCGTCCAGGCGCCCCCGTCAAACCTCAGCCCGATCCTGGAGGGATAATGGCTGACCGAGAGTTTGCCGGATCAAGTGACACGTGGAGGGCGCCCCCAACGTCCCGGGCGCCCCCAGGCTCACTATATAAGGAGCTCGACCCCCAAGGCTTCTCAACACATTCTTCCAACACCAATACGCTCTTCGACTCAAGCGCTCTGCTCCGAAAACCTCCCATCTTGAGATATAAGCGCCGACGACGACCCTCTGCTCCGAAGTACAATCCACACCAGGTGTCGGTAACGAAGAGTTTTAAGTTCAGTTTACTGTACTACAACTGTGATATTCTACTGTAAACATTTTGCGCACATATAGAATTGCCCGCAGTAAACGGTCAACGACCGTGGGCCATGGAGTAGGAGCCAACCACGACTCCGAACCAAGTAAATCCTTGTGTTCGCGTTTGGTTTTCGTGTTAATTTTCCGCTGTGCATTCTCTCTCTAAATCCGAAACGATTTATGATATTCACCCCCCCCCCTCTATCGTATTCTATCGATCCAACATATTATTATCACTATTATTTTCAGAAATAGGTTGAGTATTATCATAAATATTATCTTCAATAATATTAGAATTATCAGCAATAATATAAACAACCATTTCATCGTTATCCTTAGAATTTTTAGAATTATTAGAAAGATTATTAATTGAAGTATTAGAATTAATTTCAAAGATTTTAGCATTAATATTATGGATTAAGGAATTAATATTTGATATTTTAATATTATCAATGTTGGATCCATTACTAGCTAATTTGTCATGCAATACTTTTAATTTATTATGTAAATAATTTAATTTAGCAGGAAAGTTAAGATAACAATTATCTACTTTATCAGAAGAAATTTCTAACATTGTACGAATTTGAAAATGATCTTTGCAAAAATTAACTTTCCATACCTCCTTTATCGTGGTCAGACACTGGTTCCTGTAGTGCCCCTGCTTTTGACACTTGAAGCAATGGATGTGACTCTTGTCGCTCCGGACTCTTGGCGCCAATTCCTTCATTGCCGCCGGTGGTGACGTTTGAATCTTACGTGTAGGACACTTGTTTTTATAGTCTCCTCTCTCCCTGCACATAAAACATATTATATGAAATTTAAAAATAGACATAATTAAAATTATACCTGTATTCACCCTTGCTCCCCCTCAATTCCTGGCGTTGTTGCTCCTTCGGCGGTTAGTTTGATCAGAGCCACCTGCTCTGATACCAATTGTGGGATCGGTGTCGGTCGATAGAGGGGGGTGAATATCGACTTGAACTTTCTTGGAATCTCGTTGTTCGATCATCTTTCTATCAAAGTTAGTACGCAGTAGAATATAAAATAAAATAAAGACAATAGACAAGTGGGTTTATTTACTTGGTTCCCAACCCCCAGGGTCAGTACGTCCAAGACCTATGTACTCGGCGTGAGTCCATTATTGTGTAGGATCATTGTCGGTCGATAGAGGGGGGTGAATATCGACTTAAAAAATTCTTCGGAAATACGTCGAAAAACTCCCGTTAATCGTCTTTCTATCAGAGTTAGTATGCAACAGAAGTAATAATAAACTCAAGAAAGACACAAGATAAATGACAGTCGAGTTTTTACTTGGTTCCCAACCCCCCAAGATCAATACATCCAAGGCCTAAGCACTCAATCATGAGTCCACTAATGGTCTCCTTTCCGGACTTTCCGGAGGCAGAGAAACTCGTCTTACAGTTCGAATTTACTAGCAAAAAGATAGTAAATGAAACGTAAACCAAAAATAACTCGGCCTACTCTGGAAGTCCAAAGTGCCGCGCACTTCTTCCTGGAGCTTCCTTGGTCGTAGAGCTTCATCTTGAGTGTGTTTACTTTGCACAGAATGACTTGGCGGATGTGGAAAGTGATAATTTGCATTGAGGGGGCGAACCCCTTTATATAGGACCTTTTAGGGCGCATGTGATGCCTTGGGTGCCTACCTCGTGTTGGTCAAAGTTCATCCTTTGCACCGAATTCGTAGCAGGGATAAAATCCTTTTACCAAGCGCCTGGGATGGGCCTGCCCAAACTGGGGCGCCCAACAAGCCAAGGTGCCTGATTCAAGTCAGGCGCCCAGGATGTGCTTCCTAGGTGTTGTTTCCCTGCGTTTGCTCTCCTGTCTTGCGTCCAACTCCAGGTACCTGCAAGACAACAATCACAAGACAAAACACAGATAATTTTAGCCTTACCTTAGTTGGTTCTGACTTTGAATTTCACTCGAAACCCTAGGTCGAACCGATGCCTAATGTTCCCTTTCCCGGGGAACGCGTCCTCACCTACTCCACACTAGAGAAGTAGCGTTTACCAATCGGAACCTCCGATTGGACTTTCGCTTAGCCTCCGAGAACACGAATCTCGAGACGTCCGACCTCGACCCATCTCTACTTCTATTCGCGATTCCCGCATGACTAAAGCTTTTTCCAACCGGGACCTCCGACTGGACTTTTGCTCAGCCTCCGAGAACTCGGATCTTGAGACGTCCGACCTCGACCCGTCTCTACTTCTGTCCGCCATCCTTGCTCGACAAAGACTTCGTTGCCCAATCCTTGATCAGGACTTAGTGCTCAGTCCCCCGGACCAAGACTTCATGCCCAGCTTCACTCACCAGGACTTAGTCCAACCTAGCTTCACTTACTAGGACCTAGCTTCACTCTCCGGTATTTAGTTCACCTAGCTTCACTTGCTAGGACCCAGCTTCACTCACCAGGATTTAGTTCACCTAGCTTCACTCACTAGGATTTCTTCAACCTAGCTTCCCTTGCTAGGACCCGGCTTCACTCACTAGGATTTCTTCAATCAGAATCACATCTTTGCTAGTTATCATAATCCTGACTAGACATCCTTGTTGGAGCAATCGGCCCTAGGATGGTCCGGAGTGACCATGGGTTTTGATGTTTGGGCAAAGGGTTTAAGTTAGGTTTACCCTGTGTATTTGATATGTGTATGTTGAGTGTGCAGGATTATACAGGTACACATATGGACTTGACTGGACGACCTCAGTACGGTGAAGGATAGCATGGAGGCCAGCTGGAGGCTGGCGTGCGCATCCGAGGGACCATGGAGTGCAGAGACGATGAGCTGAGGGGCGCGGACTTCGAGGCGTACGTGAAGGGTGGCATGGAGGCAAGCTGGAGGCTTGCGTGCGCATCCGAGGGACGAGGGCCAAAGATGAAGAGGGCGCGAAGGCAACAGTCGAGGCTGCGGAGGAGGAGTCAGTCGAGTCGTAAGGGTACGAGTGCTGTGTGAATGTACTCGGGAAGTCCTAGGGGTCGAGTGCTGAGTGGAATGTACTCGGGGAGGCAAAACCCTAGGCTGGAAAGCAGGGCAGTCGACTGCCAGGTTGGGCAGTCGACTGCGTGGACTCACAGAAGGTTTTTCCTTCAGATCAGTCGACTGCCACTGGGGCAGTCGACTGGTGCAGTCTGGAAACAGCTAAGAATTCGAACGTTGGGGTGTAACGGTCGGATTTTAGTGGTACCAGTCGACTGCCCCTGGAGCAGTCGACTGGTGGCGTGATTTCCAGCCCGAGTCTATTTAAAGGGGGACTCGATCGGGCTGGGGTTTCTTGACGAAACTTGCTTGGATAGGGCAAGTTAGTAGTCTTGTGTGCTCAGTAGCTTGCAAAGGGTTGTGGAGAGGTTTCTCCACCCACAAGGAGCGACACGTTTCTAGCCGGAGGTTATCCGGGGAGTAATCCGTCGAAGGATTGTTGGATTAGTCACCCGGCCGGGGCGGATACCAACTAAATACGGTTTGTTAGCGTTGTTCCTTTGTTTTTATTGTTTATTATTATTGTTCCGCTGCGCATACTAACAACGTAGGAAGAACAAGCTGAGATTTGCTATTCACCCCCCCCCCTCTAGCGTACGACATCGATCCTAACAATTGGTATCAGAGCAAAGGACCGCTCGTGATTGGACTAACCGCCAAGAAGAGCAAAAGCTAGAGGGAAGAACATGGAAGATAAGTTGGGGGAAGACATCAACGCACCACCATCCTACAATCATGAAGGATTCGGCCATTGGAAGTCAAGGATGGAAAATTGGCTAGGAATGGATTGGGATTGTAGGATGACCATTGAAGACCCCTTTGAAATTCCGAGAGACAAGCACGGGAAGAGGCTTCGCCCAAGATACTGGACAAATGAACAACAAGAGCAATCTAGGGCAAATGAAAAGGTAATCAATATTTTAGTTAATATTTTGCCTACTAATGTTTTGAGTCGTGCAGGAGAATATCAAAATGCATATGAATTGTGGAGCAAATTGCAAGAAATTCATAAGAACCCTACACAAGATCAATTAGTGGAAGAGGCCGAGGAAGTAAACTCAATAGCCCAAGAAGAGGAGAAAAGGAAGAAGAATCATCTACCTCCTCAAGTGAAATGGAAGAAGAGAGTGAGAGGTCATCCACCTCATCTAGAGAAGAAAAAGGAGAAGTATCAACGTCAAGTATTGAGGGGGAGGAGAGACCCTCAATCATACAAGAACAAGAAGAGGCCTCTACCTCCACCAAAGCCAAGAGAAAAGATCACATTATATGCTTTGGTTGCAATGAAAAGGGGCACTACAAGGATAAGTGCCCAAAAGGTAAAAAGGAGGTACTCTCTAAACCCGGGTCCATTCGATTAAAATCTAACATGAATTGTAGGAATGGAGGAGCCCAAGAGAGAAAAATGAAGATTAGATGCTTCACATGTGGTGAGCTAGGGCACTACCACACCAAGTGCCCAAAGAAAGGTGAAATAAAGAAAATGGAGCATCTAAGAAGATGGGAAAAAGAAGAAAGAAAGAAGAGAAGAAGTCCACATCAAAGAGGGACTACAAGGGTAAGGGAGGTAATTCCTAAACCTAGATTAAATTGTCATTCATATTTAAGTTCCTCCATGAATGCTAAGAATCATGCCAATTACCCATCCATGAATATTAGAAATAATGCAAAACATTCATCCATGCATGCTAGATTTCATGAAAATTATCTTTTTGTGCATAACCATGGTTTTAAATATCATGATAGGAATAAGGATAACAAGGTAGAACATCACTCTAGAAAAATCATGCATTATGATAGGCCTAAGACCTATGTATCCAAGGCTAAAGGCATTAACCCCAAGGAAGGGAAACAAATGCCTAAGAAAATGGGTAGGCCTAGAAATGTCCAAGGTGGACATATGGACACCAAGTTCAAGGACTTAGAGAGGGAAAATCAAGCCTTGAGGGCAAGGCTTGATACTTTAGAAAAGACCTTAGAAAGATTCAAGATTGGATCTAAAGGTCTAGACATGGTGTTGAGTAGTTTGAAACCCAACTATGATAGATCGGGATTGGGCTACCGATTTAAGACTTCCAAGGCCAATAAAAAGAAATATGCTGGGAAGACATATGATCATGGCAAGAAGGGGAAGTCTAAGGATGGCAAGGGAATGTCATCCAAGGGTAGAAAGGGTGACTTAACCAAGGACAAGGTGTCCAAGGTTAAAAAGGCTAATTTTGTAGGCCAAGAGTCATCGGTGGCACACCGGTGTGGCCTAGTATGGGTTGAGCCACCTAGGGAGGTGGCTAAGGCTAAGAGCTCAAGGGGGAGCTCTAGGAGCCTTTGGGGTCCATGGTAAATGGATCTCAAAAGTTTCTCCCTTAGGAAATTAGATGAAATATGCCAAAAGGGGTTGGAAGACTTGGGTAAGTCCTAATCCTAGATTTTGGCACATCAAAAGGAGAATTTAGGGAGAAAAGGTAAAAAAGGAGCTATATTTCACAAACTTGAGGTTTAATGGTGGAATACCATGTATTTCAGTGGTAGAAAAGAATTATGATCAAGGAGAAGTGAATGCATTGAAGAGAAGTGAGAATTAGAACTTCTAGGATGAGTTTATTTGATACACTTTGGAAGAAGTAGAGTTTTGTACCAATCTTGGGATCCGGAGTACATTTATTTGGAAACATATTTTTCCCAAGTAGATGTTGGCTTCACAAATCTCCCCACAAAATTTCAGTTTTTTTGGAGATTCGTAGAATTTCTACGAAATTTCTGAAATTCACCAAAGAGAGCTAAAATTCAGCCACCAGTCGACTGTCTCAGATACCAGTCGACTGGTGGCAGGCGACTGGGGGTCGACTGGGAGGTCGACCGGGATCTCTGTACGCAAGAAAAACTGAAGGGCAGTCGACTGAGAATATCCCAGTCGACTGGAGCCAGTCGACTGGGACCATCCCAGTCGACTGGGATGGCGATTTCCTATATAAAGGGGCAGTCGACTGGTCCGTAGGCTGAAATGGAAAATGAGAATGTTGGCTAATCAGAAATTGTAAATTTGATTATGGGATATGATTTAGGACTAAAATTCTTGGTTTTGATTTCATATTCTTTGAATAAAATGTTACCCCATGATTTGATGAGAATTTATTGGATTTTATGGAAATCAAGAAGGATTGATAAGGTTCCCTAGGTATCTAAGATTTAGAGGTTAAACAGGGAACATTGAGGACAATTCCATGTGTCGAATTATGATGGGTAGATTTGACAAACACATGGAATTAGAAATGAATTTGAAAGTTAATGTAAAATCCTTAAGGAACTTAGATGTGTACCAAAAGTCAAGCACACTTGATATTTCCATGATATCATATTTTTCTAGGATAGGATATATCCTAGCAAGTGTGCTTGCAAATTTTAGAATTTTTAGACTTTTGTTGAGTTCTTTTTGGCACTAAGGGGAAGGTTGCTTGAGAGCAAGCCTAAATGGTGTCCAAAAGGGGAAGAACTCGAATGTTGGGTTGGGGATAACTCAACATGGTGTTTAGGAGGTTAAGTTGGATAGAACTTGACCTGGGAAAAATGAAAATTGGGAGAAGGCATGGGTAAAGGGGGAGGTTGCCTTCTAGTTGTCTTGATTTTCATTTTGAAATTTTTGAGTTTTGTGCCAAACTTGGGAATGGTGATAGATACATGGGTAGATGTATTTTTCCCAAGTAGGTATAGGTTCCATAAAGTTGTCCACGAAGTTTGGAAATTTTTGGAAATTTGTGGAATTTCTGGCGCGTTTCTGAAATTCGGACAGAAAACTGATTATCAGAGTATCAGTCGACTGCCCTGGGGCAGTCGACTGGTCAAGGCCAATTTTTGTATCAGCAACTGGTTTGGGGTCTAAATTATGCAAAACAAGTGTATAGGGGCTAGTACACACTGTTTATGGTCATTAGGGATTAAAAGAACTAATAATTGGGTAATTATTGGGGTCTTTTTGATGTATGGCAAAGGGGGAGAGAAGTTTGTGTTTAAGTTGGGAAACCAAATTTACCTTTGCTAGAAACCCTAGGTTTAGGGGGAGTTGAGATTAAGAGGGAGCATTGTTGCTCCATTATTGGCGTAAGGGGAACCTTGGACAGGTTCTTAAAAAGCCTTTGTAAGTCCAATGTAGGGGGAGCTTGGGAGAAGCTTTAAAAAGCCCGGTTTGTGTTGAAAAATCCTAACTCGGAGGGTTAGGTGTAAGATGCCTTGGGATAGGATCCATTTTTGCATTGCATATGCATTTATTTTAGCATGGTATTTGCTATTACTACTATCTTGCTTTCCCTAACTTAAACGAATTGTCAAACATCAAAAAGGGGGAGATTGTTGGAGCAATCGGCCCTAGGATGGTCCGGAGTGACCATGGGTTTTGATGTTTGGGCAAAGGGTTTAAGTTAGGTTTACCCTGTGTATTTGATATGTGTATGTTGAGTGTGCAAGATTATACAGGTACACATATGGACTTGACTGGACGACCTCAGTACGGTGAAGGATAGCATGGAGGCCAGCTGGAGGCTGGCGTGCGCATCCGAGGGACCATGGAGTGCAGAGACGATGAGCTGAGGGGCGCGGACTTCGAGGCGTACGTGAAGGGTGGCATGGAGGCAAGCTGGAGGCTTGCGTGCGCATCCGAGGGACGAGGGCCAAAGATGAAGAGGGCGCGAAGGCAACAATCGAGGCTGCGGAGGAGGAGTCAGTCGAGTCGTAAGGGTACGAGTGCTGTGTGAATGTACTCGGGAAGTCCTAGGGGTCGAGTGCTGAGTGGAATGTACTCGGGGAGGCAAAACCCTAGGCTGGAAAGCAGGGCAGTCGACTGCCAGGTTGGGCAGTCGACTGCGTGGACTCACAGAAGGTTTTTCCTTCAGATCAGTCGACTGCCACTGGGGCAGTCGACTGGTGCAGTCTGGAAACAGCTAAGAATTCGAACGTTGGGGTGTAACGGTCGGATTTTAGTGGTACCAGTCGACTGCCCCTGGAGCAGTCGACTGGTGGCGTGATTTCCAGCCCGAGTCTATTTAAAGGGGGACTCGATCGGGCTGGGGTTTCTTGACGAAACTTGCTTGGATAGGGCAAGTTAGTAGTCTTGTGTGCTCAGTAGCTTGCAAAGGGTTGTGGAGAGGTTTCTCCACCCACAAGGAGCGACACGTTTCTAGCCGGAGGTTATCCGGGGAGTGATCCGCCGAAGGATTGTTCGATTAGTCACCCGGCCGGGGTGGATACCAACTAAATACGGTTTGTTAGCGTTGTTCCTTTATTTTTATTGTTTATTATTATTGTTTCCGCTGCGCATACTAACAACGTAGGAAGAACAAGCCGAGATTTGCTATTCACCCCCCCCCCCTCTAGCGTACGACATCGATCCTAACAATCCTCACTCTTTAGATAAATGTAATTCCAATCCTCAAGTCTGGTTTGATTTGATCCCTTGGTCAAACTGACCAACCCTGGGTTTTGGTTCACTCTGCCAAACATCAGATCATGTTTGGCTACCCCTTTGTCAACCTGATCAACTTGGGTTTATCCTTCCAAACATAAGGTTATGTTTGGTTTAACCCTTGATCACTTTGACTAACCCTTACCTTGTCTAACATATATTGTTTCTAACTTAAGTATATTGTTAATCATCGAAACCCTAGAGGATGACTGTTCATTACTGATGCATTTTACACTAACAATCTCCCCCTTTTTGATGTTTGACAATAACTGAAGTTAGACTAGGTCTAAGGGTACTAGATTTAAAACTTGGGAGAAATAAAAAAATTTTAATCTAGCTTAAACTTCTCTCCCCCTTTGTCACACATCAAAAAAATAATTTACACCAATAATGAGATTTTGGAAAAAAAATGTAACTTAAGCCTTTTCCCCCATTTAAGATAATTTTTCTCCTCCTTTTGAAAATACTTAAGATATATATATAAATTTTTGAAAACATATATAAATTTCTTTTCAAAACTCTTCCCCTTTTTTTGAGTAAAACTAAGTACTTGTTTTATTAAGTATTCTAAAAGACACTTAAGTACTTAAATTGCACCAACAATATGTGAAAAAAATATATATTTGTTAAAAAATTGAACTTCCCTAAGTCTGACAACAATCCTAGGAATCTTGTTGACCATAAGAAAATTCCTATGTGCCTTAGGGATTTTTCATAAATGAATATGCTAGTTTTAGAAAAATAATCACTTTCTTGATTTGGTTTCTTTTCCAGTCTGACGCAATCCTAGTAAATCTTGTTAACTACAAGAAGATGTTTCCTAAGTGTCCTGGAAAATTTTCTACACTCAAGTAAAGATTATTTTCAAAAATATTCCAAAAGTCAAAAAGATTTTCGAAATAAGTTTTGGAAAATGATAATATAATATTTTCAAAAGTAAATATTTTTGAAGAGATAGTGTATAATTTTTGAAAACCTCTAATTTTTCTTTTAATCTGAACCCCCCCTAAACCTGATACCGTCCTAGGTGTTGGGGCAATCGACCCAAGTATGATCGAGTGGACCATGGTTTTGATGTGTGTATGTCAATATGATTAAGTTAGGTTGTCATGTTGGTTTGATATGTGTGTTTGAGTCATGCAAATCTTGGCTAATCACACATGAAGTACACATCCGAGGGATAAGAGCTAAAGGAAGAGGACTCCGAGGGAAAGCCAGGGAAGTAGACTTCAAGGGCATACGCGAAGAATGGCATGGAGGCAAGTCGTGGGCTTGTGTGCGCATCCGAGGGACGAAAGCCAAGGGAAGAGAACTTCAAGGGGCGAGCCAAGGGAGTGGAATTCAAGGCATGCAGAAAGGATGGACTTCGGAGTGAGGTTGAGTGGAAAATGTAAGCTGGGCAATCGACTGCGGGAAGGGTCGGTCGACTGCTGGCGCAGAACTCAAACTCACAAAAAGATCAGTCGACTTGTCCAGGCACCAGTCAATTGATCAGTTCGAAAATATAGCCGTTAGGCTAGCCACTGGCTGGACATCAGTCAACTGCCCTTTGGAGCAGTCGACTGGTGTCGGGGGTTGGGTTGTTTAAGGAACAACTCTCTCCTCTATTTAAGGAGAGACTTTGGAGCAGAATAGGGTAGCGGTTCTTAAGTGTAAGATCCTATTCTAAGTGCTCAAAGCCTCACTCTCTTCCTCCTACTCTAATTTCCATCTTGTACAAGAGGAAAAGAACATCTTGTGAAGGTTTCTCCACCTTGAAGGAGAAGTTCATAGTGGAGCTTGTGTGCATGGTGTAGATCATTGGATTAGTCACCTCTTGGAGGTGGATACCAAGTAAATCAGGGAGTTAGCATTGTTTTTTATTGTTTATTATTTTTGTCTTGTGCTTTATCTAACATTCTTATAGACAAAATCGAAGAGTTGCTATTCACACCCCCCCTCTAGCTAGACGCCAAGGTCCTAACAAGTGGTATCAAAGCCCTGTTCATTTCGGAAGAACTCACCATCAATCGGACATCAAGATGGCTTCCAAGAGGGATATAGCACCACACGACCACCATTTTTCGATGGCAACGACTTTGCATATTGGAAAGGTAGGATGGAATATTACTTAATGAATGATATTGAGAATTGGTTTAGTGTTGTAGATGGTTTTGAAGTGCCAATGAATGAGAGGGGAGAACCTCTTCCTATGAAGAATTGGTCAAAAGAAATTATGAAGAAGGCGCAAGCAAATGCAAAGGCTACAACAACTCTACAATGTGGTCTTTCAAAGGAGCAATTGAACAACGTTGGACCATTCAAGAACGAGCTTTGGGAAAAGCTTATTGAGCTAAATGAGGGATCAAATGAATCAAGAAGAGCCAAGAAGGGTCTCTTGGTGGCACAACTTCAATCCCTCACCATGAAGACAAATGAAACCGTGAGCCAATTGCACGGTAGAGTTAAAGAAATCATCAATGAGCTTCATGTGATAGGTGAGAAATTGGAGAAAAGGGATCTAGTAAGGTATGTGCTTTAATCTTTCCCTAGAACCACTCTATGGGCCTCAATGGTTGATGTTTATAAAGTTTCTAGGGATCTTTCTTTAGTAAAGTTTGATGATTTATTTTGTGAATTTGAACTTCATGAACAAGCTAATGTGTCTACTAAAGAAAAGGGTGTAGCTCTTGTTGTAGAAAAAGAAAGAAAGAAGAAGAAGGACAAGAAGAAGGTTTCTTACTCATCATCCGATTCGGAAAAATCAAGCACTTCAATGGATAGTGATCAAGAGACGTATATGGTAAGGAAGATGAGGAAAGCATTTAAAAGTTTTTCTAACAAATCCTATGGTAGGAAAAACTCAAGAAGTAAGAGTAAGGCAAAGAAGGTCATCGTATGCTACAATTGCCATGAAGAAGGGTACATGAGGGATGAGTGTCCACTTTTGAAGAAAAAGGAAGAAAAGAAGATGGAGGCAAAGAAGAGGGATAAAAAGAAGAAAACAAAAGAAAAAGGCAAGAAGGCTACAAGTCTAAAGGCGACATGGGATGATCCTTCATCATTGGAAGAAGAAGAACACCACGTGTCTCATTTTTCACTAATGGGAATTGACAACATAGCATGCACATCATCCAAAGATGAGAAGAGCTCAAGTGATGATGAAGAAGGGAGCTCAAGTGAAGGGGGAGGTCAATCCTCGGATTCGGATGTCTCGGTAAGTGAGGTATACAAGCTACCCCCTACTACACTTGTGAAGATTATTTCTAGTACTAATGATGATTTGTTTAATGCCAAAAGGAAAATTAAGAGTTTGAAAAATGAGGTTTGCATGTTAAAGGAAAAATTAGAATCCATGACAATCAAGGACAATATGCATGATTCTTCTTTTAGTTTAAATGAGTCATCTTTAGAAGAAGAAAATAAGGAATTAAGAGAAAAGGTAGAGAGTCTTACCAAGGCTCTTAGCAAATTTCAAATTGGCTCAAAGAACCTTGATATGATTATTAGTAGTCAAAGAGCCGTATACAATAAGGCCGGAATATGATATAAACCCAAGACCAAGGAGGTTGCTTTTATTTCTCTTATAGGAAGAAAGGGTGCACTTAGAAAGCAAACCATTAAAGGCAATGTATGTAACACCCCAAAATTTCACCATGAATAATATTGTGAATTCATTATGAAATATTATGTGAATAATATTGTGAATTCATTATGAAATATTATGTGAATAATATTATGAATTCATTATGAAATATTATGTGAATAATATTTTGGATTCATGGAAAATTATTATGAAATGTATGGAAAATTATTATAAAAATATTATGTAAATAATGTTATGAATTCAGGAAAAATTATTAGGAAATATCATGATGAATTTGGCTTAATAGGCTTTGATATGGATTAGTGCAAAAAGGTAGTAAAAAGAAAGTGTAGGGAGGAGGAAGCAAGGATCGAACCTTGAACCTCCTAATTGCACTCTCCATGTCTTAACCACTACACCAAGCATTGTTTCTTGTTGAGAGAATAAGAAACATGCTTGTTAAGCGTGTAATAGTGAAGAGACATGTCTTTTCATGAGAAAAGTATAAATAAGAGAGGGAAGAGGTGTGAGTAACTTCCTCTTCTTCTTCCTTTTCTCTTCCCCACCGAAACTTCATTGCCCCTCTCCCTTGTGTTTTCGAAAAATACAACCTAGGGTTTCTAACCCTAGGGAAGTGGAAGGAAGGAGACTATCTAAAGGGTCTTGCCCTCCACTAGGGCCAAGAAGTTCTAGAGGAGTTTTGGCGAAAGGAACCTCCACTTCTCCTTCAACCAAGGGTATCCTAAGGATCTAGGGAAGGCAAAATTCAAGCGAAAGGATGTAAGTATCCCCTCGCCTGCAGTGTAATCGTTATTGTTTGATTTGTATGTTCTTCTTGTTGTTGTTTTGAAAAAGGGAACCTTCTTCCCTTGTGCACCATTCGGCCACCCCCAAGAAGGAGGTCTTGGTTACTTCTTGTTGCATGAGGAGACCCCTAGGAACTTAGGGTATGAATATATGTTGTTCCCCATCATGTTGTGATAAGAAAAAGTAGGGTTATCCAACCTACAAGTTTCGGCCAAGAGGGAATAGGCTAGGGCTTTTGGGTTGCTTGCTATCCTATGATGTACCCATGATTAGTAGTGTAGGTAAAGTGCTTGTGTAAATGTTTGTGTGAATATTTGAAGTCAAAAACCTAGCCTACCCTACCCTACAATGTTTCGGCCAACCCTAGGTGGATTAGGGTTTAAGGTTGTATGATTTTTCCTATGATATATCCATGCTAAATAGTATAGGCAAGGTGTTTGTGTGAATGCTTGTGTGGATATTTGAAGTCAAAAACCTAGCCTAGCCATCCTACAAGTTTCGGCCAACAATAGTTTAGGGTTAGGGTTGCTTGATTTTATTCCCATGATGCATGCTATATATGATATGTGATGATTGTATGGGATGTACCCTATGAGATATGCTTAGGATTGCTATGATGATATGTATGTACAAGTGGTGTTTAAATGGAATATTTATTTGGAAACTAAATGTCCCTAGCATGTAATATTCGGCCAAGCATGAAATATTAGGTTTATAAAGGTTAAATTATCCCATGTGATATGATTATGTTAGTGAGATGATATGTGAATGCATGTGGTGAACAAATGGAATGCTTGATTGAAAGAACTTGGACTTCCCTAGCCATGACATTCGGCCAACCCTAGATTAGGGTTAGGTTGCTTGATTTTCTCCCATGGTGCATGCTATAGTATGATACATAATATATATATATATATATATATATATATGTGGGATGTTGGTAGGGGATGTTTTGATGTCAAAAACCTAATCTACCCCTACCCTTGAGTTTCGGCCAAAACCCTAGTTTTAGGGTTATGAACCATTTGATTTACCCATGAAGCATGCTACCACTTCCTATGATATGAATATGATTTATGTGATCAACCTTGTCATATATAAGATATGTTTAAGGGGTTGAATTATGATCTATGTATGAACATGCCTTATAGCCCCTGAGGGGCACCCTTATGAGATTGCATGTGATATGCACGATGAAAATGCTAGAAAGGATACTCCACTAAGTTTGGGATTTAGAACACCTTTATGTTGTGAGGTGTGTCCCAATGGGATCAGAAACACCCTGAAAAAGTGGGTGTCCCTTGAACAATGGGATCAGAAACACCCTGAAAAAGTGGGTGTCCCTTGAGCAGTGAAAAAATTGGAGTACATCCTTAGCATATATATGTAAAGACATGATAAGTATTTTACTTTCTAGGTTGTGTACCCGACTCTAAGGAGGTCGTTAAACAAATCCGGGGTACATGCTAACTAAGGACATGGCTCTGGTAGGACGTAAGAGGTCCTGCTCTAATGGGATTGGTGGCTCGCTACCCCAACTCATTAGGGAACGCGCATCATGTGGTACACAACTGGGCCCTATATGACATGGATGTATTTTTAAGTAATACCATTATGGAACAGTTTTGAAAAACATTTATTGCATGTGATGGGTATACTTAAAATACTATATGCTGCATGCTTAGAAACTTGATGTTTAGTATGCTATGATAAACTCATGCTTATGTCTTGTTATGTGTACATGTTATATGCTTTCGTATGGATTTTGCGAGTAGGACCGGATCCTTACTAAGCTTTTATGCTTACTAGTTATGTGTTGTCTTATGCTGCAGATAAAGGTAAAGAACACTCGAACTAGAGGAAGAGGCAGGAAGGCTGAAGATGTGTGGGGTGGTGGCTCGGGAAAGAATGATTCTATATCTACTTATCATGTTTACGTTTATGTTTAGGTTTCCCTGACAATAAGTATTAGTGATTAAGATTGACATGGCATGATAGTGTTACCTTGGGAAGTCTTTTATATTTGATCATGTTATGAGTTACATTACTGGTAACCTTATCATGTTGTAGAATGACTTTGATAGTTAAACAAGCATGCTTAGTCCTTAGTCCTTGTTTTATTGTTTTAATGTCATGCTAGAAGATAGAAAAAAAATATTACTGTATGTTGAGTTGTACGTAACCCCGCCCCGAGAGTAGATATAAGGGCGGGCGTTACAGGTTGGTATCAGAGCAGGTTTCCCCTCCACCACACACACATCAAGCTTCATCCTGCGGCTTCCAAGTAAGAGATCCTAACCTCGCATTATTTTATTGCATGTACAGTAACGATGTGTATAGAGATGAATTATGCTTGCATAATATAGAGATGATTAATGCTTGCATAACAAGAAAAAGTAGCATAAATTCTTATGTAGCTTATTTATCACCTGTATGATAGATATGGCTAGAGGACGTAGCAATCGGGGTAATGAGACAGCACCCCCACCTAATATGATGCGAATGTGTATCGACTATCGGTCGCTGAACAATGTGACTATCAAGAACAGGTACCCTCTACCCAGGATAGATGACCTGTTCGATCAACTGAAGGGAGCCACGGTTTTCTCTAAGATTGACCTGAGATCTGGTTATCACCAAGTTAGGGTGAAAAAGGAGGATATACCGAAAACGGCTTTCCGAACCAGATACGGACATTATGAGTTCGTAGTTATGCCATTTGGAGTTACCAATGCGCCAGCTATGTTTATGGATTTAATGAATCGGGTATTCTCGGCATTCCTCGACAGATTTGTGATCGTCTTTATCGACGATATCCTTATATATTCGAGAACTCCCGAAGAACATGCTGAGCACCTAAGTAGAGTACTACAGATTCTTCGGAAGGAACAACTGTATGCTAAATTTTCCAAATGCGAGTTCTGGCTCGATCAAGTATCATTCTTGGGACATGTTATCTCCAAGGAAGGAGTAATGGTGGACCCAATTAAAATCGCAGCTGTAAGTAAACTGGACTAGACCCAAGAATGCCAGTGAAATCCGAAGTTTCCTTGGACTAGCAGGCTATTACAGAAAATTCGTAGAGAACTTCTCTCGGATTGCAGCCCCTATGACAGCTCTTACAAAGAAGGACAAGAAATATGTATGGACCGAGGAATGTGAAAAGAGCTTTACTGAACTTAAAAGGAGGCTGACCAGCGCTCCAATATTGACTCTTCCAGAGAGCGATATGGGTTTCGATATGTATAGCGACGCGTCCAAACTAGGACTCGGAGCTGTGCTCATGCAGAATGGGAAGGTGATTGCCTATGCCTCTAGGCAACTCAAGGAACATGAAAGAAATTACCCTACCCATGACTTAGAGTTAGCAGCGATGGTCTTTGCACTGAAAATATGGAGGCACTATCTATATGGAACTCAGTGTAAAGTTTATACAGATCACCAGAGTCTGCGGTATTTCTTCACCCAGAAAGATCTGAATATGAGACAGCGCAGATGGCTTGAATTGGTCAAGGATTATGACTGTGAGATCCTGTACCATCCGGGAAAAGCCAACAAGGTAGCCGATGCTCTCAGTAGAAAATCATGTGCTGCTTTAATGTCTTTGTCGGCTTTGTCACAACCCTTAGGGGAAGAAATTATGAACTTCGGAATTGAAATGATATCAGGACAGTTGTCCACCCTGATGATTGCGCCGACATTGTTCGGCGATATTCTGGAGAAGTAGAATCATGATCCGAGTCTTCAGAGAATCAAGCAAGAGGTTCTCGAAGGCAAGGACGATGGATTTCGAATTTTAGACAGCGGTGTCTTATATTTGCGGGATCGATTATGTGTTCCCGACGACTCCGACTTGCGGACGAGAATCCTGGAAGAAGCTCACGGAACACCTTATGCAATGCATCCTGGGTCTACCAAGATGTATCAAGATCTGAAGAGCAAATTTTGGTGGTCCGGTATGAAGCGGGATGTAGCTCACTATGTCAGTATGTGTTTGACCTGTCAGAGGGTCAAAGCAGAACACCAGAGGCCTGAAGGAGTCTTGCAACCCCTGGCTATTCCCGAGTGGAAATGGGAAGACATCTCCATGGATTTTATCTCTGGGCTGCCTAGAACGACGAACGGATATGATGGCATATGGGTTATCGTGGACAGACTCACCAAGTCTGCCCATTTTCTGGCTATCAAGATGACTTACTCGGTAGAGCAGTTGGCTCAACTGTACGTCAAGGAAATTGTCCGGCTACATGGGGTTCCCAAGACCATTATCTCTGATAGGGATGGTCGATTCACTTCAGATTTTTAGGGACACGTACAGAAGACTCTCGGTACGAAACTGAAATTCAGCACTGCCTTTCACCCCCAGACTGACGGGCAGACTGAAAGAGTAAACCAGATATTAGAGGATATGTTACGAGCTTGTGCCTTGGACTTCAAGGGAAGCTGGTGTCGATACCTGAGCCTGGCAGAGTTTGCTTATAACAACAGTTATCAGGCTACTATCGGGATGGCACCGTATGAAGCTCTGTACGGAAGAAAATGCAGATCTCCTATATGTTGGCTTGAGAGTGGTGAAAAGAAGGAGATGGGACTCCAGACTGATGTTGTAGATGAAACCACTCAGGCTATAAAGAATATTCGCCAGAGAATAGAGACTGCTCAGAGTCGGCAGAAAAGCTACGCTGATAAGCGACGCAGACCGCTAGAGTTTGAGGTTGGGGATTCAGTATTCCTGAAAGTGGCCCCTATGAAAGGAGTGATGAGATTCGGAAAGAAAGGGAAGCTGAGTCCGAGATATGTGGGACCGTATCAAATTCTGAGACGGGTAGGCAAAGTGGCCTACGAACTGGAGTTACCGCCAGAAATGTCGACTATCCACAATGTCTTCCATGTATCAATGCTCAGGAAATGTACCTCTGATGGAAATCAAAGGATAGAACCTCCACCAGTACAAGATCAAGAGAACTTAAGTTCCGAACGCCGACCTATCCAGATCCTAGATCGGGAAGTCAAAAGGTTAAGGAATAAGGAAGTGCCCTTAGTAAAGGTTCTGTGGCGGAACGAGCAGTTCGAAGAAGCCACCTGGGAACGAGAAGAGGCAATACAATTAAAGTACCCGGAACTGTTTTAAAGTTCGGGACGAACTTTTTATAAGGTGCGTAGGATTGTAACACCCCAATTTTACGATTTGAGTACCTGGGAATTGTTTAAAGTTCGGGACGAACTTTTTTATAAGATGTGTAGGATTGTAACACCCCAAAATTTCACCATGAATAATATTATGAATTCATTATGAAATATTATGTGAATAATATTGTGAATTCATTATGAAATATTATGTGAATAATATTGTGAATTCATTATGAAATATTATGTGAATAATATTTTGGATTCATGGAAAATTATTATGAAATGTATGGAAAATTATTATAAAAATATTATGTAAATAATGTTATGAATTCAGGAAAAATTATTAGGAAATATCATGATGAATTTGGCTTAATAGGCTTTGATATGGATTAGTGCAAAAAGGTAGTAAAAAGAAAGTGTAGGGAGGAGGAAGCAAGGATAGAACCATGAACCTCCTAATTGCACTCTCCATGTCTTAACCACTACACCAAGCATTGTTTCTTGTTAAGAGAATAAGAAACATGCTTGTTAAGCGTGTAATAGTGAAGAGACATGTCTTTTCATGAGAAAAGTATAAATAAGAGAGGGAAGAGGTGTGAGTAACTTCCTCTTCTTCTTCCTTTTCTCTTCCCCACCGAAACTTCATTGCCCCTCTCCCTTGTGTTTTCGAAAAATACAACCTAGGGTTTCTAACCCTAGGGAAGTGGAAGGAAGGAGACTATCTAAAGGGTCTTGCCCTCCACTAGGGCCAAGAAGTTCTAGAGGAGTTTTGGCGAAAGGAACCTCCACTTCTCCTTCAACCAAGGGTACCCTAAGGATCTAGGGAAGGCGAAATTCAAGCGAAAGGATGTAAATATCCCCTCGCCTGCAGTGTAATCGTTATTGTTTGATTTGTATGTTCTTGTTGTTGTTGTTTTGAAAAAGGGAACCTTCTTCCCTTGTGCACCATTCGGCCACCCCCAAGAAGGAGGTCTTGGTTACTTCTTGTTGCATGAGGAGACCCCTAGGAACTTAGGGTATGAATATATGTTGTTCCCCATCATATTGTGATAAGAAAAAGTAGGGTTATCCAACCTACAAGTTTCGGCCAAGAGGGAATAGGCTAGGGCTTTTGGGTTGCTTGCTATCCTATGATGTACCCATGATTAGTAGTGTAAGTAAAGTGCTTGTGTAAATGTTTGTGTGAATATTTGAAGTCAAAAACCTAGCCTACCCTACCCTACAATTTTTCGGCCAACCCTAGGTGGATTAGGGTTTAAGGTTGTATGATTTTTCCTATGATATATCCATGCTAAATAGTATAGGCAAGGTGTTTGTGTGAATGCTTGTGTGGATATTTGAAGTCAAAAACCTAGCCTAGCCATCCTACAAGTTTCGGCCAACAATAGTTTAGGGTTAGGGTTGCTTGATTTTATTCCCATGATGCATGCTATATATGATATGTGATGATTGTATGGGATGTACCCTATGAGATATGCTTAGGATTGCTATGATGATATGTATGTACAAGTGGTGTTTAAATGGAATATTTATTTGGAAACTAAATGTCCCTAGCATGTGATATTCGGCCAAGCATGAAATATTAGGTTTATAAAGGTTAAATTATCCCATGTGATATGATTATGTTAGTGAGATGATATGTGAATGCATGTGATGAACAAATGGAATGCTTGATTGAAAGAACTTGGACTTCCCTAGCCATGACATTCGGCCAACCCTAGATTAGGGTTAGGGTTGCTTGATTTTCTCCCATGGTGCATGCTATAGTATGATACATAATATATATATATATATATATATATATATATATATATATATATATATATATATATATGTGTGGGATGTTGGTAGGGGATGTTTTGATGTCAAAAACCTAATCTACCCCTACCCTTGAGTTTCGGCCAAAACCCTAGTTTTAGGGTTATGAACCATTTGATTTACCCATGAAGCATGCTACCACTTCCTATGATATGAATATGATTTATGTGATCAACCTTGTCATATATAAGATATGTTTAAGGGGTTGAATTATGATCTATGTATGAGCATGCCTTATAGCCCCTGGGGGGCACCCTTATGAGATTGCATGTGATATGCACGATGAAAATGCTAGAAAGGATACTCCACTAAGTTTGGGATTTAGAACACCTTTATGTTGTGAGGTGTGTCCCAATGGGATCAGAAACACCCTGAAAAAGTGGGTGTCCCTTGAACAATGGGATCAGAAACACCCTGAAAAAGTGGGTGTCCCTTGAGCAGTGAAAAAATTGGAGTACATCCTTAGCATATATATGTAAAGACATGATAAATATTTTACTTTCTAGGTTGTGTACCCGACTCTAAGGAGATCGTTAAACAAATCCGGGGTACATGCTAACTAAGGACATGGCTCCGGTAGGACGTAAGAGGTCCTGCTCTAATGGGATTGGTGGCTCGCTACCCCAACTCATTAGGGAACGCGCATCATGTGGTACACAACTGGGCCCTATATGACATGGATGTATTTTTAAGTAATACCATTATGGAACAGTTTTGAAAAACATTTATTGCATGTGATGGGTATACTTAAAATACTATATGCTGCATGCTTAGAAACTTGATGTTTAGTATGCTATGATAAACTCATGCTTATGTCTTGTTATGTGTACATGTTATATGCTTTCGTATGGATTTTGCGAGTAGGACCGGATCCTTACTAAGCTTTTATGCTTACTAGTTATGTGTTGTCTTATGCTGCAGATAAAGGTAAAGAACACTCGAACTAGAGGAAGAGGCAGGAAGGCTGAAGATGTGTGGGGTGGTGGCTCGGGAAAGAATGATTCTATATCTACTTATCATGTTTACGTTTATGTTTAGGTTTCCCTGACAATAAGTATTAGTGATTAAGATTGACATGGCATGATAGTGTTACCTTGGGAAGTCTTTTATATTTGATCATGTTATGAGTTACATTACTGGTAACCTTATCATGTTGTAGAATGACTTTGATAGTTAAACAAGCATGCTTAGTCCTTAGTCCTTGTTTTATTGTTTTAATGTCATGCTAGAAGATAGAAAAAAAAAATATTACTGTATGTTGAGTTGTACGTAACCCCGCCCCGAGAGTAGATATAAGGGCGGGCGTTACAATGTAAAGCAAGCATGGTTTCCTAAGAAGTATTTTAATGATGTTTGTGGATCAAGTGTATGGGTACCAAAAGATTATGTTTTTCGTGTTGTTTAGGTAGAGAGAAGAAGGATTCAAACAAGTGGATTGTGGATAGCGGTTGCTCAAGACACATGACCGGTGATGTGATCAAGTTCTCCACAATTAGCTACTTAAAAGAAGGAACGGTGTCTTTCGGGAATAGTGGAAAGCTCAAAATTATAGGTAGAGGCACAATTGAGGTATCACCTACAATCATCATCCATAAAGTGATTCTAATTAAGGACATGGAATTCAACTTGCTTAGTGCTAGTCAATTATGTGATGCCGGGTATAGATTTGAGTTTCATGCTAATAAATGTTTGGTTAGGAACAATAGCTCGAAAAATGTTATGTTGGAAGGATATAGGGAAGAAAATCTTTATTATTTTAATTTCTCCTATGCTTCTAACATTTCTACTAAGTGTCTCATATCAAATCAAGAAGAAGGATGGCTATGGCATAGAAGGCTTGGACACATCAACATGAAAAAATGATGAACCAGGCAGCAGACAAATTGAACCTGGGGTGACCGGCCCGGCCCCACGGAAGTTTCACACCGGTCACCAAGGTAAATCGGGAAGCGCTCGCGGTAGGCAGTCTGGAAGCGCTTGTGGTGGACACATCAACATGAAGAACATAGCAAGAGTGGCCAAGATGGAGTTGGTAAAAGGACTACTAATGATCAAGTATGCCAGGAATAAAATATGTGATGCATGCCAAGAGGGTAAGCAATCCAAGTCATCACAAAAAGGTAAAACTCTAACTAGTACATCTCTACCATTGGAATTATTGCATTTAGATTTATTTGATTGTCATAGCACTCCTTCATTAGTAGGAAATAAATATTGCTTAGTAATTGTTGATGATTTTTCTAGATATACTTGGGTTTATTTCATGAGACATAAGGATGAAACTCTAGAGATATTTGTAGGATTTAGCAAAAGGGTTGAAAATGAGAAACATCTCAAAATCAACCGAATTAGGAGTAATCATGGTGGAGAGTTTGAAAATTCAAACTTCTCTAGCTTTTGTTTAGGAAATTGGTACAAACATGAATTTTCATATCCAAGAACACCACAACAAAATGGAGTTGTAGAAAGAAGGAATTGGGCTTTGCAAGAAGCAGCTAGGACTATGCTTAATGTTTATTCTTTACCTAGCTATTTTTAGGCGGAAGCGGTAAATACCGCTTGTTATATCCAAATCTGAGTTTTAATTCATAGATTTTTAGGAAAGACACTTTTGAATTGTGGAATGGGAAAATTCCTCAAATTCACTATTTTAGAGTGTTTGGTTGCAAGGTCTATATTTTAAATACTAAGGATGACTTAAGGAAATTTGAGTCTAAGGCGGATGAGGGGATTTTAGTTGGGTACTCATCTACTAGTAGAGGGTATATAGTATATAACAAGAGGACTAAATTGATTGAGGAATCATCCAATGTGGATTTTGATGAGTCTACTAGTACTTACCCTAAGAAATCCTCCATTGACAAGGATATAGGAGTAAATCAAAACCTTACCCAAGCAATCCAAGACTTACATTTAGAGGGTATTGATCAAAGGGGGGGGGGGGGAAGAAATGCATCGAAAGATGAAAGAGGCACTAATGATCATGAAGTAGATGAGCCCACAATCTCTAGGACCTTAAGGCACCATCAAGATCATCCTAACAACCAAATAGTTGGAGATGTTGAACAAGGAGTAAGGACTAGATTCTATTTTAGAGAACATGCTAGTCAAATTACTTTAATATCACAACTAGAGCCAAAGTCAATTGATGAGGCCTTAGTTGATCCGGATTGGATTCTAGCAATGCAAGAAGAGTTAAACCAATTTGAAAGAAGTAATGTATGGGAATTAGTTCCAAGGCCCAATGATAGTAGAATTGTCACAACAAGATGGGTTTTTAGGAACAAATTGGATGATCAAGGGAGAGTTACTAGGAACAAGGCTAGATTGGTAGCTAGGGGTTTCAACCAAGTTAAGGGACTTGACTATGATAAAACTTATGCTCCCGTAGCTAGGTTGGAGTCCATCCGGATTTTGTTAGTATATGTCGCCCACATGAGTTTTAAACTTCATCAAATGGATGTGAAATCGGCATTTCTTAATGAGTTTATTAAGGAGGAAGTGTATGTAGAACAACCACCCGGTTTTGAAAACATAGACTACCCTAATCATGTTTATAAATTGAGGAAAGCCTTATATAGGTTGAAACAAGCTCCCCGAGATTGGTATGAAAGGCTTTCATCTTTCTTAGTTTCCAAGGGATTTAGAAGGGGAACAATTGATCCAACTCTATTTCTTAAGTCTAAGGATAAGGATATTTTTGTAGCTCAAGTTTATGTTGATGACATCATTTTTGGGTCAACAAATAATGAATTCCTTCATGAATTTATCAAACATATGGAAAATGAGTTTGAAATGAGTCTTGTTGGGGAGTTGACTTTCTTTTTAGGATTGCAAGTCAAGCAAACAAATGAAGGAACTCATGTCTATCAAACAAAGTATGCTAGGGAAATTATCAAGAAATTTTGATTGAAAAATGCTAAAGTAGCATCTACCCCCATTGGAACAAATGTCAATATGGATGGTGATCATGAGGGGAAGGTAGTTGATCCAAAACAATATAGGAGCATGATTGGTAGTTTGTTGTATCGCACCGCTAGTAAACCGGATATACTATTTACGGTAGGCATGTGTGCAAGGTATCAATCTTGTGTCAAAGACTCTCACATAGTAATAGTAAAAAGGATTTTAAGGTATATTAAGGGCATCTTAATGTCGGTCTTTGGTACCCTAGAACAACAAACATTGATTTATTTGGGTATATCGACTCCGATTATGCGGGTTGTAAATTGGATAGAAAGAGTACTAGTGGTGGGTGTCAATTTCTTGGATCATCCCTACTAAGTTGGAGTAGTAGAAAATAACTATGTGTTGCCTTGTCAACAACCAAGGCCGAATATGTAGCAATAGGTGGTTGTGTAGCTCAACTACTTTGAATCATGCATACCTTAAAAGATTATGAGCTTCATTACTCCAAGGTCAAAGTCTTATTTGATAATGTGAGCACTATTAATTTGACCAAAATTCTGGTGCATCACTCTAGGACAAAACACATTGAAGTAAAACATCACTTTATTAGGGATTATGTGGCAAGGTGTAACATTGAATTACATTATGTTGAATCAAAGTTCAACCTTGCCGACAATTTACCAAGCCTCTACCCGAAGCGGAGTTCACATCTCTAAGAAGAGGACTTGGTATGTATTCTGTAGAAGTGTAAATTTGGCCTTGGGGTAATGCAATAATAAGGTAGTGCATGAAATGTTAGGATGATACAAATAACTCACTTATGCTTATGACATATTGTTGGGTTGTTGAATGTATCACATTATTGAAAATAAACCAACTATGAGAAAAGCAAATGTTTAATTAATGGACATCTTGCCCATAGATCATAGTTGGACATTTCAAATAATTTGAAAATATTTCTGTATTTTATTTGCTATTATGACATAAGTTTGCAAAATACATGATTTCAAAACTAGGGTGTAAATTTGATACAAAGTTGAATGTTTTCAAAGAATTTGAGATTTTGTCAAAAAGTCAAACATGTTTAGATTTTTCATGGAAATATATTTTTATCTGATAGAATATATCATAAGAAACATGTTTACAAAATTTAATGATTTTTCGAATTATATGGAATTGTTTATGGATTTCTGAATTTCGGCCGATGGGGAAGTACACACGCTCTTCAATAATTTTCTATAATCTTTTCTAACCCAGTGATCCGCACAACAAGCCCATTCGATGGGGAGGAAGGCACTCAGAGCCGACGCGCAGACTTGTTCGCATCACTTATCAATTTGTAATGGAGGCCATGGGACCCTTAGGGTCCCTCTCCCACTTAGTTTTTTAATTTGAGGAATTTTACATGCACACACACGACAAGCACATAAACCAACATAATAAATAGAAAAATGTTAGATTTTTCCAAATATCATGGCCTTGGTCTCCAATGCGCCTGCAGTCGTGTCGTCACCTCGTCTGCTCCTCCCTACACCATGCGCAAGCCACCATTGAAGGGATCTCCGAGCCAAGATGACTAGCTAATTATTTACATCCTGTTGGATCGAGAAGAGCGATAGAGGGGGTGAATATCGTAAATCGTTTCGGATTGAGAAAAGAGCAAATACGCAGCGGAATAAACAAAACACAACACAAAGACTCAAGTGGTTTTACTTGGTTCGGAGTCGTGGTCGGCTCCTACACCAAGGCCCACGGTCCTTGACCATTTACTGCGGGCAATACTATAATCGTGCAAAATCTTACAAACAGTTGTACAGTAGTAAATGCAGTAAGAATGCAATTAAAAATTGACTCTTCGTTACCGACGCCCAGTGTAGATCGTTCTTTGGTGCGTAGGGTCGTCGTCGGCACTTGTAATCTCGAAATAGAAGGTTTCTGGAGCAGCGTGTTTGAGTCGAAGAGTTTAGAAGCGTTGGAAGGATTGTTGTTCGAAGCCTTAGGGTCGAAGGGCTATTTATAGCCTCCTGGGGCGCCCCCCCCCCCCCCCCACGTGTCAGCCGATCCGGACAAGTCTCGGTCAGCCGTTATCCCTCCAGGATCGGGCTGAGGTTTGACCGGGGGCGCCCGGGACGCAAGGGGCGCCCGGGTTGACTTGGTCTCGCTAGCTTCTCGCTGGCTTGATTCTATCCACCTCGTTGGCTTGAGGCCGGGGCGCCCGGAGCATCTGGGGCGCCCAGGAGCACGAGGGCGCCCGGGAGCATGGGGGCGCCCCCCCCCCAGTGAGCTTCCGAAGCGATTTCTTTGCTTAACTTGTTTTGCCTTGACCTTGGGGGCGCCCGGGACACTGGGGGCGCCTTGCCCAGCTACTTTCCCCTCTCCTTTGGGGTGTTCTGAGCTGCAGAAACACATTCCTTCGGTCCTGCATCCAAGGTTAGTCCAAAACAACACAAAGCAATAGAATATTAGGTTTATACAGCCTTAGCTGTCTTGGTTCTGACTTTGGGTCTCCAAAATGGAACCCTAGGTCGAACTGACGCCTACTGTTCCCTCGACGGGGAACGCGTCCTCACCTACTCCTCTCAAGAGAGTTTACCTTTTGCCAACCGGCTTCTCCGATTGGACTTTTGCCTAGCAGTCCTTCGCTAGGTGCCTAGCAGTCCTTCGCCAGGTCTTCATTACCAAGCAGTCCTTCACCTAGTGCCTAGCATTCCTTCGCCAGGTCTTTGTTACCAAGCAGTCCTTCGCCTGGTGCCTAGCAATCCTTCACCAGGTCTTCAACTCCTAGTAGCCCTTCGCTAGGTGCCTGGCATTCCTTCGCCAGGACTTCAACTACTAGCAGCCCTTCGCTAGGTGCCTGGCAGACCTTCACCAGGACTTTGTATCCTGGCATTCCTTCGCCAGGTGCCTAGCAGTCCTTTGCTGGGACTTTGTTTCCTGCACACTTAATGAGCATGTTAGATAAACATTACATCTTAACTTTTGAACCCTTTGCCATTATCAAAACACAGGTTCGACTTGGTTGCTGTCTACACCAACAATCTCCCCCTTTTTTATTTATGGCAACCCGATTCAAAAAGTTAAGTTAATCAAGACAGTTGATATAATAGTTTAGTTTCCTCCCCCTGGAAGGAATCTCCCCCTAGGTTTTTCAAAGGTTCGTGGGGTTTTGAAAAAATTTCTAAGTCAACATGATGGAATTTATTTTTCAAAACTTAGAATATTTTTCAAAAGAAGTTTTAGAAAACTTAAACCAAATTTGGTTGTGCACTTTTCCAGTCAATAATTAAAAGAATTTCCAAAACATTTTCTCAAGTTTTTAAGTTAAAAAAATTTTCAATCTCTTTAGTACTTTAGAGGCTTTATACTTAGAAACATTTCTATTAGAGAAGTTTAGAAATAAGTACTTGGAGAATTTTTGAACATAGCTTAAGTACTTAGAAAATACTTTTGAAAACTGTTTGGGTCAAGTATTTAGAATCAATTTTGAAAACAATTTAGATCAAGTACTTATACATTTTTGAAAAAAAAATAGGTTAAGTACTTTGAAAATAATTTTTTAAAAAACATAGAGTAAGTACTTTGAACAGTTTTGAAAAATAGGTTAAGTACTTTGAACAGTTTTGAAAAAAATTAGATTAAGTACTTTTAAACAGTTTAAACAATAAGTACTTTTTGAAGAAAGGATAAAGTTTTGAAAAACAATTTAGCTTAAGTACTTTTAAACAGTTTAAACAATAAGTACTTTTTGAAGAAAGGATAAAGTTTTGAATGAAAATTTTGAAAAAAAATTTAAAGCTTCTCTCCTTTCCTGTCTCTCCCCTTTGCCATATATCAAAAACAAAGCAATATAGCAAAAAAAGTAAATAAATTGCAAAAAAAATTAATGTGCTGTACTGAACCAATGCAAGATAAACTGGACCAAAGTAATTTCAATTATCTCTTTAGGGTCCTGTCTAACCCAATTAGCTACTTACTAACTGTTATAAACAGTAGTTTTCGCTAGGGTTAGTCGAGTTAAGTGTTCTGTTCAAGTTAGATTTTCTAAACTTGACACTTAACTTGATTACTGTTTAAGTTGTATTTAGTGCCCCAATTACTGTAGATGCACTGACTTAAAGCATCTTGAATTAAGGCAAAGACCTAAGCATCTCAACCCAATCTAGGTTATCAATCAAAAGTACCTTAAGGTGCTTGTGAGATGCTAGCTTCTAGATCTATAGGTGCATGCAGTTCTAGGGTTAGGGCCTAGGCTAAGCCCATTTGCGAAAAAGCCCTAGTTTTGAAGGGGTAGTTTTTTTTAAATAAAACTAAGTCAAAAAATTATTTTAAAATGCTAAAAAGATTTTTCAAACTAATTAAAAGCTGATTTTGAAATTAAGTAAAGCAGTTTTAAAATTATTTTATAAACTGATTTTCAAATCAAGTAAAGCAGATAGAAAGCAGAAAAGTAGAGTAAACCTATTCTACTAAGCATAATCCTAATAAAGATCAGATTATCATGAAAAAGCAAATAGTCAACTCCATAAGTCAGATGGTATGAGAGAGAACCAGCACAGTCATACAAGTCAAACGTGAGTCAACCCTACTGAGTAGGGGCAGTCAAACAGTCACTAGTACAATGCTAATCAAATCTAGGAGGAGGGACCAGGATGATCAGAAGAGCCTGGCTGCCAGGATCGAAATAGCGCCATCATCTCGTGATATCGTGCGTCGCTAGTCTCCCTCTCGGCTCTGAGGGCATTCATATACTCAGTATAATAGCCCTGATTTGCTTCCATTTCTTCAGCATGATTTGCTTCCACTTCCTCCCGGAGGCTCTGGACCTGTGTCTCAAGTCGTGTCACTCTCTCGTCCAGTGTCGGTGGTGGAGGCTCGTCTATGTGCTCTCGAACCTCGGCTGCCAGATCTCTAACATCGACCTCAACATCCTCGTCAGAGTCGATCGGTGGTCCGGCTCGCTGGGGTCTCCACGACAAAACCCTGGTAGCCGAGACCACTATACCAGCTAGGGAAAAGTTCCTAAATCCTATCTCATCAAAGTCAGTCATCGCAGTCATCTCACCATCGGTGATGTTACGACCATGAAAATGAAGAATGGAAGTGATGATGTGGCAATAGGGGGTGCGTACCCGCCCCTGAGTGGTAACAGTGGACGCATATAGGATTGTGTGAAACATGTGTAGTCCAATGTCGATATCAAGATGGTGGATCAGTGCATACAGAAGGAAGGTATGAAATGGTCGCATGGCCACGACGTCCCTAGTGGATAACGGTAAGATGCAGCGAACTAAAACTCTGTAAAGAGCATAGTCCTGGACCTGAAGGTCCACAGACTGAAATCGTCTAGCTAAGGGGTTCCTAGCATCCCTATAGAATTAGGAGTGTAGAGTATCTAGAGTAATGTGAGAGTAAGGAGGATCCCTAGGAGGATAGCAGCAAAAGGTGGACTGGGAGAGTTGTAATCCAAAAAATCGGTTAAGCAAGGAGGGTGTGATTGTCAAGGGCATCCCTTGAACAGTAGAGACAAACATCAGATCATCCTGTCTAACTATGTTATTATAGAATTCTGCACATAGAGATGTGTTAATGGGATGGGTGCATAATACGAGGTTGTCTAGTTGGTAAAAGTTGATGACGTTCATAGCTAGTGGACAAGATTGAGTGAAGAATTGTCTATTTAAGTAGCTCGTTTTTATAGGCTTGTATGTCGTTCGAGCAAACTTATTACAAAGTTCTAAAGTTGGGAACCTAGGATCGAGACTAGGTTCGGTACCGGGGTCTGATCGGTTTGCTCGGCGTTTTCTAAGATAAGAAATATGCATTTAAAGGAAGGAATTTATGAAAAAATAATTTTAAATGCAAGAAAAAGAAAAAATTATACCGATTAGCCGTTCGGGGAGGCATGGTCGAAGTTGAGGGAGCAAGAAGATCACTTGGTCGCCTTGGAATGAAAAGAGATAGAGAGAAGAAAGGATTTGGGTGTGGCAAGATGAGGAGATTCAGGTGCCTTATATAGGCATTTTGGTTAGGGCGCCCGGGAGCTCCCGGGCGCCCGGGACAGGGGTCTATTGCCTTTGGCAGTGACTTAAAGTTGGCCGGGGGCGCCCGCAATAGTCCGGGCGCCACGGTCAGATTTGGATGGCAGCATTGCTGCCTTTGACCGGTACTGGGGGCGCCCGCAGTGGTCGAGGCGCCCTCCTTAAGTGATAATGGCAGGTTTTTTGTCTTGAGAGAAGTGAAAGTGTTTATGCGGGGCGTCCGAGGAGTCACGGGCGCCCAGGTTAGGCATGAATTGACAACTTTGATGTCTTGTTGGCCAATTTTAAATGAAATTGTCATGTTTAATTTGGTTACGCTTCCGAAGCGGACCAAATTGGATTTACGACAAATTACTTTTCTTTGGGTATCTGAGCCTTGGGGAGTCACCCTTAGAAAACGATTTGTTGTAATTAATTAAATCCATGAATAAAATATGATTTAAGAGGTGATGCTCTTACATATTGTTGTCTCCAAAATTAATTAGGAAAATGGTTTCCTATAGAGTTTCTTAAATGAGATTTTCATGAAAATAATATGTGGTTGAATTAAGGGAATTGTCTCTTAATTTAATAAGATTTGATTTAGAGAAATCAAAGTCTTAAACATATTATTTCCGAAATTGATTATGACAATTTAGGAAATTGTTTCCCAAAACAATTCCTTTAATAAAGTATGAAATTAGAATTAGGAAATCCGGTTCCTAATTCAATTCATGGGACTTGATAAATTAAGTCACATACATACTTTATTAAGGAAATCGTTAGTCATGACATAATTATATGTCATGAATGTGCTTAGAAAAGAAAGGATGAGACCCAAAACCCCTTACAAAATATTAAGGCCAACACCTTCTATTAATATGGATAGAATCGGAGTTTTGTTTCTCGTTTGGGTTGATGGACACATCCATGCCCGGCTTGAACCTCAACATGTTCAAACCATGGAATTAGTTTACGAATAATATAGTTGGAGTCAGAGGTCAATCCTTAGTTTTGGTTGTTGGACACATCCAAGCCTGACTAAACGGTTGAATGAGCTCCAACCATATTAAAACTATTTCTTGATTAATGGGTCAGCCTTAAGCTTGGAGCATCGATTTGTTGTGCCACAGCCAAGGTCGATGCAAAGAGAGGTGCAGTTGGGTGCTATGTATAATGTCGCATACTTGTTAATGAGTTAACAACCCAATGATTTATGCAAACATTCAATTAGTTGATAGCATAAAGTGATAGTTACATATATGTGATATGTAATCGGTATAATTACCTACCTTCATAGCTAAGAATAACTTGATGGCCACAGCCATGGTTGTTCTTATCTATGGTTGGATATCAACCTATTTGGAGATGTTCCTACAATCTCCCGAATTGATAAAAAGGGTTATTCAATTTGAAAAATAAATAGGATTTTTAATTAATGTATATTGATACATTCTTTATCATTCTTCTCACATAAGCTCAATTTGTATTTCTAGGTTAATCACTCGATCATGTCTTCTCTAAACTTGCGTTCCATTTTGGACACCAATAAACTGACTGGGCCAAACTTCATGGACTGGCTTCGAAACCTGAGGATAGTCCTCAAGGCAGAGAAGCTTGCATATGTCCTTGAAGATCAACTTCCCAACCATCCTCCAGAAGGTGCAACTCCAGACCAGCTAATGGCCTATCAGAAACATGTGACCGATTCTGAACTTGCGAGTTGCATCATACTAGCCTCTATGATACCTGAGCTGCAAAAGCAGCATGAGCATATGGATGCTTATACCATCATCTTCCATCATCATGAGTTGTTTGAAGAGCAGGCGAGATCCGAAAGGTTCGAAGTCTCCAGACTCCTCTTCACCACTAAGATGCAGGAAGGCACTTCTGCCTCGCAGTTTGTGCTAAAGATGTTGGGGTACATTGAGCGACTGAGCACACTCGGTTTTGCAATGGATCATGAACTAAGTATTGACTTAATTCTGAGTTGTTTGCCCAAAAGTTATTCACAATTTGTGATGAACTATCGGATGAACAAACTAGAGACTACCATTCCTGAGTTGCTCAACCTGCTGAAGACTATGGAGTCTTCTGTAAAGCCGGATCAAAAGATGGTACTGTTAGTTGGTTCCTCGAAGAAAGGTTCTAAGAGGAAGGCCAAAGAACAGAATAAAGGGAAGAAGAAAAAGGCCAAAAAGACTGAAAAGAAACCAAAAGGAACTTGCCATCATTGTGGCAAGGAGGGTCACTGGCGAAGAAACTGCAAGGTTTATCTTGAGTCCTTGAAGAATAAGGCATCCGATGCCCCATCCTCTTCAGGTATCTTCGTTATTGAATGTCACTCTATTTCCTCAAATACCTGGGTACTTGATACTGGGTGTAGCTCACATATATGTAATGACATACAGGGGCTAAGGAATAGAAGAAGACTCGTCAAAGGAGAAGCGAATTTGCGAGTTGGAAATGGAGCAAAGATTGTTGCTGTTGCCATCGGAACATATTTGCTAAAGCTCCCCACTAGACGTGTCTTAGAATTGGATAATTGTTATTTCGTTCCTTCATTAATAAAGAACATTGTATCTATTTCATGTTTGAATGAAAAGGGTTATCATTTAACTTTTGGTAACAATTGTTGTTACATAACTTTAAATGGCGTTCTTTATGGGAATGGAACTTTGTGCAATGGTATCTACACGTTAGATTTATCCGGTGACGTTTTCAATATCGAAGTTAGCAACAAACGTGCTCGAATAGATAATCGAATAGACTCCTACACTTGGCATTGCCGTCTTGGCCATGTAAGTAAGAAACGCATGACCGAATTACACCGATGTGGAATTCTGGAATCATTTGAACCCGGTTCATTTGATACATGCGAATCATGCTTAAAAGGCAAGATGACCAAATTACCCTTCTCCGGAAAAGGTAATCCAGTGGAAGAATTGCTTGGTCTGATACATACTGATGTATGTGGACCAATGTCAACTCTTGCACAATGAGGCTATAGCTACTTCATCACCTTTATCGATGATCACTCACGATTCGGGTATGTGTTCTTGATGAAACACAAATCTGAAGCCTTTGAGAAATTCAAAGAGTTCAGAATGAAGTAGAGAAATAACTTGGCAAAAGTATTAAGATACTTCGATCCGATCGGGGTGGTGAATACTTAAGTCAAGAGTTTCAAGATTATCTTAGGGACAATGGGATATTGTCCCAATGGACTCCGCCGTATACACCACAGCATAATGGTGTATCTGAGAGGCGCAACCGAACCTTGATGGACATGGTTAGGTCGATGATGAATCATGCAACTCTTCCAAAATCCTTTTGGGGCTATGCACTTAAGACAGCTGTTTACTTGCTAAACAGAGTCCCGACCAAGGTAGTCTCTACTACTCCATATGAGACATGGAATAGTAAGAAACCCCACTTAACTCACCTTAAGATATGGGGTTGTCCCGCTTATGTGAAGCGGACTGTATCAGACAAATTGGATGCTAAGTCTGATAAATGTCTATTTATTGGATACCCTAAGGAAACGAAGGGTTACCAATTCTATCATCCCTTGGAACAAAAGGTGTTTGTTTCAAGGCATGCTGTATTTCTAGAAAAAGAATTTCTTTTACAAGAAAACAGTGGGAGTGGCATCGAACTTGATGAAGTTCAAGAAACTCCAATAGACATTACAGAGACACCTAGTCTAGACCCACAACCAATAACTCATAATGATGAGCTATCAGTTGAACCTAAAACAACACCACCTCTTCGTAGATCTGATAGGACACGCAATATTCCAGAGAGATACGGATTTCTCATAAGTGAATCGAACGACGTGTTACTCATAAGCGATGACGAACTTATCAGTTATGAAGATGTTCTGAAATGTTCAGAAAGGGACAAATGGCTCGAAGCCATGAAGTCGGAAATGGATTCCATGTACGAAAATCGAGTATGGGACTTGATTAACCCACCTGAAGGGATTAAGCCCATAGAGTGCAAGTGGGTTTTCAAGAAGAAAACCGACATGTAAGGTAATTATGCTTAAATCCATTCGGATGCGCCTGGCCATAGCAGCTCATTATGATTATGAGATATGGCAAATGGATGTGAAAACAACTTTCCTTAATGGAAACCTGCTTGAGGATGTATACATGATACAACCTGAAGGTTTCACATCGGTTGATAAAACCAAAGTATGCAAGCTTCGACGATCCATATATGGACTGAAGCAAGCATCTAGGAGCTGGAACATCCGTTTTGATGAGACAATCAAAGAGTTTGATTTCTCACAAAATCCTAACGAACCTTGTGTGTACAAGAAGGTTAGTGGGAGTGCAGTCGTATTCCTAGTATTATATGTCGATGACATTTTACTTATAGGAAACGATATATCAGTTTTACAGACAGTTAAAATTTGGTTGTCCAAAACTTTCTCCATGAAAGACCTGGGAGAAGCAACCTATATCCTTGGGATTAGAATCTATAGAGATAGATCAAAACGGTTGCTTGGTCTTTCGCAGTCTACATATATAGACCAAGTGCTAAAAGGGTTTAGCATGTCGGAATCCAAGAAAGGTTACCTTCCCATCAGGCATGGGATCAACCTTTCAAAGTCTATGTGTCCGCGCACAGAAGACGAGAGGATTTGCATGAATAAGATTCCCTATGCATCCGCGATAGGATCTATCATGTATGCTATGTTATGTACAAGGCCCGATGTATCGTATGCTCTGAGCGTCACAAGCAGATACCAATCTGATCCAGGAATGGATCATTGGGCGGCTGTCAAGACAATCCTTAAGTACTTAAGAAGAACTAAGGATGTGTTCCTAATATATGGAGAAGGAGATATGGTAATACGTGGGTATACGTGGATACGTATTTACTTTGAATGGAGGCGCAATAAGTTGGAAGAGTTCCAAATAAGACACCGTAGCGGATTCTACCACGGAAGCAGTCTGGATCAAGAAGTTTGTCTCAAAACTTGGTGAGGTTCCAACCATTGATGAAGCAATACCGGTTTATTGCGACAACAATGGAGCTATTGCACAAGCAAAGGAACCAAGGTCTCATCAGCGATCCAAACACGTGCTTCGCCGCTATCATCTGATCAGAGAGATTATAAGTAGGAATGATATACAAATTGAGAAAATTCCCACTGAAAGGAATTTAACGGATCCTTTAACTAAGGCCTTGCCTCAGAGTAAGTTTGAGGGTTATGTTAGAGCCTGTGGTATTGGATACCGTAGCGATTGGCGTTAGGCCAAGTGGGAGTTTCTTAGTGATATGAGAGAAGTGTCCTAAGGCAATCGCCTTATGATTGTAAACATTTATTTTAATAAATGATAATTCACTATTTGAGTATACATGTTTGTGTATTTGATTGGGATCTTAAACTCATCTACTGAATGTCCGCAATACAATTCACAGCATAAGAGAATTTTTGATGGGATCACAACTAGTGATTATCTCTACATGTGCAACTGTGAAGTATTGAAAATATCCCTAGTCGATGAATTGATAAAAATGGACACTATCAATTCTGTTGAGACTAGCATGGGTTATTCTCTAATCAGCTGATTCTCACTGGCTGGTGACATTGGGATGTCCGGAGATAAACATGGATGCTAGTTAAGGGAACTAGTTCATTGGAGTGACTAGCTGTAAAACTTCATATGGTAATCTATATAGATATGTCAATGAAGTTCTTACTGCAGCTTAAGTGCGATGTTCCTTTGACTTGTGGTGTTCAAGTCATCTTGGTCATGGAGACTTATACTTTAACATCTTAAGCAAGCATCTCCAAGGAGGTGTGGACCCAGGATGATTGGGTATAAGCCGAAGTGCCCGAAGATGTTTGAACAGCCTACAAAGGATTCACCACTCCTTACGAGGAGATGTATACCCAGGCCTATCGTCGGATTGTTACTCAAAGCCTCTGGCCAGAGCATGTCATGTTTAGAGTGCGAGTCTCTTAATACATGAGAGTAATTAGAAATCCAAAGGACGAGAAAGACACTACTTGGGCTAGGTGTGACGTAGTCAGTCTAGTGGGGACTGACACAAACAGACCATGTCCTGAACCAAGTGGGTATAAGATGGTGAAGGGAATGGGGCACGATTCATTAGAGCTGCTGAAGGGTTTCAGAATTACTTCTGAGGTTAAACCGTTGATCTTTCGATTAATTGGGGGTCATGATATACAACTAGGTGCCACTCATGATCGTTCTATAATTAGTTGATTATAGACGGCCAACATAAATCGAAAGCCTATTTAGTCACACGCACTACGAGTAATCCGAGGGATTTAAAACGAGTTAAAAATTGGATTTTCCAATCAAGAGAAATAAGTCGAATCTGAGTTAATCAGAGGCGCAACGGAAACTTAAAATGGCTAAGTCTTTTGAAGGCTTATTGGGCGAATTAAATGAGTTTAATTCGCGATCGGTTCGGTTTGGTTTGGCTGGCCAAAGAGGGTGCTAACCCCCTTTGGTTTGGCCGGCCAGAACAAGGGGAAGAAACCAATTTATTTTGTTTAATTATTAAAATAAATCTAGCGCGATTTGTTTTATAAATTATGGATAAATAAATTTGTGTAAAGAAATTTATATAAATAAATTTATAGAAATTTATTCTTTCATGGAAATTAAAATGATCCATGGAATGGTTTATTTTAATTTTATAAAATCAATTATGAATTGATTTTTCCATAATAAGAAAGTTTATAAATTTCTTATAAAATTTATTCATAATAAAATGAGAGAAGGTATTTGTTTTATTATAAAGTTAGTTATAATAAAACTTAGCTTAAACGGAATAATTAATAAGAGAATTTATAGGATAAATTTCTTATGAAAATTCCGTTAAGAGGGAGACTTGGCAAGGGAGAAGTTACTATATAAAGGAACCAAGGCTAGGCTTGAATTCCTTAATCAATAGAGTAATCAAGAGATTAATTCTCTCCCTCTCTCTCTCTTATTCTCTTCTCCTTCTCCTTCCCTCCTAGGGCCGGCGCCCCTTGCCACTCTTAGGGCCGGCGCCCCTTGTCCAACCTAGGGCCGGCGCAACCTCACCCTTCCAAGGGTTGGCGTGAGCAAGGATCACCAAGAAGGAGCCAAACAAGAAGAAGAAGAAGCGGATCGCAACTCCTCTCTTCCCGGAATTTAGATTCCGTTTCTTGTTGGTTAGTTTCCATTCTTTTCTCTTGTTCTTCTAGTTGTGCCTTTAGAGAATCTAGTAGTTCTCGTCGGCACAAAACTCGTGACTTTGCGAAGTCATTCCGAAGAGAACTCGGCGTGGACGCGAATAGAGGCGAAGCTTCCAAGGGACGCTACGGTTGGATCTCGTCCCTTTTATTCGAGTTACGCGAGGTACAAAGTAAATTAGTTTACTTTTCCGCAATGTTTTAATTTATGATTATGTCCACACATCATAAGGTCGCATGCTAGATACATGGTTAAAATAATTTGTGAAATTATTTTATGCTAATTCTTCCGCTGCACGTAAAATTTTAAAATATTACGAACCCGTATCCTTGTCGACATGCACCCGGTCCCAACAGGATCTTTGTCTAGATTTGGTTCTATAGCCCAACCCAGATCGATTTAGAACCGACTTCTGTTTTCCAAGAATCATGTCAAGACCCTTGGAACCAGAAGTGAATCGTTCTAAGGCAGCTCTAAGATCCTTAACTTGAGTTTTCAAGAAAGAGTTCTCTGATTCAAGTTTTTCAACTTGAGCAGAGGTTCCTTCTTGAACCTTCTCAGTTAAGGGTTCAGAGTCTGCTCTCTCTTTCAGGAGTTTTACTTCCTGTCAGAGAGATTCGACTCGGAATTTAGCTTTCGCAAATCTCGAGAAAGATAGGAAATTAATTCATTTAATTGATTTCTTGAAAAACCACTTACAGTTATTTCGCCGTCCTCTGAGAATGTAAGTTTGCCATCGTCCGGCTCCGACTCTGACTCGGTCTCGATTTCTTCTGAGGTGGTTAGTGCGAGCAGGTTCGACTGTGGGACCTCTTCTTCTTCTTCGGAGGAGGACTCGTCCCACGTTGCTTGAAGTGCCTTCTTCTTTCTCGTCTTCTTTGTTTCCTTCAGGTTGGGGCATTCAGTCTTGCAGTGACCCTTCTTCTTGCACTCGTAACAGGTCACGTTGGGTTTGTTCTTTTCATTTGAGGGTTCAGCTGGTTCTTCCTTCCTTCGGCAGGCTTTTCTTCTGTTGGTTTGGTTTTTTAGCTCTTTATAGTAGTCTCGGGCTAGCCGAACCAGCTTAGGCTGATTTCCCTGGTTGTCTTCTGAGTCTGAATCTGAATCAGACTCAGGTGCAGGTTGAGGCTTCTTTTTGGTTGTCTTTCCAGCTTTACCTGCAATGAAAGCAATGCCTTTCTCGGCCAGATTGCAGTTAGTCTGCTCATGTAATTCTAATTCAGAAAACAGTTCATCTAATTTAATTTTAGAGAGGTCCCTTGAAACCTTGTATGCATCTACCATAGATGCCCACAAGGTGTTTCTCGGGAAAGCGTTAAGAGCATACCTTATCAGTGTTAGTTATATAAGAGAAGTGTCCTAAGGCAATCGCCTTATGATTGCAATCATTTATTCTAATAAATGAATATTCACTATTTGAGTATACATGTTTGTGTATTTGATTGAGATCTTAAACTCATTTACTGAATGTCCGCAATACAATTCACAGCATGAGAGAATTTGTGATGAATTCACAACTAGTGATTATCTCTACATGTGCAATTGTGAAGTATTGAAATTGTCCCTAGTCGATGAATTGATAAATACGGACACTATCAATTCTGTTGAGACTAGCATGGGTTATTCTCTAATCAGCTGATTCTCACTGGCTGGTGACATTGAGATGTTCGGAGATAAACATGAATGCTAGTTAAGGGAACTAGTTCATTGGAGTAACTGGCTGTAAAACTTCATATGGTAGTCTACATATAGATATGTCAGTGAAGTTCTTACTGCAGCTTAAGTACGATGTTCCTTCGACTTGCGGTGTTCAAGTCATCTTGGTCATGGAGACTTATACTTTGACATCTTAAGCAAGCATCTCCAAGGAGGTGTGGACCCAGGATGATTTGGTATAAGCCGAAGTGCCCGAAGATGTTTGAACAGCCTACAAAGGATTCACCACTCCTTGCGAGGAGATGTATACCCGAGGCCTATCGTCGGATTGTTACTCGAAGCCTCTGGCCAGAGCATGATATGTTCAGAGTATGAATCTCTTAAATACATGAGAGTAATTAGAATCCGTAGGACGAGAAAACGTTACTTGAGCTAGGTGTGACGTAGTCAGCCTAGTGGGGACTGACACACATAGACCATGTCCTGAACCAAGTGCGTATAAGATGGTGAAGGGAATGGGGCACGATTCATTAAATCTGCTAAAGGGTTTCAGAATTGTTTCTGAGGTTAACCGTTGATCTTTCGATTAATTGGGGATCATGATGTACTACTAGGTGCCACTCATGATCGTTCTATAATTGATAAATTATAGACGACCAACATAAATTGAAAGCCTATTTAGTCACACGCATTATGAGTAATCCGAGGGATTTAAAACGAGTTGAAAATTGGATTTTTCCAATCAAGAGAGATTAAGTTTGGTTGAGCCAAACGATAAGTCGAATCTGAATTTTTCAGAGACGCATCGGAAGCGTAAAATGGTTAAGTCTGTTGAAGACTTAATAGATGAATTAAATAAGTTTAATTCATTGGGGCGTGGCTTGGATGGGCCGGCCAAACAGGGCCTCCATCCTCTTTGCTTGGCCGGCCACAACAAAGGGAGAGAACCAAGTTTTTGGTTCAATTTATAAAATAAACCAAGTGTGGTTTGTTTTATAAAATTATGGATGATATAAGTTTTTTATATATAAAAAACCAAGGTTTGGTTTATTTTTCATGAAAATTAAAATGAACCATGGATTAGTTTATTTTATAAAATCAATCATGGATTAATTTACCATGATAAGGAAATTTATTCCATAAGAGAGAAGAGACTTGATTGATTTTTATCATGAATTAAAATATGATTTTAACCATGATATAAAATCAAACTTGGCATGATGGAATAAGTTATTCCATATTTGAGAGGCTTGATGGTTTAGAGGCCACTATATAAAGGACCAAAGGCAAGGCTTGGGTAATAATCATAGAGATGAAGGCATAGGCTCTCTCCCTCTCTTTCTCTCCTTCTCTTCTCCCCTTCTTGTCGTGCGCCAACCAGCCCCAAGAAGGAGCACCAGCCGGCCGCCCCTGCCCTTTCCCTGCCGACCACCACCTGCTGCGTGAGAAGGAAGCTCTGACCATCTCTTGGCCGGAAGAAGGTGCTGCCGGAATTAGAGTTTGCCGCAAGGATCTTTTTGCCACAAGCCTCTTCTTTTGCTTCGCTAGAATTTTGATTCCGGCCATCCTTTTGTGGTTAGTCTTTCGACTTCTCTCTTGGTTTTTCTTGTCGCGTTCTCGGAGAATCTAGTAGTTCTCGAGAACACGAAACTCGTGGCTTTGCGAAGTCATCCCGAAGATACTCGGCGTGGACGTGAATAGAGGCGAAGCTTCCAAGGGACGCTTACGGTTGGATCTCGTCCCTTCCTTCGAGTTACGCGAGGTAATACGTAAATTAGTTTATGTTTCTGTAAAATTTCAAATATATGATCATGTCTACACAAGATAAAATTGCATGCTTAGATGTGTGGTTAAATGATTTAGAGAAATTATTTATGATAAACCTTCCGCTGCACGTAATTAATTTTGAAATTACGAACCCGCATCCATGTCAACATGCACCCAGTCCCAACAATCAGGTCACGATTTTCTACCTTGTGACCTATTGTGTGTAGTCAATGTTGGATCGAGAGAACCAATAGAGGGGGGTGAATGTCGGAAAGCGTTCAGATTTTCGGATTAGAGAAATTGCGCAGCGGAATAAAGCAATCAAACTCAGACACAGATAGTTTTACTTGGTTCGAAGCCTAGGTCGACTCCTACTCCAAGGCCCACGATCGTTGATCGTTGATCGTTTACTTTGGGCAATTCTATATGAGGCGCAAAAGCAGTTTACAAAGATTGATTACAGAATAAGTGCAGTAAATTAAAAATCAACTCTTCTTTACCGACGTCCGGAGTCGATGGTATTTTCGGAGCAGTTGGACGTCGTCGGCGCTTGTATCTCGAGTCAGGAGGTTTCTGGAGCAGAGCGCGGGAACGGAAGAGCGTGAATGCGTTGGAAAACTTGGATGTCCTGAAGCCTTGGTTCGAGGGCCTTTTTATAGGCCCTGGGGGCGCCCGGAACGTCGGGGGCGCCCCCCCCCCCCCCACGTGTCAGCCGATCCGCCTCGGTCTCGGTCAACTCTGATCCCTCAAAAATCGAGATCAAGCTTTGACGGGGGCGCCCTGATCGCTGGGGTGCCCGGGTTGACCGGGTCAGCTCTCTTATCCGCTGGCTTCGAGGGGAGCCGCTTCGATACTTGGCGCTGGGGACGCCCGCAGCATGCGGGGCGCCCGGAGCGATGGGGGCGCCCGGAGCATCCGGGGCGCCCCGACAGTCAGTTGTCGAAGCAGAGTTTGCTCCTGCTGGTTGGTCTTCACCTTGGGGGCGCCCGGAACATCCGGGGCACCCTGCTCAGCTTCTGCCTGACTCCTTTGAGGCTTTCTGAGTTGCAGACACTCAGTCCTTCGGTCCTGCATCCAGGGTTAGTCCAAAAAGCAGTAACATATTAATTTTTATACAGCCTTAGCTGTCTTAGTTCTGACTTTGGGTCTCCAAAATGGAGCCCTAGGTCGAACCGACGCCTACAGTTCCCTCGACGGGGAACGCGTCCTCACCTACTCCTCTCGGGAGAATGTACCTGATGCCAACCGCTCCTCTGGTTGGACTTTTGCCTCGCGGTCCTTCGCCGGGTCTTGGATGCCGAGCTGTCCTTCGCCCGGTGCCTAGCATTCCTTCGCTAGGGCTTCAATCCCAGGCTGTCCTTCGCCTGGCGCCTAGCAGTCCTTCGCTAGGGCTTTTTACCCTGGCATTCCTTCGCCAGTGCCTAGCAGTCCTTCGCTAGGGCTTTTTACCCTGGCATTCCTTTGCCAGTGCCTAGCAGTCCTTCACTAGGGCTTTTTACCCTGGCATTCCTTCGCCAGTGCCTAGCATTCCTTCGCTAGGGCTTTTTACCCTGCACACTAGAGTAACATTGTTAGATAACAAGTGAGACTTAACTTTTGAACCCTGTTGTCATTATCAAAACACAAGTTTGACTTGGGTGCTTTCTGCACCAACAATCTCTCCCTTTTTGATTTATGGCAACCCTGGTTCAAAAAGTTAAGTTTAATCAATGCATGTAAAAATATTAAATTTTATTCCCTCCCCCTGGAAGGACTCTCCCCCTAGATTTTTCAAAAATTCGTGGGGTTCTAAGTTTAAGGAAAAAATTTGAATCTTTTCAACAGAAGGCTTTTATATTTTCAAAAATGATTTTTGCACTTTTGAAAACTTAAGTTTAGGTACTTGGAAATCTTTTGACAACTTAATTTTTAAAAGTACATAGAAGAGTTTTTGGAAGCATGAGTTTAGAGTACTTAGAAAAATTTTGAAACCTTAAGTTTTAAAGTACTCAAAAGTTTTTGAAAGCTTTAACTTAAGTACTTAGTAAATTTTTGACAAGCTCTAGTACTTAGTAAGTTTTGAGAAGCTTAAGTACTTGGAAAATTTTGAAAGGCTTAAGTACTTAGAAAAAAAAAATTTTGAAAAGCTTAAGTACTTAGAAAATTTTTGAAAAGCTTAAGTACTTAGAAAATTTTTGAAAAACTTATGTACCTTTTTGAATAAGGGATAGATTTTGAAATTTTGAGAGACAAAAATAAAAAATTTAAAATTTTATCCTTTCTTATCTCTCCCCCTTTGTCATATATCAAAAACAGATAAATATAGCAGAAATTAAATTGCATAAAGGAAATAACTTTCATAAAGGAAAATATTTGCATGATTTTGCTGTAATGAACCAATTCATGATAAGACTTAAACCAAATTAGTTGATTTTCTCTTGTAGGGACCTGTCTAACCCATTTAGCTACTTACTAACTGTTATCAGCAGTAGTTTTTGCTAGGGTTAGTCAAGTTATGTGCTTCTGTTCAAGTTAGATTTTCTAAACTTGACACTTAACTTGATTGCTGTGTAAGTTGTATTTAGTGCCCCAATTACTGCAGATGCACTGACTTAAAGCATCTTGAATTAAGGCAAAGACCTAAGCATCTCAACCCTTTCTAGGTTATCAATCAAAAGTACCCTAAGGTGCTTGTGAGATGCTGGCTTCTAAATCTATAGGTGCATGCAGTTCTAGGGTTAGGGCCTAGGCTAAGTCCATTTGCGAAAAAGCCCTAGTTTTGAAAGGGGGTGGTTTTAAAAATAACACTAAGTCGGAAAAGATTTGAAATAAAACTGATTTTGAAATTAATGAAAAACAGTTTTTCAAAATTCTTTTAGAACCTGATTTTTAAATTAAGTAAAGCAAAAAAAATCAAAAGTAGAGTTAATCTATTCTACAGAGCACAATCCTAACTGCCGATCAAATAGGACAAAACAAATACTCATTTTCATAAGTCAGCTAGTCAAATAGAACAACCAACACAGTCATAAAAGACAGGCACAAGTCAACCCTACTGAGTAGGGGCAGTCAAATAGTTACTAGTACAATGATGAGCAAATCTAGGACGAGGGACCGGGATGATCAGAGGAGCCCGGCTGCTAGGATCGAAATAGGGTCATCATCTCGTGATACTGTGCATCTCTGGCCTCCCTCTCAGCTCTAAGGGCGCTCATGTAATCGGTGTAGTATCCTAGATTTGTTGTCATTCCTTCATCGTGGTTCGCCTCCACTTCCTCTCGGAGATTCTGGACCTGTGTCTCCAAATGTGTCACTCTCTCGTAGAGTGTCGGTGGAGCGGGCTCGTCCATGTGTGCTCGGGCCGCGGCCGCTATGTCTCCAACATCCACGTCTACCTCCTCGTCTGAGTCGATCGGAGCCCCGGCCTGCTGTCGTCTCCAACTCAGAACCCCGGTGGCCGATACCTCTAGACCCGCTAACGAGAAGTTCCTAAATCCTATTTCATCAAAGTCGGTCATGGCGGTTATTTCACCTACGGTAATGTCACGACCGTGGTGATGAAGAAGGGAAGTGATGATGTGGCAGAATGGAGTGTACTCGTCCCTGGGTCGTAACACTGACGCATGCAGAATAGATGAAACATGTGTAGTCCAATGTCAATGTCAAGGTGATGGACTAGGGCATACAGAAGAAAGGCATGAAAGGGTCGCATGCCTCGAGATCTCTAGTGGAGAGTGGTAAGATGCAGCAGACCAGGACTCTGTACAGGGCAGTCCTGTGCCTGAAGGTCAACGGCTTGGAATCGTCTATTTGCGGGGAGTCTAGCTTCCTATAGAAATAGGAGTGGATAGTGTCTAAGGTAATGTGAGAGTAGGGAGGATTAAATGGAGGATTCCTAGTGGATAGCAGCAAAATGTGGACTGGGAGGGTCACAGTCCAAGGAATGGTTAGCAAGTAGGGGTGATAACAAGGTATCCCTTGAACAGTAGTGTGAAACATGAGATTATGTTGTCGAACTATGTTATTGTAGAATTCTGCACATAAGGATTCATTAATGCTATGAGTGCAGAAGACAAGATTATCTAATTGATAGAAGTTTATATATTCATGGCTACAAGTCATGATTGGGTAAAGAAATGTCTATTAAGATAGCTTGTATTGATAGGCTTGTAAATGGTTTGAGCAAACTTATTACATATTCTAGAGTAGGGAACCTAGGGGGGACTTGGTTCGGCACCGGGGTTGGCCGGGTTTGGTCGACGTCTTCTAAGAGAAGGAATTTAAAAGAAGTATGAAGTATTGCATTAAAATTAAAAATTAATTTAAATGTAATAAAAATTATACCGGGCAGCTCGGGGAGGCATGGTTGAGGACGAGAGCTTGCAAGGTCTCTTGATTCTTCTTGTAAGGAAGGAAGGGTGGAAGGAAGGGTTTTTGGTTTTTGGTGTGGGAAGAGAAGGGGATTCGGATTCCTTTTATAGGCATTACATTGGGAGGGCGCCCGGGACAGTGGTCACTGCTAAAGGCAGTGACTGCGACTGGTTGGGGGCGCCGCCCTCGTCAGGCTGCTTTTGCAGCTTTTGCTGCATTGAGTGTGATGGGGGTGCCCGCGTGGTTCCGGGCGCCCTGGTCAAGGTCAAGAGACAGCTTTTTGTAGAGAGAAGTAAAAGGTATGTAGGGGGGCGCCGGAGTGTGCAGTAAATGACAAATTGATGTCTTGTCATTGTTTGACCATGGTTTAGTTGGTTTGACCATAGTTTTGACTGTTTTGACTATGATTTGACTATGTTAACCATGGTTTGACCAGGTTGAGACCATGGTTTGACTGTGTTCTGAGCTTATAGGATTAAATCACAATATAGATATTAATGGATTTATAATTGAGTTTAATTTTACTGTCTCACCCAATCTAGGGTTTTCAATCACGTTAGCCTTACAGGTTTCGTGAGACAGGTTTTGGTAGATAGAGTTTTGAGAAACATGATTTATTTTAAAAACTTAATTTTGAAACAATTAGATTTTGAAGCTTAATTAATTTTGAAAACAATTAAATTTTGAAAACTTAATTAATTTTGAAAACACTTAAATTTATTTTGACAAAGCATGTTTGAATCTAGACTCACTGAAAATTTGTGTTAGATCGAATTTGATAAAGAATAATTTGAATTTGAAATTTCAAAAATTGGCTTCCAGGTCTTAGCGAGGCACTAGGCCTTCTTTGGTCGTAGCCATTGGATTCATCACAACCCTTTCCTTGAAAAAGCCTTTTAATGAAATTTCATTTTCAAAATTAATCTTTGAAAATTTCTGGTCTAACTAGTTTGAGTTTTGGATCGGTAGCTTCGGCTAGTTTCACCAGTCTAAAGAGACCAAGTATACTTGATCTTATTAGAATTGGTTTCCCTAACGTACTATCATCTCACCTCCACCCAATACTATGTTGTCAAATTTCAGTAGTTTGTTCAGTCCTTACTAACTATTTCTAAGCATGGTAAATTGCAGAAATTTAAATAAACAATCAACATGCAATTTGCAATCAAGAATTAAATTTTTATCTAACAATAAATATAGTTTTCAGTTTGGCTTCCCCTGGATTAAAGCCACGATGATGGTTAGGCAAGATGTGAATCTTGTCCTTGGGGATCCAATATTGATTTGATCCAGTTGGTTTGTTCAGGCACAGTTTGGGTACCCATGCCTGAACTTTACTTCTGGACTGATTCAGTACAGCAAAGTAAGATCTTTGTCTAGATTTGGTTCTATAGCCAAGTCCGGATCGATTTAGAACTGATTTCTGCTTTCCAAGAATCATGTCAAGACCCTTGGAACCAATGTGAATCGTTCTAAAGCTGATCTAAGATCTTAACCTGAGTTTTTCAGGGAGGAGTTCTCCTTCTCAAGTTTTTCAACTTGAGTAGGAGTTTTCTTGATCCTTCTCGGTTAAGGGTTTAGAGTCAGCTCCGTCTTTCAGGAGTTTTACTTCCTGTCGGAGGGATTCGACTCGGAGTTTAGCTTTTGCCAAATCTTGAGAAAGATAAGATATAAGTTCATTTAATTGACTTCTATTGAAACCACTTACTTTGATTTCGCCGTCTTCTGAAAAGGTTAGTTGCCGTCGTCCTGTTCTGATTCTGACTCGGTCTCGACTTCTTCTGAGGCGGTCAGGGCTAGTCCGGTTTGACTAGGATGCTTCTTTTCTTCTTCTGAGGAAGATTCGTCCCAGGTTGCTTGGAGTGCTTTCTTTCTTCTTGTCTTCTTGGTCTCCTTTAGGTTTGGACACTCCGTCTTGTAGTGTCCCTTCTTCTTGCACTCGTAGCAAGTCACGTTGGCTTGTTTTTGTCATTTGTGGGTTTAGCTGGTTCATCCTTTCTTCGCTTGTTTTCCGTCTGTTGGTTTGGTTCTTCAATTCTTTATTAGTAGCTTCGGGCCAGTCGGACCAGCTTAGGTCGATCTCCTTCTTCATCTTCTGAGTCTGAGTCTGAGTTAGACTCGGGTTCAGGTTGAGGCTTCTTCTTGTTGTTCTTCCAGTTTTTACCTGCAATGAAGGCAATACCTTTCTCGGCCAAATT
>JAGFNQ010000114.1:149601-245506 GCA_024364735.1 Boesenbergia rotunda
TGTGCAGGTGTATAGGTACAAATGGACTTGGTTGATGTCTTCAGGTGAAGGATGGCATGGAGGCAAGCTGGAGGCTTGCATGCACATCTGAGGGACCGTTGGATAGCAGGGACGATGAGCCGAGGGACACGAACTTCGAGGCATACGTGAAGGGTGGCATGGAGGCAAACTGGAGGTTTGCGTGCGCACCGAGGGACGAGGGCCGAAGATGAAGAAGGCGTGAAGGCAACAGTCGAGGCTGCTGGTGAAGAGTCAACTGAGTTGTGAGGGTCTGAGTATGAGTGATTGTATCAGAGGCTAAGCCGGAGGGTTAAGTGCGAAGAGACTTGTACTCGGGAGTGAAACCCTAGGCTTAGGTGTGTACCAGTCGACTTGGCCATGGGGCAGTCGACTGGAACAGCTGGCAAAATTCGAATGTTGTATGGCAACGGTCGAATCTGAGTGGGACCAGTCGACTGCCCCAGGGGCATTCGACTGGTAGCGGCTGTTTCAAACTCGAGCCCTATTTAAAGGGGCTCATTTCAAACTACTATCTCTTGACGAAACTCGCTTGGGTAAAGTGAGATAGTAGTCTTTTGTGCCCAGATCTTGTCAAAGTGATTGTGGTGAGGTTTCTCCACCCACAAGGAGCGACGAGGGCTAGCCGGAGGTTATCCGGGGATTGATCCAGCGACGGATTCTTGGATTAGTCACCCGTCCGGGGTGGATACCAAGTAAACCTGGTTTGTTAGCATTGTTCTTTATTATTAGTTTATTTTTATTTGTATTTCCACTGCGCAACTAATAACCTTGTAGAGACGTCAACGGAAAAGTGCTATTCACCCCTCCCCCTCTAGCACGCCAGTCGATCTATCAAGAGGTGCTTTGGGGAATCATCCACCGAAGGATCAGGATCGTCCACCTTACAGACAATCGTGGAGTAGGAGTTTTATCTCCGAACTATGTAAATTGGTGTGTTCTATTAGTTGTTAGATTTATTTTCATTTCATTGTGTTTCCGTTTACGCACTAACAACTTGTAGGAAGAAAAATCGAAAAAAGTGTTATTCACCCCCCCCTCTAGCACACGGTAAGATCCTAACAGGGCATCCCCAACACCCAGACCAAGCCTACTCACATCGGGCATCCGCAGCACTGCGAGGCAGTATGGTTTTAACAGCTCTTGGTCGGGCATCCGTACCACCCCAGACCAAGCCTACTCACCTCGGGCATCCACAGCACTGCGAGGCAATAGGGTTTTAACAACTCTTGGTCGGGCATCCACAGCACCCAAACCAAGCCTACTCACCTCGGGCATCCGTAGCACCGCGAGGTAGTAGGGTTTAAACAGCTCTTGGTCGGGCATCCGCAGCACCCAGACTAAGCCTACTCACCTCGGGCATCCGCAGTACCGCGAGGCAGTAGTGTTTTAGACAAATGCATTGGCTCTTCATGATGAGATGTCTTGTTTATTTCATGACTGAAACTGCAAGGTAGCAAGATACATAAACAAGTACATATTGTATCTCACAAATCTCACCGTGTGTGATAGGATTGGAGATAGTTGGCATGCCATGGCCTCTCCAGCTTCTTGCCCTTGTCGTCTTGGAGATAGTAGCTACCCCCGGCTAGCTTTCTGATGACGGTGTAAGGTCTGCTCCATTGTGGCTCGAGTTTCCCGGGCTCACCTACAGGCTTGAGTCACTTCCAGACCTTGTTCCCGACTTGAAAAGTTTGGGCGATTACTCGCCGATTGTACGCTTGTTGCATGCGCTGCCGGTATACTACTAGCCGGGTAGCTGCTTTGTCACAGGTCTTAGACACAAGATCTAGATCGATCAGCCGCTCCTGATCATTCTTCTCCTTGTTATAGTGTTGCCACCAAGTTGACTCTTCACCGACTTCTACTGGGATTATAGCCTTCGCGCCATACACCAGGTTAAAAGGGCTCTGCCCTGTCCCTTCCTTGGGAGTCGTGTGGTAAGACCATAGAATGCTCGGGAGCTCCTCTACCCAGCTGCCTCCGACATGGTCCAACTTTATCTTGAGCCCCCTGATGATCTCCCGATTGACAACTTTAGCCTAGCCATTACCCTGGGGGTAGGCGACTGAGGTGAAGGCTTCCCGAATACCCAGCCCATCACATCATTTTTTGAGTTTGCGTCCTGCAAACTGCCTACCATTGTCTGACACTAATTTGCGAGGAATCCCGTACCTATAGACGATGTCTCTCCATATGACCTTCATTATTGTGGCTTCCGTGATATTTACGAGAGGTTCAACTTCCACCCATTTTGAAAAATAATCTACCAGGACCAGTAAAAACTTCTTCTGTTGGGGCCCGATTGGAAAGGGACCCCATGATATCCATTCCCCACTGATCAAATGGGCAGGTCATGGTGGAGACTCGCAGCGGCTCAGTTGGTCGGTGAGTGACTTATTGATGTCTTTGACAGGCCTCACACCCAGCTACAAACTTGAGGGTATCGGCCTGCAATGTTGGTCAGAAGTATCCTGCCAGGATGGTCTTCCTAGACAGGGATCTTGCCCCAATGTGGCTCCCATAGATGCCTTCGTGGACTTGTCGCATGACATAGTCAACTTCTTTTGGCCCGACACGCTTGAGTAATGGCCGAGCAAAGACTCTCTAGTATAATTGATCTCTGACTAGCGTGAACCTAGACGCCCGGCGACGGAATAGTCGGGATCCTTATCATCGACCGGCATGTTCCCACTGCGTAGGAACTCCACATAGGGTTGTCTCCAATCGATTAATATACAGCCTTCGGCTTTTTCTTCAATCTGAGCTATTATTCCTCCCGCAGTACTGGGCTCCTCCAGCATCCACGAGGTAATGGAGCTAGCCAGCTTAGCTAGCTCATCCGCCTTGGCATTGTCTGCCCAAGAGATTTTTTGTAGGATAACCTCTGTGAAAGAGAATCTCAGCTGCTCATATATGGCTACATACCTTTGTAGGCTCTAGCATTTTATTTCGAGTCGCCCTTTATTTGTTGGGCAACGAGCTAGGAGTCTGAATGCAGGACAACTCGAGCAGCTCCCACGTGCTTGGTTACTTGTAATCCTGCTAGAATTTCTTCATACTCAGCTTCATTGTTGGTGGCTCGGAAGTGCAGTCTGATAGATAAATGCAACGTATCTACCTGGGGAGAAACCATCAGCACTTCGACTCCGCTATGCTTGTTATTGGATGACCCATCCACATAGATCTTCCAAACTTTTTCGACTTCTGACTCTGGAACAGTCTCAAGCATGAAATCTGAGAGAACTTATACCATAATAGCGGTACGAGGCTGGTACTCGATCCCTTACTCGCTTATCTCTGTTGTCCATTTGATCAGTCGACCCGAAGCTTCCGGATTGATGAGGACCCATTCGAGCGGGCTGTTGGTGAGAACCACAATAGGATGTGCTAAGAAGTATGACCTTAACCTTCGGGCCATTAATACCAAAGCATAGGCCAGTTTTTCCGTCATAGTATATCGCGTCTCAATGTCCTTCAAGAGGTGTCCAAAGAAGTAGACTGGATATTGCACCGTGCCTTCTTCCCGGATGGGCGTAGAGCCCATCGCTTTCTCTGCTGCGGATAGGTAAACGAACAATGTTTCCCCATCTACTGTCTTGTAAAGGATGGGGAGTTCGGCGAGATAAGCCTTTAGATCTGCAAACACCTTCTCGCACTGGTCGTCCCAGTCGAACTTGACTGTCTTTCTCAGAATCTTGAAAAATGACAGGGTCCTGTCAGCAGACTTGGCGATGAATCTGGACATGACCGTAATTCTGTCATTCAGTCGTTGTACTTCCTTGAAGTTGCAAGGAGATGACATGTCCAGAATAGCCTTTACTTTTTTTGAATTAGCCTCAATTCCTCTCTCCGTCACCATATACCCTAAGAACCGGCAACTCTTCACCCCGAACAGACACTTAGTAGGGTTCAGCTTCATCTTGTTGGCCCTTAGGGTAGCAAACGTTTCTTCTAAGTTAGCTATCATATCTTTTCCTTTATCAGTCTTGACCAAGATATCATCTACATATACCTCAATGTTCCTCCCCATCTAATGCCGGAAGACCTTATCCATCATCTGCCGATAGCTCGCCCCGACATTACGCAACCCAAATGGCATGACATTATAGCAATGAGTCATGTCTGCCGTCACGAAGCTGACTTTCTCTTGGTCTTCAGGAGCGAGAGGAACTTGATGGTATCCTTGATAAGCATCCAACATTGAGATAAAATCACAAGCGGCAGTAGAATCCACTAGCCGATCTATCCAAGACAAAGGGTAGCAGTCTTTAGGGCAGATTTTATTCAAATCTCGAAAATCAATATAGACTCGTCATATACCCCCTAGCTTAGGGACAAGGACTATATTAGCTAACCATGCCGGGAACTGAACTTCTCTTATATGCCCAACTCTCAACAACTTGTTGACTTCTTCTCTGATGTCCTTGTCCTGCTCAGGTGTGAAATGCCTTCGCCTTTGCTTCACCGGTCGAGCTCCAGGAGTCACATGCAAGCGATGTGTAGCCAAAGCTGGGGGGACTCCTTTGATCTCCTCGGTAGCCCATGCAAACACGTCCCGATGGCTCTACAAGCAGTCGATCAGATGGCTTCTCAGCTCCGGAGTGAGGTCGACAGCAATCCTCATAACACCTCCCGTCTGTTGAGGGGCTCTCGGCCTCCCTCCTTTCTTCCTTGGGTCCTTCTTCCTCTCGGGGGTCGGCGAGGTCAACTTGTAGAGCTTCGTGAGCCTTCGGGTTCTTGCAGGTTTCAAATATGACCTCCCCGCTGTAGCATCACCGGAACACCAATTGGTCTCCCTTGACCTCGACCATGTCATCGCCCACCGTGAACTTGATCTTCTGGTAATAGACCGAGACCATCGCCTGGAATACGCTGAGTGTTGGGCGCCTCGGGATTGCATTGTAGGATGATGGGTCATCCACAACCAGGAAGGAAGTCCTTCTCGTTCTCAGAAGCGAGTCACTCCCCAACGACAGGGATAGGGTAATTTGCCCTATCGGCTATACTCGGTACCGAGTGAAGCCGAAGAGCGGAGTAGAGACTGGGTGCAACTCATCCTTATCGATCTACATCTGATCCAGGGTCGCCTTTGTTGAGGCAATCGACCCAAGAATGATCGGGATGATCATAGTTTTAATGTGTGTGCCAATAAGTTTAAGGTTAGGGTGTTATGTTGTATTTAATATATGTGTGATTGAGTTTGCAGAACTTGGAGAATCACACATGGAGAACACATCCAAGGGACGAGAGCCGAGGGAGGAGGACTCCAAGGGCAAGCCAGGAAGTGGACTTCAAGGGCACACATGAAGGGTGGCATGGAGGCAAGGCAAGGGAAGGCTTGTGTGCGCATCCGAGGGATGAGAGCCAGAGGAAGATGACTTCAAGGGGCGAGCCAAGGGAGTGAACCTGAAGGCACACGTGAAGGAGAGTGTTAAGAGTGGCTGTAAGTGAGTGGGCAGTCGACTGACTAGAGGGCAGTCAACTGCCAAAACTCATAGAAGGTTTTCAGCCTTCTACCAGTCGACTAGCCAAGGGGCAGTCGACTGGTGACCCCCCAAAAATTAGCCGTTGGCTAGCAATTAATGCTAGGCCAGTCGACTGCCCCAGGGGCAGTCGACTGGTGCAGGTCTGGATAGCCTGTGAGGTTGTCCTGTTCTCTTATAAAAAGAGGACTTTTTCGCACGTGAATGGTACAATTTTAGGCTGTAACGAAGTGTTGTTCGTGCATAAAGTATTCAGTTCTTCCTCTCTCTCTACTCATTACATTCTGTAAAGAGGAAGACAATGCCTTTGTAAAGGTTTCTCCACTTGAAGGAGACTTTTCATAGTGGAGGTGGAGTACGCGCATGGATCCTTGGATTAGTCACCCATTCGGGTGGATACCAAGTAAAAACCTCTGAGTTAGCATTGCTTTTTTGCTTTCATATATTCTTGTTTGTATTCCGCTAACAATTTTGTAGAGAAAAACGACAAAGTGCTATTCACCCCCCCTCTAGCAACGCTGTTCGATCTATCAATTGGTATCAGAGTCGGTTCGCTTCGGAAGAACTCACCGTCGACCGGAGTAAAGTGAAATGGCATTTCAAGAGGGATACAGCATTGCACGGCCACCATTCTTCGACAGGAACGACTTCGCGTACTGGAAAGGTAGAATACAATACTATCTTATGAATGACATTGAAAACTGGATTAGTATTGTAGATGGATTCTATGCACCCGTCGACAAAAGAGGAGAGCCAACACCCATGAGATCATGGTCGAAAGATGTCATGAAGAGGGTGCAGTCAAATGTGTTGATGCAGTCTGACCCTGATTGTTGTTTTGGTGTTGACACCGATTTAAGTTTGATTTAAGTCTGGTTGAATTCGGATTAAGTCCAGGTGGATCGGGAGATCGCATGCTGGCAGTGGAAAAGTCCTAGCTTGGAGGGGTAGATGTGAAAAGTCCTAGCTTGGAGGGCTAGGTGTGAAAAAGTCCTAACTTGGAGTGTTACGTGTGAAAAAGTCCTAGCTTGGAGGGCTAGGTGTGAAAAATCCTAGCTTGGAGGGGTAGGTGTGAAAAGTCCTAACTTGGAGGGTTATGTGGGAAAAAGTCCTATCTTGGAGGGCTAGGTGTGAAAAGTCCTGGCTTGGAGGGCCAAGTCCTAGCTTGGAGGGCTAGGATGATGAAACCCTGGCTTGGAGGGTCAGGTCCTAGCTTGGAGGGCTAGGTTGATGAAATCCTGGCCTGGAAGGCCAGGTCCTAGCTTGGAGGGCTAGGTTGATGAAATCCTGGCCTGGAAGGCCAGGTCCTAGCTTGGAGGGCTAGGTTGGATGAAATCTCGGCTTGGAGGTCCAGGTCCTAGCTTGGAGGGCTAGATTAAAGTCCCGGTGAGTGAGACTAGGCATGGTGTCTTGGTCCGGGGGACTAAGAACGAGTCAGAGAAAGGCTGGAAGCTTGTTCTCGTGACTTAGAGGAAATTTGACCTTGCCTGGGTCAGTCTGGTGACCGATCAGGGAAGTTGGCACGGTGCTCCCTCGTGGATCGGTCTGGTGACCGATCCAGATGTGACTGATCGGTCTGGTGACCGTTCAGGGAGCATACAGTGAGATTGGGAAACTTATTGATCGACTCCTGATCGGTCTGATGACCAATCAGGGAGCATACAGTGAGATTGGGAGCCTTACTGTTCGACTCCTGATCGGTCTAGTGACCGATCAGAGATACTATACAGATCGTTCTGGTGAACTATCATTTGTCGCGAGGTTCTCACTATAACCGATCAGGCTGGAGCCTGATCGATCAGGAGGTAGCCTGATCGGTCTGCACACCGATCAGGCCACACCCTGATTGGTCTGGTGACCAATCAGGAGGGTTGGGCTGCGAAGCTGGAAAGACTTGGATCGGTCTGGTGATCGATCCCGGAGAAGTCGCGATTTCTGATTTCCCACTGGGGACCGATCAGGCTGGAGCCTGATCGGTCTGAGCCCATCCTGATCGGTCTGGTGACCGATCAGGAGTCACTCTGATCGGTCCAGTGACCGATCAGTAGCTGACAGCTTTATTTCAAAAGCGGTGTCAAACGTCTGATTGCGTTCCGATTTCGCTCTGATTTTCTCTGCTATCACTGATATATGTAACTTTGATCTCATTTGCTAAACCTCTGATTAAGTGTGTAGGTGACAGGGATGGATTCAAACACTCAAGGAGGGTCAATGAGAGTCTTTCCTTGGAGCAGGTTTGTTTGTTTCTTCTTCTCAGGTCACAACGGATGGCGTGAGCTTGCAAAGGCAGGGAGCTGACGAGCTGACCTGGGCTTGGCTGGAGAGTTCAGTGAGTCCAGAGGTGGTCAGGATAGCTGAGGATGTTGCAGAGAAGCTGGTGAGCTGCTGGGAGCTGCAGAGGCGCGCCCGGGACCTGGGATCAGTGAGCAGAGACTTAAGAGCTCGGTGGCTAAGAAGTCTCAACAAAAATTCTTGATCCAAACTCTTCTTTGGCTACAACTCTTGTGCTCTTGCGACAACTTTGATCCATCTCTTATGCAACATTCTGATACTTGAGCGCTTGGAAGAAGAAACAAGGAGCTTGGCGAGTCCATCAGCAAGAAGACACGAAGAGGGAGTTCTTGCGTGATATCTGTGCTGAGTGGAGCTCGGTGAGGAGTTCGCTTGTGTTCTGTAAGCTTTTATTGTGGTTCTTGTGCTTATTTTCATTATTCGTTTGAACTCGCTACGGAGAGGTTACTCCACCGAGAAGGAGGTTACATTTGATATCTGGATTTCCGTGGCTTGATCTACCGACGTCAAGGGATCGCCCACCTCACGGGCACGCCAAGGAGTAGGGGCAAGTTATCCCCGAACCTTGTAAACCCTTCTTGTTAGCGATCTCGTTTGTTGCTTTAGTTTGTTTTTGTTCTTCTGTGTTTCTACATTTCTCTGTTTCCTTTGCTTCCGCTGTGTTACTAACCCTAAGTGCAGAATCTGTCAAAGTGAAAGCGATTTGTGTGTCTGGCTATATTCACCTCCCCCCCTCTCTAGCCATCCAAGTTCCAACAAGTGGTATCAGAGCTTGGGGCTCTGTTTAAGCGGCTTAACATCCATGAGCTATCATCAACAATGGCTTTGAGAGAAGGATTTAGCACCACTCGACCTCCCTTCTTTGATGGATCAGATTTTCAATATTGGAGGTCTCGCATGGAGTACTACCTCAAGACCGACATCGGAATGTGGTTCTCCGTGAAGGAAGGCTTCAACCCTCCAAGAGATGCGGAGGGAAAAGAGTTGGAGTCTTCACGGTGGTCGGCTGAGCAAACACGAAAAGAGAAGCCGATGCGAAGGCGGTGGTGACTTTACAATATAGAATGAATAAAGATCAACTAATCAAGGTTGGTCCCTTTACAAGTGCAAAGGATTTGTGGAATAAGCTCATCGAACTCCATGAGGGTACCCAAGATTCGAGAATAGCCAAGAGAGACTTGTTCCTCAACCAACTACAAAATCTCTCCATGAAGGAGAGTGAAACGGTACGTGAGATTCATAGTAGATTCAAAGAAGTCCTCAACGGTCTTCACTCCATTGATGAAAAGGTCGAGAATCGCGACCTTGTGAGGTATGTGTTAAAAGCTTTTCTAAGGAATGCCTTGTGGTCATCCATGGTGGATACCTACAAGGTTTCTAAGGATTTGTCAATTGTAAAATTAGATGATTTATTTTGTGAAATGGAGCTTCATGAAATGGCTAACAAGGCCCCAAGGAGAAGGGGATTGCCTTAGTTGCAGGGGAAAAGACCAACAAGAAGAAGAAGGAGAAGAAGAAGGAGAAAGAGGTTTCTTCATCCGAATCCGAGTCCGAGTCTGAGGATGATGGCAGCGTGTCTTCTTCCTCCGAAATGGCCAACTTTGTTAGAAGGATGATGAGGAATAGCCGGCGCTTCAAGGGTAAAGGTAACCCTAGTGAAGTTAAGATTGATAAGTCTAATATTACTTGTTATGAATGTAGTAAGAAAGGACACTTCAAGAAGGACTGCCCAAAGCTCAAGAAGAAGGAGGATAAATCCAAGAAGAAGAAGAAGGTCTTGAAGGCCACATGGGATGAATGCTCCTCTAGTTCATTCGAAGAGGAGAAGGAAGAGTACACGCCATGTAGCACTCATGGCAGTTGAAGGAGAAGAGAGCAGTGATGAATCCACGACTCCTCAAACGCGGCTTCATCATCTTCGGATGATGAAGAGGTAATCTCTCCCGAATTAGACAAATGCTATAGAATCATTATATGTTTAACCGATTTATTGAAAAGTGCAAAGAGGTTGAACAATTGAAATCCTTTAGGGATGAGGATGTTGACGATTTGCATGTAGAAATGCTAGAAGATGAAAACAAATCGTTGAAGAGTGAAGTTGAGAGACTCAAGAGTGTTCTTGAGAAATTCTCAACAAGCTCAAAAACTTTAGATATGATTTTGAATGCACAAAGGGTTGTCTACAATAGGACCGGTATTGGTTACCGACCCAAAGAACCATCATTTGTGTCCTTAATGTCTAGGACTGATATTAGACCATTTAAGACTCCTAGGGTTCAAAGGAAAGTAGTCAAGGCCTGGGTGCCTAAGTCTTGCTAGTAGGTGCTTTAGGTCCCAAAATTTGGGTACCTAAAACCTCTATATTTAGAATTGTATAAGCATTATTTGAGGGGGAGCATCTATCAACATGGGAGGTTGATATTTGGTGCTCCAAACCCATGACCAAAGAAAAAAAAATTGTCATTCACATGGTTGGTTATGGAAAATTCGAATTAAATGTTTTGAGCTTCATTGTCTTAGTTCTTATAACAAGATGGTCCCTTGGCTAGTGATTTATGAAATCTCATTTGGGCAATAAGGAAACTTATCATGTAACGAATGATAGTATATCCATGCTTCAAAATAAATAAACAAGTTTTGAGAAAAAAAATATTCACATGAATGGTTTAAGTTGACACATAACTTACTCTTGCCATGGATTGTTTAGGATAATTAGGTTTATTGTTGCAATTTATGTTTTCCTGCAATTTATAGTTTATGATATGCCTTATGTCAAGCCTAAGGAGTCCATTTTCTTGTATATGTTATACAACATGAATGCATGCTAAAGAACAAGGATTAACACATAGTTTGTATTAATAAGGCATCACCAAACAAAGAACATGAGCTTAAGATTTAGGCTTAAGTTTTTCTTAATATTTTGGAGATGAACTTAGTTGAATATGCCATGATCTTACTGTTTGTGTGATTAACCTTAATGTATGATACCAATTTTGTTTAAGAACAGCATGCTCACATAGTTCATGATGTTTCAAGTTCCATGACTTGTTTTGTTTTCCCACTTGACTGATATCAAACCTAATGTCATCCATATGCCTAATATTAATTGGATCACTAAGGTATCAGTACTTAAGTGTAGATTGGATTATCAAGATTGTTAGGAATAAACAAGAACATACTTAGAACATAACTGATCATTCAAACCTAGTGTTGGTACTTTAATCCATAGAAATTCTTGATTATTGATATGAAATGAAGCCTAGTTAAGGGACCCAAATCAGATTACTTATTTTGATTAAATGAATTATGGTTAATGAAACTCATTTAGGGAGTAAATCTGATTGTATTAGGGATTAGAATGATTAAGAGTTGAAACAAACTTGTTTCTGAAACTGATCAGTTTCAGAAAACATTCTGTATCAGACCTGATCGGTCCACCGACTGATCAGGACTCACCCTGATCGGTCCGGTGACCGATCAGATCAACACTCATCAGAGGTATCAGACTACTCCTCAGTCTGATCCCATTCTATCAAGTTGTATCAGATTACCTGATCATACTGATACACACAAATCTGATACAAACCAAGTACAATTGAAACATACTTGATCCTCCATTGGTACAAACCTGGTACTAAGTGAGTACAAGTTTGTTCAAGTGTTCAAAGAAGGGTAGAAATTTTTAAGACCCTTGATTCTCAGAAATTTTTCTGAAACATCAAGTATTAAAATGTTGATTTGATACAAACCTATGTTGGAATGTTCAAATTCATAAGAAAGGGTTTGTTGAGTCATGACTCTTGTTCTTAATGTCGTATTTCAGAAATGTTTATGGAATGTCGAATATCAATGGAGTCTACACCCTTGTTTTGGAATGCAAATTGTTAATGCAGTCTGATCAGGAACGTATCAGGGTTTCAGAAATTTTTCTGAAATCTGATTGCTCTCCCGACTAATAAGAAATATTTCTGTATCAAATAATCAACAAACCTGATCGGTCCAGAGACCTATCAGGATTATATGTCAGATACAGATGCATTCCTTACTTGACATATGAAACATATACATGTTTGACCATGATATAATTCCGTATATGTTTTCATGTGAAATTCAAATTTTACCTTTGATTATTTTGGGTTTGGGGAGAGACCCTTGGTTTGAGGGGGAGGTATGTTCCAACTTAATAACTATACCCTTTTCGATGTTTGACAAATGGAGAGAGAATGGTTGATTAAGTTTAGGGTTATTGTAAGGGGAGGATCTTGATTCCCTTACGATAATTGAACTGCTTTCAATTGATCATTAATGCCTAAACTTAAATCGGGTTATCAAACAACAAAAAGGGAGAGATTATTGATGCAGTCTGACCCTGATTGTTGTTTTGGTGTTGACACCGATTTAAGTTTGATTTAAGTCTGGTTGAATTCGGATTAAGTCCAGGTGGATCGGGAGATCGCATGCTGGCAGTGGAAAAGTCCTAGCTTGGAGGGGTAGATGTGAAAAGTCCTAGCTTGGAGGGCTAGGTGTGAAAAAGTCCTAACTTGGAGTGTTATGTATGAAAAAGTCCTAGCTTGGAGGGCTAAGTGTGAAAAGTCCTAGCTTGGAGGGGTAGGTGTGAAAAGTCCTAACTTGGAGGGTTATGTGGGAAAAAGTCCTAGCTTGGAGGGCTAGGTGTGAAAAGTCCTGGCTTGGAGGGCCAAGTCCTAGCTTAGAGGGCTAGGTTGATGAAACCCTGGCTTGGAGGGTCAGGTCCTAGCCTGGAGGGCTAGGTTGATGAAATCCTGGCCTGGAAGGCCAGGTCCTAGCTTGGAGGGCTAGGTTGGATGAAATCCGGCTTGGAGGTCCAGGTCCTAGCTTGGAGGGCTAGATTGAAGTCCCGGTGAGTGAGACTAGGCATGGTGTCTTGGTCCGGGGGACTAAGAACGAGTCAGAGAAAGGCTGGAAGCTTGTTCTCGTGACTTAGAGGAAATTTGACCTTGCCTGGGTCAGTCTGGTGACCGATCAGGGAAGTTGGCACGGTGCTCCCTCGTGGATCGGTCTGGTGATCGATCCAGTTGTGACTGATCGGTCTGGTGACCGTTCAGGGAGTATACATTGAGATTGGGAAACTTACTGATCGACTCCTGATCGGTCTGATGACCAATCAGGGAGCATACAGTGAGATTGGGAGCCTTACTGTTCGACTCCTGATCGGTCTGGTGACCGATCAGAGATACTATACAGATCGTTCTGGTGAACTATCATTTGTCGCGAGGTTCTCACTATAACCGATCAGGCTGGAGCCTGATCGGTCAGGAGGTACCTTGATCGGTCTGCACACCGATCAGGCCACACCCTGATCGGTCTGGTGACCGATCAGGAGGGTTGGGCTGCGAAGCTGGAAAGACTTGGATCGGTCTGGTGATCGATCCCGGAGAAGTCGCGATTTCTGATTTCCCACTGGGGACCGATCAGGCTGGAGCCTGATCGGTCTGAGCCCATCCTGATCGGTCTGGTGACCGATCAGGAGTCACTCTGATCAGTCCAGTGATCGATCAGTAGCTGACAGCTTTATTTCAAAAGCGGTGTCAAACGTCTGATTGCGTTCCGATTTCGCTCTAATTTTCTCTGCTATCACTGATATATGTAACTTTGATCTCATTTGCTAAACCTCTGATTAAGTGTACAGGTGACAGGGATGGATTCAAACACTCAAGGAGGGTCAATGAGAGTCTTTCCTTAGAGCGAGTTTGTTTGTTTCTTCTTCTCAAGTCACAACGGATGGCGTGAGCTTGCAACGGCAGGGAGCTGACGAGCTGACCTGGGCATGGCTGGAGAGTTCAGTGAGTCCAGAGGTGGTCAGGATAGCTGAGGCTGTTGCAGAGAAGCTGGTGAGCAGCTGGGAGCTGCAGAGGCGCGCCTGGGACCTGGGATTAGTGAGCAGAGACTTAAGAGCTCGGTGGCTAAGAAGTCTCAACAAGAATTCTTGATCCAAACTCTTCTTTGGCTACAACTCTTGTGCTCTTGCGACAACTTTGATCCATCTCTTATGCAACATTCTGATACTTGAGCGCTTGGAAGAAGAAACAAGGAGCTTGGCGAGTCCATCAGCAAGAAGACACGAAGAGGGAGTTCTTGCGTGATATCTGTGCCGAGTGGAGCTCGGTGAGGAGTTCGCTTGTGTTCTTACTGTCTAAGTACTCTGTAAGCTTCTATTGTGGTTCTTGTGCTTATTTCCATTATTCGTTTGAACCCGCTGTGGAGAGGTTACTCCACCGAGAAGGATGTTACATTTGATATCCGGATTTCCAGGGCTTGATCTGCCGACGATCAAGGGATCGTCCATCTCACGGGCAAGCCAAGGAGTAGGGGCAAGTTATCCCCGAACCTTGTAAACCCTCCTTGTTAGCGATCTCGTTTGTTGCTTTAGTTTGTTTTTGTTCTTCTGTGTTTCTGCATTTCTCTGTTTCCTTTGCTTCCGCTGTGTTACTAACCCTAAGTGCAGAATCTGTCAAAGTGAAAGCGATTTGTGTGTCTGGCTATATTCATCCCCTCTCTCTAGCCATCCAAGTTCCAACAAAATGCCAAGGCCACCACCACACTTCAGCACGGGCTCTCAAAGGAGCAACTCAACATGGTGGGGTCATTCAAGAGCACCAAAGAGTTGTGGGACAAACTGGTTGAACTGAATGAAGGATCCAATAAGTCCAAAATGGCAAAGAAGGACTTACTCGTTGCCCAATTCCAATCCTTGTCCATGAAGAGCAACGAAACTATCAGCTAGCTGCATGGAAGGGTGAAGGACATCATCAACGAACTCCATGTGATTGGAGAGAAGATTGAAAATCGGGATCTCGTCAGGTACGTTCTACAGTCTTTCCCAAGAACAACTTTGTGGGCATCAATGGTTGATGCCTACAAAGTATCAAGGGATTTGTCTATAGTTAAATTAGATGATTTATTTTGCGAATTTGAGTTGCACGAACAAGCTAATGTTTCGGCCAAAGAGAAAGGTATAGCTTTTATTGCAGAAAAGGAGAAGAAGAAGAGGAAGGAGAAGAAGAAGGTGGTCTACTCTTCTTCATCCAACTCAGAGGAATCCAGTGCCTCTATGGATAGCGACCAAGAGGCTTTCATGGTAAGAAAAAATGCGTAGGGCGTTCAAAAGTTTTTCTAACAAGTCTTATACTAGGAAAGGATCCAAAGGTAAGGGTAAGGCAAAGGACATCATCTGCTATAACTGCCACCAAGAGGGGCACATGAAGAACGAGTGCCCTCAACTAAAGAGAAGAGATGAAAAGAAGGAGGAGAAGAAGAAAGGTGACAAGAAGAGGTCGAAGGAAAAGGAGAAGAGTACCACCAACCTCAAGGCGACTTGGGATGATCCATCATCCTCGGAGGGAGAAGAGGAGCAAGTGTCTCACTTTGCTCTCATGGCAGTGGACCACTCAGAGTCATCAGATGATGAGAGAAGTGATGATGCCCAATACTAGTGTCACGATGAACACTCAAATTTAGATATTTATAAAATTGAAAACCCTTTGGCTAACAAAGTTAAAATGTAGTAGAAGGGCCTCAGGTCATATTTTTCCAAGGACTAGTTGAATGAATGTTTAACTCGAGCTTGCAAGTTTATTTGTCGTTTGATGTTTGGGTTTTCTAATAAAATGGGGGGTTTTTGCAATCAGAGATGAACTAACAACTAGGAATGAAATAGCATGAACTTAACTACAACATGGAGCGAATAGGAAATTTCAAGGAATTAATTGCAGAAAATGAATTGCAGAAATTGAGACATAGAATGAAGCAAAGCTTAAGAACTTAATCTTGAAGTGAAGATGAAACAATCTAAAGCCACTTGAAGAAATACATGTTTAAAACCAAAATAATCCTAATTAAACATCAAATCAAGTTCATCACAAGACTTCCCTTTGCCGTCACACAAAGGTTGAGCAAGAAACCCTCTAAAACTCAAAAATCAACGAAAGAAAGCTCCCTGGATCGAATTGCTCTATACTGGTTTTCCTGATCGGTCAGCCGACCGATCAGGACCTATACTGATCGGTCACGGGATCGATCAGAGAACCCTCTGTCCGGTCACGCGATCGGTCAGTAACTGAATCTGCTCTGCGATCTCTTCCATCTCAACCGACTGGATGACGCCCGTGGCTCAGAAAACCCTCTACTACTTCCGAGAACCCCTCTGAAGCTCGACAGCTCTCTGGACGATGGAAATCTGGCGATCGGCAATGGATCGATCGATGAAATCAGAGCTCTGGCGACACCCTCTCCTGAGCTTCCAAAAACACGATCGATTAGCAAAACCAAACTGGAAATCTTACCTCCGTGATCTGAAATCTTGAAGACAACTAGATTGATGTTGCCGCGCGCGATCTGATAAAGAAAACGAGGTAAAAATTGATGAAGAAATGAAGAACAAAGGAAGAACAAAAACTAGATCTGGCGATAGCTGCAACACGCGATGACACTGCGACCTGGGAATTAATGGCTTAAATACTTAGAAATGAACGGCTGAGATCATTTTTGCTCCATCCAACGATCGGATCTTCTCCGATCTGAACCAAACCCTCCAGATCTTGATCAAGGGTTCTGATCTACCTGTCCTTAGCTCGGATCAACCTGATCAGTGGCGGATGGCTCAGATCCTCCCTTTTCTTGAATGGATGGTCTAGATCATCTTGAGCTTGATCCAACGGTCAGATTGCTTCTGATTTGGATAAAATTTTCAGATCTTGATCTGTGGTCATGATTGACTCTATCTTGAACTTGGATTGATTAGAAGTTGACCGATGGCTCAGATCTAGCCGTTCTCTTGAATGGACGGCTCATATTAATCCAAGGCTTGATCGTCTTGATCCGGATCCAATTTTGGCTCAAGTTTGACTCAGTCTGATCTAGGTCCATGGTCAATTGAAACCTACAAAATGATATTCAAATTTTAGTGCCATAATACCTCAAATATATAAAGATTTGAATCAAAAGCTAAAATAGAGGTAATTCATGAAACCTAATATAAATGCAAACTTAAGCATGTAAAATGTGGATCAAACATGGATTTTAGAGCCTAAAATAATCAACAAAATAGTAGTTATCAAGAAGCTCGAGCAGTGAAGATGAAAGCGACTCATCATCATCCGAGTCAGAAGCTTCGGTAAGTGAGGTATACAGCTTACCCTCCTCTACCTTAGTTAAAATTATTTCTAGTACCAACATGGATTTAGCCAAAGCTAGAAGTAAGATTAAGGACTTAAAAGATGAAATTGTCATGCTTAGAGTAGAGTCTACAAAGCTTAAGGAAGACTTGCATGCTTGTTCTCTTATATCACATGACTCATGCTTTGAAATTGAAAATAGGGAACTAAGGAAAAAGGTAGAGGACCTCACAAAGACACTTAGGAAATTTCAAGTGGCCTCTAGCAACTTAGATATGATAATTAACAGTCAAAGAGCCGTCTATAACAAGGCATGATTGGGATATAGGCCAAAGACCAAGGAAGTGACCTTTGTCTCACTCATGGGTAGGATTGGTGCATCTAGGAGACAAGGGACTAAGGGAAATATCAAGAGGGCGTGGGTACCTAAGAAATTTTTAAATGATGCTTGTGGATCAAAAATCTGGATACCAAAAGAGTATGTTTTCCATGTTGTATAGGTGAAGGTGAAGGATGCCTCAACCATGTGGATAGTAGATAGTGGATGCTCAAGACATATGACCGGAGATGTGAACAAGTTCACTACTATTAGCTACCTAAGAGAAGGGACGGTCTCCTTTGGAAATAGTGGAAAATTGAAAATAATTGGTAGGGGCACCATTGAGGTATCTCCTACAATCTCCATCCATAAGGTAATTTTGATTAAAGACATGAACTTTAATTTACTTAGTGTAAGTCAGTTATGTGATGCGGACTATAGGGTTGAATTCCATGATAGGAAGTGCCTAATAAAACAAAATGAAACCGATAATGTCATACTAGAAGGGTATAAAGAGGCTAACTTGTATTATCTTGATCTTGCTTATGCTACTAGCAATTTGCCTAAGTGTCTCATGTCTAAAGAAGAAGAAGGGTGGTTGTGGCACCGAAGACTTGGGCATGTGAACATGAGAAGCATTGCAAGAGTGACCAAGGAGGAGTTGGTGAAGGGGCTACCTATGATCAAGTATGAGAAAACCAAATTGTGTGATGCATGCTAAGAGGGTAAGCAATCAAAATCATCACATAAAGGTAAAACCATAACCACTACTACTTTACCTTTGGAGTTTTTACATATTGACTTGTTTGATTGTCATAGTACTCCCTCACTAGTAGGGAGTAAATATTGTTTAGTGATGATAGATGATTTTTCTAGGTTTACATGAGTTTTCTTTATGAAACATAAGGACGATACCTTAGAAATTTTTATAGGGTTCAGTAAAAGGGTAGAGAATGAAAAACACCTCAAAATTAACCGAATTAGGAGTGACCACGGTGGGGAGTTCCAAAATTCAAGTTTCTCACAATTGTGTGTAGAAAATGGGTATAAGCATGAATTTTCATGCCCAAGGACTCCTCAACAAAATGAGGTAGTTGAGAGGAGAAACAGAGCCCTATAAGAAGCTGCTAGGACTATGCTTAATGCATACTCCCTTCCTAGCTACTTTTGGGCCAAAGCGGTTAATACTGCTTGTTACATTCAAAATCGGGTTTTGGTACATAGGTTTTTAGGTAAACCTCCCTTTGAGTTATGGAATGGGAGAATTCCACAAGTCTACTACTTTAGGGTCTTTGGATGTAAGGTTTATATTTTGAATACCAAAGATGACCTAAGGAAATTCGTGTCAAAAGTGAATGAGGGAATTTTAGTTGGGTATTCATCCACTAGTAGGGGTTATATGGTTTACAACAAAAGAACCAAGGTAATTGAGGAGTCTTCCAATGTTGATTTTGATGAAACTACAAATACCTACCCTAGGAAAGCCTCAATTGATAAGGATATGGAAGAAGTCCAGCCCCCTGCCCAAAGAATCCAAGACCTACATTTGGAGGGCAATGATCAAGGGGGAGTAAGAAGTACCCTAGAGGATGAAGAAGAAGTAGTCAATGAACCCACAACTTCTAGGCCCTTGAGACATCATCAAGATCACCCAATCGACCAAGTAGTGGGTGATGTCACTCGAGGAGTAAGGACTAGGTCTTATTTTAGAGACCAAACTAGTCAAATCTCCTTAATCTCTCAATTAGAACCTAAGTCTATTGATGAAGCATTGGGAGATGTAGATTGGGTCTTAGCAATGCAAGAGGAGCTAAATCAATTTGAAGAAGTGAGGTTTGGGAGTTGGTTCCTAGGCCCAATAATTGCACCATTGTAACCACAAGATGGGTCTTTAGGAACAAACTAGATGACCAAGGCAAAATCACTAGGAACAAGACTAGATTGGTAGCTAGGGGATTTAACCAAGTTTAGGGATTAGACTATGATGAGACTTATGCCCCCGTAGCTAGATTAGAGTCCATTAGAATTCTACTAGCCTATGTCGCTCACATGGATTTCACACTTTACCAAATGGATGTGAAGTCGGCATTCCTAAATGGGATCATTAAGGAAGAGGTTTATGTAGAACAACCCCCCAGGTTTGAGGACCCTAACTATCCAAGACACGTTTACAAATTGAGAAAAAACTTATATGGATTGAAACAAGTTTCCCGGGCTTGGTATGAAAGGCTCTCTTCATTTCTAGTGTCTAAGGGGTTTAGGAGAGGAACAATTGACCCTACTTTGTTCCTAAAATCTAAGGATAAGGACATATTTGTTGCCCAAGTGTATGTAGATGATATCATTTTTGGGTCAACAAATAATGACTTCCTACAAGAATTCATCAAATGTATGGAAGATGAATTTGAGATGAGTCTTGTAGGAGAGTTAACCTTCTTTTTAAGACTTCAAGTTAAGCAAACAAATGAAGGAACACATATATTTCAAACTAAGTATGCTAAGGAAATGCTAAAGAAATTTGGCCTAGAAAATACTAAGGTAGCATCTACCCCCATAAGAACTAATGTGAAAATGGATAGTGACCTTGAAGGGAAAATGGTAGACTCAAAGCAATATAGAGCATGATTGGTAGCCTACTGTACCTTACCGCTAGTAGACCCGATATACTTTTTGCGATAGGTATGTCTGCTAGGTACCAATCTTGTGCCAAAGAGTCCCATTTAGCGGTAGTGAAGAGGATCCTAAGGTATGTTAAAGGTACCCTCAATATCGGGCTTTGGTATTCTAGAACCCCTAATGTTGATCTTATTGGATACACTGACTCAGACTATGCGGGATGCAAGCTAGATAGGAAGAGTACTAGTGGAGGATGTCAATTCCTTGGGTCTTCCTTAGTTAGTTGGAGTAGTAGGAAACAACCATGTGTTGCCCTATCAATAACGGAGGCGGAATATGTGGCAATGGGTGGTTGTGTTTCCCAACTACTTTGGATCATGCACACTTTAGAAGATTATGAGTTACATTATTCCAAGGTCAAAGTCTTGTGTGATAATGTAAGTACAATCAATTTGACCAAAAATTCGGTTCACCACTCTAGAACAAAATACATTAAAGTGAAGCATCACTTCATTAGGGACCATGTGGCAAGGGAGACATAGAACTACACTATGTTGAATCAAAGTCAAACCTAGCCGACATTTTTACCAAGCCTCTTCCTGAATCATTACATCATTAAGAATAGGTCTTGGAATGTGTTTTGTAGAAGTGTAGGATGAACCTTAGGGTAATAGATTGGGAAAAGTGTGCTTGATCCATTAGGATGATACAATTGGTTCACTTGTGCTTGTGGCATAATGTTGAATCATTAAAAGTATCAAAATATGAAAACTAGACCAACCATGGGGAAAGCAAGTGTTTAATTAATGGACACTTTGCCCAAAGATCGTGGTTGGACATTTTAAACATTTGAAAATCATTTCATGTCTTATATGTTTTGTCATGAGCTTAGAAGAAATTTGAATGCATAACTAGGTTAAAATATTGATACTTTCTTAGTGGTTTTCAAGGTTTTTGAGATTTTTATCAAAAGTCAAGCATGTTTGAGATTTTATATGGACTGATATTTTTCCTTAATAGAGTATATTATTTCAAACATGCCTGCAAATTTATACCAATTTTAAAATTTTCTGGAATTTTTGGGAGGTTTCTGAAATTCGACAGAAAAGCTGAAAAATCTGACTGAAAGAGTTGGGCAGTCGACTGGCACGCCTGATATCAGATTCTGAGATTTTTTTTAGAAATCTAAGCTTCTCTCATTTGATGCCATGGGTTAAGGTTGCTTGAGACAATTGTTTTGATGGTGTCAAACAGGGAGAATGGATGATTTAAGTTAGAATTTTGACTTAAAATGAGTTGTTTAAGTTAGTTGTTTAACTTAAATCTTGGATGATTAAAAATGGATGAAGACATGGGTTAAGGGGGAGGCTACCTCTTAGGTTTTGATATGTCTTACATTTTTAATTAATGTTGCTTAGTGTTAAGTTGGGCTTGAAACTTAACTTGGATCATGAGTAGAATTGAAAATGGGAAAAAGACATGGATTAAGGGGAGGATACCTCTTAGGTTTTTGATATGTCTTATGCTTTTCAATTGTTACTGTTTTTATTGTTATTATTGACTGGTATTTTATCCCTAAACTTAAACATATTGTCACACATCAAAAAGGGGTGATTGTTGAAGCAATCGACCCAAGAATGATCGGGAAGATCATAGTTTTGATGTGTGTGCCAATAAGTTTAAGGTTAGGGTGTTTTGTTGTATTTGATATATGTGTGATTGAGTTTGCAGGACTTGGAGAATCACACATGGAGAACACATCCGAGGGACGAGAGCCAAGGGAGGAGGACTCCAAGGGCAAGCCGGGAAGTGGACTTCAAGGGCACACGTGAAGGGTGACATGGAGGCAAGCCAAGGTAAGGCTTGTGTGCGCATCCGAGGGACGAGAGCCAGAGGAAGATGACTTCAAGGCGCGAGCCAAGGGAGTGAACCTGAAGGCACATGTGAAGGAGAGTGTTAAGAGTGACTGTAAGTGAGTGGGCAGTTGACTGGCCAGAGGGCAGTCGACTGCCAAAACTCACAGAAGGTTTTCAGCCTTCTACCAGTCGACTGGTGACCCCCCAAAAACTAGCCGTTGGCTAGCAATTAATGCTAGGCTAGTCGACTGCCCCAGGGGCAGTCGACTGGTGCAGGTCTGGATAGCCTGTGAGGTTGTCCTGTTCTCTTATAAAAAGAGGACTTTTTCGCACGTGAACGGTACAATTTTAGGATGTAACGAAGTGTTGTTCGTGCATAAAGTATTCAGTTCTTCCTCTCTCTCTACTCATTACATTCTGTAAAGAGGAAGACAACGCCTTTGTAAAGGTTTCTCCACCTGAAGGAGACTTTTCATAGTGGAGGTGGAGTACGCGCGTGGATCCTTGGATTAGTCACCCATTCGGGTGGATACCAAGTAAAAACCTCTGAGATAGCATTGCTTTTTTGCTTTCATATATTCTTGTTTGTATTCCGCTAACAATTTTGTAGAGAAAAACGACAAAGTGCTATTCACCCCCCTCTAACAACGTTGTTCGATCTATCAGTCATGTACATGATGTTCACAGAACTACCTGTATCCACGAAGATATGCTTAACCTCATAATTTGCAATGCGTGCAAGAATTACCAGGGCATCTTCGTGGGGAGCTTGCACGTCCTCCAGGTCTTCAGGGCCGAAGGAGATTGTAGGGCCATGATGTTAGTAGGAGCCCTAGAGTCAATTATATGATGATTGACTAGGACATTTTGTATCATATTCTATCATTAGTAAAGGCATGTTTGGTTATTATACTTACTTTGTATTTGTGCCAAATAACTAAGTATAATAATGTCTTTGTGTAGTAGGTTCTTATCTACATCATATCGATTGGTTGAATCGATAGTGAGATGATGTAGAGAACACTACACTAAACTATTCCTAGTCGAGCATTAATATTCAAGGACAATATTAATGCATGGAGACTAGCATGTAGGTCAACTGATGACTTGAGCTCACAAGTCATGGATATGTGATATCAAGTTGACACATGGGTATACATTGGAGAATGTGTACTGAATTGACCCGCCATGAGAAAGTTTCATAGATTGTCATATGAGTGTCATAGACTTTCTCAAGTGACTATTTGTATGAATAGTCTTAGACCTGAAGTCACTACGGTTCCCTACATAAGGAGTTATGTCCCTACATAAGGAGTTATGTACTTTAGTATCGTCAAACGTCACCCGTAACAGGGTGGACTATAAAGTCGATCACTGGGTATATAATGAATTATGCGGAGGGATATGAGTGATGTAGATGGGATCTATCCCTCCCATATGACGGGAGTGATATCTGTGGGCCCCTTGATCGAGTAGGACTACTAAAACACATAGTCATGCTCGAATGAGTCAATATGAGATATTAAGCTCATTTGTTTGAGTGAGTCTACTCGGGGATCAAGAAACACAAGATTGACTGAGGATGACACGGTCTATGCCTCATTGGTTAATCTAGATATCAAGGATAGAAAGACAAGGTCATACATTATCATAGTCACGGAGGTTTAGTCGGATCTCGACTTTTCTTGTTACTTGGGTAGCATTGATGTATTGCTAGATGCCGCTCATTGCTTATGTGTCTAAAGTGTTTAGGCGCATTGCCAATGTCATGAGAACCTATTGGGTCACACACAAAGGACACAATGCTTCGGGAAATCTGATCGGCAGCTGGGGGGGGGGAGGAGCCGGGGGGGGGGGGGGGGGGGGGCAGTCGGGGCTCGAGGGAACCGAGTGCGGGAGCTGGCAAACCGAGTCGGAGCTCGGAGCTGGCAGAGCCGACCGAGTCGGAGCTCGGCAGACCGAGTCGGAGCTCGGCAGACCGAGTCGGAGCTCGGCAGACCGAGTCGGAGCTCGGCAGACCGAGTCGGAGCTCGGCAGACCGAGTCGGAGCTCGGCAGACCGAGTCGGAGCTCGGCAGACCGAGTCGGAGCTCGGCAGACCGAGTCGGAGCTCGGCAGACTGGGTCGGGAGTTTGGCACTCTGGGTCGGGAGCTCGGCACTCAGGAGACTTGGTCGGGAGATCGAGTCGGAATCCCGAGAGGCCCGGTCGGAGTTGCATGAAGGAAAGAGAAAAGTCTCTCTCATTGGATGAAAAGATTCTTCTCTTGCATGGGAAAAGATAAAGAGCCACATGAAAATATGTGCTCTTTATTGGTATTAATGAAGGAAGCCAAAGAGACACAAACCTCTTCATATTTATGGGATGATTATAAAAGAGGGACTTGTGACTTTGGATGAAGTCTTCTTCTTCTTCCCTTGTCTTCTCCCCTTTCCTTCTTCCCTCCCTCATCTTCCTCTTTTGGCCGAAACCCTATTGTAGGGTTCTTGGTGTTTTGCGAGCTACCTCAAGTTGCTAGCACAACTAAGGTAGCTCTCCCGAAGTTGAGAGATTGTGTCCGTGTGGATATGAATAGAGGCACGGACGCTTGAACGTGCAAGAGATCCGGCGCATCTTGGACGAGCGGGATAAGCAAAGGGCACGCTCCAAAGGTATACACTATAGATAGATCTATTAGATAGATGTACATTGTACGAGTTTTCTTTTGCATGGATCGCTCAAGGGTTCTTGTTTCCGCTGCGTTTTTGTATTTTGGTGCTGGGAGAACCCAACACATGACACTGGCTACTGCTCGTCTCGATGACATAATTATCTAGCCGACGAGTGTGAGCTTTCCTCGCCCGATGAGAATCTTCTCCGTAAGGACCTCCAAAGATCACCCCCACAAGGCCGGAAGGAGGACCACATACAGGGGCCTTGCCCTTCTTGGGGCCTCGTTCAAGTGAGGGAGACCGACGGGGTACAATCTCCCGACTCCTCCCCCTAGAATGTGACCGAGATTGCCACCGGGCTTCATCCTCTCCCGACTGTCGCTTGCGAGGAGAAAGGCTCCGTCGAGGGGACCTCCGGCGATACCCCGCTTTCTTCCACCACCTCCGAGATTTGGTATCTGCTTCCTCAGGCAACCTTTTCTTCAAAGCATAACATTCCTTGGTAGAGTGTGTCATACTGCCATGGAAGTCGCAGTACTTCTTCGGCGGCTTTGGTTGTTGGGTGTCGACTGTCTCCACCAGCTTTCTCTTGCCATGCCAGTGGACTTTCCCAGAGCGAAGATCCTTCCCCCGGGTTGGAGCTGGGGTTCCCTTCTTTTGGACCGTACAGTGGTCTGCGTAGGGACTATGGCTGGTTCTCTGCGGCGGGCGTGTTGCACCTCTTCAATGTTGACGTGCTTGACAGAACGCCCCAGCAAATCATCGAAACTGGTGAGTGGCTTCTTCACCAATGATCGGAAGAAGTCACCCTCGGAGAGACCCTGCGTGAAGGCGCTGACTAGGATCTCCGATGTCGCGATTGATACATCTTGCGCCACCTGGTTGAATTGCTGAATGTAATCCTTGAGCAGTTCCTTCACCTTCTGCTTGAGGGCGAATAGATTTAACGCCGTCTTCTGATATCGACGGTTGCTGGCAAAATGATGCAGGAAGGCAGTTCTGATCTCCAGGAAGGAGTTGATAGAACCCTGGGGCAACCTCTAGAACCATCGCTGGGCGGCCCCTGATAGAGTCTTCAAGAACACCTGACATTTTACACCGTCTGTGTACTGATGTAGGAGTGCCGCGTTCTCGAACTTGTAGACATGGTCCTCGGGATCTGTCTTTCCATCGTAGTCGACAATTCTAGGACCACGGAACTGCTTCGGCATGGGATCTTCTATGATGTAAAGCGAGAAAGGGGTGGAGGGTGCCTTCTGGAAGTTCTTAGGGCCCTCCCCCTTCCCTAATCCTTCTTCTTGTCGTAGGGCGCTGGAAGCGACGGAGTTAGCTTTCTCCAAGTCTCCCAGAGACTCTCGCCAGTGCGTTGGAGGTATCATTGCATGTCCCACCGGTGGCAAGATAGATCGTCGGTTGTGGTGGTGCGAAGTGGAGATTTTGGTGATCTCCCCTTGCCCCGAGGTCGCTCGACGTGATATGGTTTGCTCGATCTGGTGTTGTTCGAGCGCACCCTTGACGGCGTTGGCGACCAAACGGTCCAACTCCTCTTTAGTCAAGACGATGGGATGCCCTTCTTATTCCGCCATCTTTGTGTTCCTTCTGGTGCTTTGATTTAGATTTTCCACAGACGGCGCCAAACTTGTTCTGGAAGGAATTGACGTGGACGACGAGTCACCCAGGCGAAACCCACATGGACGGCGAGGAGGAAGAAGGCGGTCGCGCTCTGCGAGAGTAACACGAGTGTTAATGGGAACACACCATAAGGTTTTCCGGCGGAGCCCATTCCGATGCTCAAGTCAGAAAAGCGAGTCGAAGAAGAAGGTGAGGAAAGCAATAGAGGTGTGTCAGAACTCGAAAAAGACCAAAAGTCTCCTCTTTATCTGGGTGTTGAAGCACTATTTATACCTAAGGTGGCGGTTACACGTGTCTCCATGTTCTCCTCCACATTCCCTCAATTATCGGTTACTGGATAATCTTCATAACGACCACTGCGGTAATTAAATCCAGGCCGTTGCGATAATTAAGACTTTAATGACCGTATATTACGGATAATAATTATCCAATAATTATTGGGAATAATTATCCGACGATCCGGAAAAAGGAGACAGTTACTTGAGGCCGAGCTATCAGATAGGATGATCTTCAGTCTCCACTCTCCCGAGTTGATCTCGGGGTCCCTTGGCCCGGGAGGGTCCCGGACGTCTGTCTTCCCGAGGTGATATCGGGGATACGTCTTCCCGAGGTGGTCTCAGGCGTCTGTCCTCCCGAGGTGATCTCGGGGATCTGTCTTCCCGAGATGATCTCGGGAGTCTCCAACTTAGAATGGTTTTGGGCGTGTCTAGCCCGGAAGGGTCCCGGGCATTTGCTCTCCCGAGGTGATCTCGGGAGTCTGACCTTGACAGTCGGGTTCAATGGACCTTGACACGTAACTTCTCCGTGATCCATGTCATCCCTGACAGGCTCAACCCCATCAATTCATAACAAGATCGGCAGTCAATGTAGGGGGAAGTGCACATGCCCCACCTTAGGTGGGGTCCTTTTTCTTTTTTGATAATTTTTTTAATTTTTTGTAATTTGTAATTTTTTTAGTTTTTTTTTGAATGATAACCTTCATTGAAAAAATAAATTAAAAAAAGGTGGGGCTCAATTTTTTTTGGTTAAATCCTGAACCCCACAATCCCTATAGCTTAAACTCCTAATCCCCCCAAACCCCAGTCCTAATAAAACAAATGCTTCCGGCATGCCATGCCGCCGCCACTGACTACTGCGGATATCTTCCTCCATTTCCATTCGATTTTTGAACAGTCTTCCCTTCTCCTTGCCACGTTTCTCCTTTTCTAGCATCCGGAGATGGACTCGGCGATCCTTCGAGACTGCTGGGCACATCTGCGCCCGACGCCGGGAGCCGTTCCTTCTCCCGCGAGATGGTCACGCCGCCACTTTCCTGCTCCGATTGCAGTAGCAGCGACGAGTTCTGGACCTAGAAGCATAGCCGAAGACGGGGGCAAGCGATTGTTTGTGTTTGGGACAGGATTTGTAGGTCGATACGTATCTCACCGCCTCATAAGACAAGGATGGTATAGTCCAATCATTTCTGTACTTTCTCTGCGCTATATTCTCCTTTGTCTCTTAATACTTCTGTGCCCAAAAAGTCTGCTTGACAGCATTGTTGCTAGGAATACGTTTTTTTTCCTTACGTTCAAATGGCAGTTTCCATGTCTCAAAAACTTTTTAAAAGATTTTGCTGGAGAAAAATGTATTTTTCATGAACTAACAAAATATTAACCTTATGTTTAGCTTCTTTGTGTTGTGATATTTCGTTTGGAGTTTTGGAAAGTGAAAGATAGACACTTCTTTGTTCTTATGAATAAAATTCGAGCTTAAGGTTAACTTGTGATTTTAGGCATGTCTCTGGCACATCTACGTGTGCCCCAAAGAAGAGGGAGCTTGAGGAGATGGGATTGGATGCCCTCATTTTTGATGCACAGAAGGACAAGTATGTTATTACTCAACTCCTAACAGTTTCAGCACAGGCAACATGGTTGCCGGCTCCATATATTGTTAAACTATTTGAAATACATGTATCTGAATCATAAAAGTGATTTGTTAGAGGGAACTAGACCACTCCTCCGAATTCCCTGGGCAGTTCAAAGGATTTTTTCAGCAAGGAGTTTTAAATGGATTTGTATTTTTCTTAAATCTCCTTATATCCTGGAGTCTCTGATGTATTAGTCTGGCAGGATCAGATTTATCCACAGACCATTTAGATTTTGACAGTCCCACAGTTAAAACTCTGGAAATATTTGACAGTGGCCATTTTTAGTAGTTAGATGATAGATCTTCGACACTAGCTAGATCATTGAGTAGGTGGGAGCCTAACGTGCACATGTATGGAAAAATTAATCATCGTGGAGTTTCAAGTTGTTTGAGTGACTCAAGAACAAAAATAATGATAAGGCAGACTGAAAGAGGTCAAGTGGAACTTTAACCATTCTGATGCATCAACAGTTACGTCAGGTTGAAAGATGCACATATTTAACTTGCATGGTCACTGCTTTCAGAAGCAAAATCTGCTGAATCTTCCTTGTTTTTGTGACTTTGTTTTACCAGAATTTTCTTGCAGTCAAGTATGTCTGTTGATGGATTCATTGAAGTGTTTATGGGATTATCTTAAAAAATGGGCTAAAATTGGGCTAGGTCGTCCCCTGACTCAACCTGGTCTAGCCCAAAAGGATTTGGGCTATTAAAGAAATCTGACCTGTGACCGTCATAACATTTTGAAAAAAAAAGTTATATATATATTTTGACTTTAGCATTTGTTCTTTTTGTTGACTAGTTTTTGGAGTTTTTCTTGGTTTTTTAGAGTTTGGTGCTTATGTATAGAGTCTATCTAATATATACATATACATATGTATATAAAATACATGGTAAACTGCGTCATCTTGGTTTCTATTTTGTAATATCAAAATAAAAAAAAACTCTACCTGATCCTGATTTTCAGAATCACTAAAACCCAAAAACTCAGGAAAAAAAAGTGATTTTTCAAGTTAGTCGGGTTTGGTTTTCTGAGCTGAGTGGGGTAAATTGGGTGCTTTTCCCACCCTTATAGGTATTTTTATTAATATATCCTATAAAACCTTGTTCTTATAAACCTTGCCTAAAATGTCTACTTTTTTTTTTTAATAACTAAGATTTTTGGCTCAAGTGCACACAATAAATGGAAGTTATTTTGGGTTCCTTGTTGCTATGGATGCTTTGCTTCCCCTTTAAATGCTTTCACAATGCAACCCACATATCTTCTCTGAAAGAAGTCGTCGTTTTTAAAACATCAAAATCTTGCCAAACATGCAAACTTGCTTATGATCCATCTATTTGAAATAAGTGTCTATCAGTGACATGACCCGAAGAAGTAATCAGAGTGACTTCCAAACTGATTTTCTACACTACACAGCTTGGGCAAATGAACTTTTTAAACTTTTATGTGAATTGGGACTTTAATTTCTCTATCACCTTAAATCATCTGTACTTATTATAATAGAAAAAATTTGACATACTCTAGCAGCAGTTAACATGTTGAATCAACAAGGAGTGCTAAGATTGGGTATTGCCTGGTGTGGGATCTTTTCCTTCTACTAATTTGAAAAGATCCTTCTACTAATCATCTGCGCCGATCCATACTCTATCAAATAGAAAGTATTTCTTTGATGCAATCGTTGTCTACCCCAGTTACAATTATTAGCCCCATCTATTCTCAGTTGAAGGTTGGTTAATACATGCAGTTGTGTTTGCATAGCAAGGAGGATGTTTTGTTAGCTAGAGTATAGTCTCGCATATATTGATGAACCAACCTTTTTGGTTAACCAAGGTCACACTTAGCTTATTTTATTGAAATCTCTTTTCATAGAGATGGTTAAGTCTTATTTTCATGGATTACAGTTTATGATGTGGCATGCTGAATGTAACCTATTTAACAATATTTTCTGGTTTTCATGTTATTCTTTTTGGTTTCCTCACTTCCATTTTTTTCACATTAATATATAGGTTGACAAACCTACATACCTTGCAATGTGCAACACATCTTCTTGTTTCCATTCCTCCTCTTGTAGGCATTGGTGACCCTGTAAGTCCATCTCTGTGTTGTTCTTTCTTCTTTCAAATTCAGTGCTATCTTTTTTGTTTTTAGTTACGTGTCAGTTGGCTTCAGCTGGGCATATATGTATATAACTTCATGTACATGCAGCTTCTCTACATACATAGAGATTTGCAAGCCATATTAGAAGATGGAAATTTGGAGTGGCTAGGATACCTATCGTCAACAAGTATGTATGTTAGTCATAGACTGAAATTGACTTTTGTGATATGGTCTTCTTATATTTTTCTTTATCACAATAGTACTAACTGAACTCTTAGGTGGCTTCTAACTGTTGGTACCCAATAGTTTGAGTCTATTGTGTAAAGGAAATTATATAAATACACTAGACATTTGTATTTTATTACATAATTGGTTTAGCAAGTGTACAAATCTCATGGGTAAGAGATCTATAGCATATTATGATGCTGAAATAAAAAAAAAGTAGCCCACTGTACAAAGCTCATGCCAATGTGGGGTCCCGGAGAAGAATCTATTATATGCAACTTTATCCTGCATTACAAGAGGCTGTTTCCGTGACTTGAACCCGTGATTACTAGGCCATTCGATAACAATATTACTGTTACGCCAAAACGCCCTTTCTATTATGATGCTGAAATAAAATTTTAATTTTGGAATAATTGATATTTGACAACTTTTTCTTTTTTTAGAAGCTACATGAATGTATAGATTAGAAAAGAGATTATCCGGATTTAGGCCTTGTTAAATTCTGGTGCCAGAAGACTCATCGAAAAATCCTACAAACTCTAGTCTAACATATTCTAATTCTATATGTTATCATTCTCATGTAGGGATCTCTATGTGAAAATCACTTAAAAACACAGCTGAAATTTGAGATCCCTTCGAGCAATCCATGCGAAAGAAAAACTCGTACGAAGTTCGATCTATCTAACTAAGGATTATACCTTTGGTACGTGCCCTTCGTTTATCCTGCTCGTCTTTGGTTCGTTAGATCTTTTGCACGTTCAAGTGTCTGTGCCTCTAGTAGTATTCACACGGACACGATCTCAGCTTCGGAGAAGAACTACCTTAGTTGTGCTAGCAACTAGGGGTAGTTCACAAAGTACAAAAACCAAACACCCTTAAAAAAGGGATTTCGGCCAAGTGGGAGAGGAAGAAGAAGAAGGGAAGAAAAGTAACACACCTTGCCTTTCCATTTCGAAAATGACTTGCAATTTACTTATATTCATCTTATGAAAATGAAGGGATTTTGTCCCTTGAGCTTCCCATCACATTAAAGCCAATAAACACAATTAAGCATATGTTTCTCATTTTTGGCTTTTCAATTTCTCTTCATCCAATGAAGAGAAACTCTTCATTTTCGTCTATTAATAAATTCATTAAATATTTTAATGAATTATTATCCCATATAATTGGTTGAGTCTAATTTTAATGAGTCTAACTCGGATTAGACCCAATTTCATAATATAATTGGATTCATTTGAGTTCAACTCAATTAATCTAATTCGGCTCACATTTTAGTCAAACTAAAAATCAATCAATCAATCTCCGAAGCATCATGTCCTTTGTGTGTGAGCCAATAGGTTCTCGTAACGTTGGCAATGTGTCTAAACCGCTTTAGACACATAAGTAATGAGCGACATCTAGTAATGTATTATTGCTACCCAAGTGACGAGAAAGTCGAGATCCGATTTAACCTCCATGACTATTATCTCGTATGACTTCGTCCTTCTATTCTCGATATCTAAATTGATTAATGAGGCATAGACCATGTCATCCTTGATATCAATCTTTGTGTTTCTTGATCCCTAAGTAGACTCACTCAAGTAAATGAGCTCAATATTTTATATTGACTCATTTGAGCATGACCATGCATTTAGTAGTCCTGCTCGATCAAGGGGCCCATAGATATCATTCCCGTCATATGGGAGGGATAGATCCCATTTACATCAACACTAGTAACCTATGTTGGGTAGTTAAGCTTTCTCCGGGAATGATTTTACGATCTTTATAAATCTTTCTATCCCTCTTCTAACCATAAGAAAGTCAATTTGCAATTTATTATTTTCACTTTCGAAAGTGATCAAGTGTTTTTCTCTTTTCTTAAAAAACATATTAGCTAGTAAAAGGGCATATGTTATCGTAAAATCTAATATAGTTTTCTATTCTTCATTTCTTGTTCCAAACTTCTAACCCTATGTACCTTCTCATATTCCTCATGTTTCACTCTGCCACTCCTATTAAAATTATTTCATTTGACAGAATATTTTATAATACTTCACCTAGGTAGTCCCAAAATCTTGATTTGATACTTTCATCTAATCCTACATTAGGTGTATATATGCTAACTACGTTAATAGTTTCTTTCGCCACTGTTATTGTGAGAGCTATAATTCTATTCCTCTTTCTAACTACTCCTACAATTTCATCCTTTAACGAACTATCTTAAAAAAACCCTCTATTTCTTGTTTTACTCTTTCACCATAACTTAAAATCCGAGTTCTCTATCATTTTTGCTTTTTCGCTTACCCATTTTGGCGCTTGTAAACACAAAATATTAATTCTTCTCCTAATAATCATATTTACTACTTCCATTGTTTTAAGGGCTCCTATGTTCCATGTTCTAAATTTTTAGACTATTAGTTTTTTTATAATTTTTATTCTTATCCAACTTATGGTATGAAGACTCTTGTCTATTTAACATTACACTCAAGTTCTCATGAAGATGTAGCTGTCCTTGCCGATATGTTGATTTGCAATGCGAACTCTTGCATATTTAATAATGCACCCGAGTTTTGGAAATGTAATGGTTCTTGCCGAGACGTTATAGTTGATCCCTCCAGTGTGTTTCTTCCGGTGAACAACCTAGCATTAGCACAATAGTTTAATAGATCTATTTATTAAACATTTGTCATAGTTTAATACTGCCCGACAACCTAACATTACCCTCCTTTATCTGGGTTTGGGATTGGCCATGACGGGTTTGTCATGGGCAGAATTTTTATAGTAATTATATTAATAAAAATATTTTTTAATTAATATATTTTATATTTAAAAAAAATTATATCGACACAACAGGATATGGTACTGAAAGATTGAGTCATAAATTGAAATTCCGGTATGGTTCAAAAGGATATGATAATACCAAAAGGAAACAAATAATATAGAAACGGAAATAATTTTGAAGAAAAACATTGAAGTTTTATTTGAGATTGACACTTGTGATAAAAGGAAAGAAATTGAGAAATATATGAGATTGGCTTGTCTATAATAAATTTTAAGTTCGATCTTTGTCCTTTGTTAATTTAGAGTCAACTAGCATTTTCTATTTGGTAATAAATAGAGAATAATTATGATCCCAAATGAATTTAGTGTATTTTTCTAAATTAGATTACTTATATATTTAATTGTTTTAACATTAGATCTACAAGTGTCCCAGAGTATTGTATTTTAATTATATTCTTTAGGTGAGGATGTTATCTTCTTCGTTTCATCATTCTATGTTTCTAGTGGTTCGACAATTCAATTTTGGTATTGTGTTAATTAGTATGAGTTGAAACCTGGTTAGGGGTGTCAAAAATCAACACGACCTGACGACCCAACCCGAATCGACCCGAAAAAAATCGGGTCCGGGTTGAAAATTTTCGGGTTTGGGTTGGGTTCGGGTTAGAGGATTTCGGGTTGAAAATTTCCGGGTCGGGTTCGGGTTGACCCGAATTTAATGTTTAGTGATTTTTTAGGGTTAAATCAAATTTTATTTTGAAAATTAAAATATTTTTATGTATATTAATATCAATATTAGTATGATCATGATGGAGTATTGAGATAAAAGTGAAGAATTATAGGGAAAATAGCGAAAAAAGACGTTTTGAATCGGATTTCTCGGGTTATTCGGGTCGGGTTCGGGTTGATCGGGTTGGTCGGGTTCGGGTTCGGGTTTGGGCGTTTCGGGTTGAATTCGGATTTGGGTCGGGTTCGGGTTGGGAGTTAAATTTTTTTTTTTCCAACCCGACCCGAACCTGACCCGACCCACCTGAATTGACACCCCTAAACCTGGTTGTTATTTTTCGGTACTAGTTACTGTTTTGTTCTGTCACCCTGAAGCTTCAACGCCACCCTCATCACTGACTATTTTCATGGTTGTTCTTTAAGTGGCTTCTAAGTAGACTCTTGCTCCTCGCATCATCTTCATGCACCACTAACCTCACTATTGTAAAAGAAAAAAAAATATACTGCTACCAAAAATTTAAAAAAAAATTGCTTCTACCACGAACTAAAAAAAAAGTATCTACTACTACTACTACGACAGGAGTAAAGAAAATTAAGAAAAAAAAAGAATAAAAAGAAAAAAGTGAGAAAAGGCAGCTTCACAATCTTCTTCATTGCCGCATCATTATTCCTACTATACCGCCACGAGTGTCGACTACGCCAATGTGAAAATCTTTACCATTGTCGCTTGCTGCTCCCATAGCCTCAATGGCCATTGCCTAGCCATCATTGATGTTGATGAAGTTGCTCTGTGTACTGCCAGCTGACCAAGACCATCATCAATGTTTTTCTTCACCTTCTCTATCTGCTCGTTGCACATCACTTCAACGCACCTCACTCTCACTTCTTTGTTGCTTGTTATGATCTAATGACGCCATTGAAGCTACCCTGACACCGCCCATTGGCTAGACCACACTTTCTGACCTTCTCTATCTACTTGTTATGTTCTAATCCTCAAAAAAAACATAGATGTTGTTACCGTAGCAACAATAATTTAAAAAGGAAAGTAAAAAAACAAAGATTGGAAAAAAACAATGTGAAAAGTAGAAAAAAAAATAGTGAGAATTGTTAGAAAAAGGAATATATAAGGGGTTATCCACATAAGAAGAAAAAGGGAAAAAAGAAAAAAAATTATCAATGATGCAGGAGATTGTAAAATTGAATGATCAAGCGTCTTCATCCGTTGGTCAAATTTAAACATCGGGGTAACTTAAACACCAACATCAATGAAGGCTTACTTCATGTTGATATAAACATATTTCCTCTTTTTAAATATTGCTTTAGTTTATTTAGTCGGTAGTTCTAAATTATTCAATTGAATTAATTTTTTCCATGGTGTTCTATATATTATTTTATTCATCATCCATAAAAAATAACATCATTAGTGTCCACTTTGTCACAACCACCAAATTTTATGCCTAAGAGAGGTCGTGATCTACTTTTACTCTCTTAGTCCTTTTCTACACATTTCTCTAGAATCTTCTCATCATAAAAGTATCTACATATCTTGTAGGAGTTTTCTAAATATGTAACTTACATTGTTGGATTAAATTGATCCCAACCATCGATTGAGGAGGAGGATCCCTATAAATATCTTGCTTCCTTTCACTTATAATCCTTATGAATAGTAGACCATCTTTACTTGTTAATCTTATCTCACATTAGGTTCTTTTGTGTCTTTAGCAAGTTAGATTTACTTAGCAACTTTGTGCAAATAAGTTGTCTAAGTGTTGCACAGGTGAGTGGGTGAGTGGCGTAAAAAAAAAAGTTTGTCAAGTGCCTGTGATGTGATAGTTCACCAAGTGATGAGAAGATTCTAAAGATATATATAGAATGATTTCAAGGAAAAAGGAATGAGCTTGAATCTAGAAGAAAGGAATGGACTTGAATCTAGAAGAAAGGAATGGGGTACTTGTTCTTGACAGTGATCTTGTTAAGTGCTGGGTAATGCACGTGTAGAAACCCTTCTTTTTATTTGAAACAATATTGGGCCACCAAAGGGAGCTTTGGAAGCACGAATAGCCTAAGTTGATGATCTTTGTTGGAGGGAAAATTGTTGTATGAGCAATAGCTAAAGTCACATTATTTTTTTTTAAGGAGCAATCTCTTTATGTCTGTTTGGTTTATGGAGTGGAATAGAATGGAAAAAGAATAGCATAGTTGTTACTAATAAAATAGGCATGGAATAGATGAGGAATAAGTCTTCCTTAGTTTGGTTCATGAAGTGGAATAGTTACTCATATATCTGGTAGATATAAGGATTATAAGGAATACACAAGAAATAATATTCACTCTAAAAAACATACTCTTACATAAATAAATTGTTTAAGTCAACTTACTTGCATGATCTCCGGATTAGGTCGTCCTACACAACTTGGCTAGTCCAAGCAAAATCTTGATCCCACCGGCCTAATTAGTTAGATGCCTGGATAGCGAATAACAAATAGCCTGATTTTATGTTTTACCTACGTGTGAATATACTTTTTTTTTAAAAAAATTATTGTTGTATCTATTCTATATTTTTTTGTGAGTTTCTAGTTTATGCAAAAAGTTGGACATATATGGTATCTATGTTTTTGAGGAGTGCTAAGAGGTATCAAATTAATACGATTGTTGATCTAAGGGGTTTAGCCTTATATTATTTATTTTGTTATAATCCAAGCATCCAACTTTTACGATCCAACTAATCTTGGAGGTGACCGGCCCGATCCCACGAAAGTTTCCCACGGCCACTAGGTTAAATCGGGAAGTGCAAATAGGTCTTGGTGGACACATCATAAGTAATTTCAAACTCAGGTGTAATGTGCCCTGGGTGAGATTCAAACCCTCGTTGCCTAGGGAGCTCGTCGCACCGTTTACTATCACACCATAGCCTCGGGGGCTTAGTCTCTCATATTAGTAATTTTAGATTTTGATTCTATCATGTGTTAATAGATATTTGTATAATGATTATTTCATTCTGATATGCAATATAGCATGTTCCTTCCGTATATTCTAGGAATAGAAAATGGACAAGAAAGAATCATCAAATGAGATGGTAAGTATTAGAAAAGAAAGGATTCAATGACTCCATGTTTTCTTGAAGGGACATATGGATAAATTTGGTTGTCATTTCCTTTTTAGGATCCGCAGATGGCAAGTTCTCTTTTTAGTTTTTTCTTGTTATTATTCTTTTTAGCCGACCCCACTTAGTGGGATAAGGCTTTGTTGTTGTTGTTGTTTTGTTATTATTCTTTTTGAAACACAACCCAAAGGAGCCACTCCTATGTATTATTTGATTTTAACAAAACTCTCTCCCTATCCCTTTCCCTCCAATGAAATGGAGGATTGCAAATTCCTAGTCACGTTTCCTTTATCCTCCTTTCTCTCCAATGATGTTTCTGCCATGAAGGACACAAGTTGGTACTGTTAAAACCTAAATGCCACCATGAATAACTTCATTGCCTTATTGCAAATCCACTAGTGTTAAATTATGTCCATTTGTGAAGTTCTTTGGAACAAATCATCCTTCTGTATCATATAATCAGATAGATGATGTACCTTACTAATATGTTTTGCAGGTGTTTATGGTGATTGTGGTGGGCTTTTGGTTGATGAGGAGTATGAATCTCCCCACCTATTTTGATACTTTTGTCTTTTGGTAAATCTGGTTCATATGCCATGCTTAAGAATGGGCATGTTCCTTATTCAGTTATCCTCCAAATCCTAAAACAGAGTCTGCAAAGTTAAGGCTTGCAGCAGAGAAAGGATGGCAAGATCTAGGCTATGAGCTTGGTGTGCCTGTTAATGTATTCCGACTAGGAGGGATATATGGTCCTGGAAGATGGTATTTTTCTCATTTAAGGCAACTATTTCCCATTAGAGAGTGTTCCATAATTGAATTCCAAAATTGTTTAGGACTAACTGTATCGTAGCATAAATTAGAGAGTGCATGTTCAGTAATTAAACTCCAAAATTTGGCTGTGAAATTATTTCATTGTTTACACTTTTGATATTAAACTCCAAAAATATTTTATCATCAAATTTATTGACCCTCTGGCTACAAAAACATTTTCATTGTTTTTGTTTTAATATTAAACTTCAAAATTGTTTTAGGATCAACTTTATTTAATTACAGAAGCATTCATTGTTTATGATTTGATTTTATGATTTTTTTTATTGTTCTAACATTTTCCATTTTTGTTGTTTTTAGTAAATATTAAACATTTTCCATAAGCAATAAATTTTATCACACAATGATGCCAAAATGGTGATCATAAATGTCTTTTTTTAATTTTTAATTTTCAATTTATTTTGCAGTAAACAGAAAATGGACATAGGAAAATTGGAAAATTTTCATGAGCAAAATATGAATGTTTCTGAGGTCTGGGTTTCCTTGCAGCTTGTGCAGGTGTTGAAGTTTATCCAACATTTTAGTAAAATTCTTTATCATAGTTCAATCCTTTTCTTGTGAGTTATGGACTTCCTGCTTTCCTCTTTTCAGTTTACTTAAACTAGTTTAGATTTTGTTACAAGTCAATTGCTTCTTGAATCGCCATTCTGTCTACTTGGAGTGTTAGGATCAAAGGCAACCTCCTTTTCTATCTGTTTATTCTTTTGTCTGAACTGTAGCTCCATGATATGTCTCCGATCATGATTATTTCAGTGCTTTGGATACCATCCTGAAAGGAAATTCTTTGTCAGAAAGTCAGATTGAGAGGGCATATAAGGTTTTGACATCGCGCATCCATGTAGCTGATGTATATCAAGCGTTAAAAGCCAGTTTTGGTATGTCTTCATCAAGGTATGGATGATTGAACTTCAACTCTTTCTTTATTTCTTTGCTCACTGGCGTTTCCATATTACTAGAGTGACATTTGCTTTTATTTGATGCCACTAATTCTCAATTCTTAAAACTTCGAACTGCTTTTAATTATTTGGTAAATTTCACCATGATCAGTGAGTATATATACATCTTTAAGAATATTTCCCCTCTTCCAGATCCATGAGCTCGACTTTTTATGTTATTTCCCTCTAGTAAGATGCTAAGCAGTTTATCCTGTCAATTAGGGTCTTGCTTCCTCTAGTAAGATGCTAAGCAGGTAGTCTTCTCAAATGAAAACATTTTTATGTTGTTTTTGTCTTTCATTTTGAAGACGAGTTTTCATAGAGTGGTGTGCAATTCCTTATTTTGCCATTGAATTTCGCAGTGACTAAAGAAATAACTTACATGTTCGTTTTTCATGAATCTTGAAAACTTTGGATGAGATCTGCAACGCTTACTGCATCTGCTTGATTTGCGTATCACATCTTGCTTTGTTTCCACAGTATATACAATGTTGTGGATGATGATCCAACTCCTCGACGAGAAGTATTTGATTTTGCACGCTGTCTAATTGAGAAAAGATGGCCAGGAGTGCTCAATGACTCAGGTAGCGTTGACACACAAGAAACTGAAGCTCAAAAGGTTCATGTAGGGAGCGAGAAGCGTGTGTCAAATGCTCGACTAAAGAAGGAACTTGGTGTCAATCTTCTTTACCCAACTTACAGGCTGGGGTTACAGGCCATACTGGAATCCTGTGAAGCATTTCCAGGTAGCCCTGAAAAATCACCAAGATCCTAATGTGACAGTGTGTCGGTGAAAGCTCGAATCAATCAGTTTATCAATTTTGATATGACGATGTTGAGAAGCTTGAGTTGAAAGACTTTTGAGTGCCACATGCCGGAAGAACTCCCGCACCTTATTTTATACAATTAAATACGGAGAATATTTATATAAAATGTTTAAATAATATAACATCATTTGCAATTGGTGTTCATGAAAATTATGTAATCCATAGAAAACTAATTGTGTTGATTCAATCATCTAAACTTCCTAGATCAAGCTTCCCTAACATATTATTATCTCACCCCATCCTAGTATTATGTTAGGCAAGTGTCAAATTATTTTTTTCCCTAATTAGCCATTATAAGTTAAGTAGAAAAGTAAACATAAATGACATAACAAATATATAAGAAACAAAAGTAAACTGATGCATGAGCATGACAGTTATACATGAATCAATCAGGTCAAATAGTTTTAATTTGGTTTCTAATAAAGTATCAAATTCTCGATTTGATACAGAACGTGTGAACCATGTGAATATGTCAATCCATTTTGATATATTTATTATTATTAAATTAAATATTTTAGTTGGGTAAGATTTTATTTAGTTTCATAATTGAAGGTAATTAATTTGAATTTTAGTTTATGGATATTGTTGAATTAAGGATTAAAGTTAAATCGTTAATTAATTAAGATTTTAAGTTGTTAAGTATTAATTAAGGATTAATTAAGGTTTAAGTTGTTAAGAAATTAATTTAAGTTTAAGTTGTTGAGAATTAATTTAAGTTTAAGTTATTGGGAATTGATTAAAATTATTAAGAGTTAATTAAGGATTAAGTTTTTAAGAATTAATTAAAATTTAAGTGGTTAAGAATTAATTAAAGTTTAAATTGTTAAGAATTAATAAAAGTTTAAATTTGTGATTAATTTTGAATCTAGTTGCATCATTTTTATTAATTAAAAAATCTCTGATTTATCTATTATTTCTTTTGTATTTAAGGTTTCAAGTTTGTTTAATACTTCTGTTTTATTTGAATTTTTGTAAGCCTTATTAAATATAGTTTTAATTTTAATAAATTTATCTTCATCTTCGGAGTTATATTCAGAATTATTAATTAAAATTATATTATTATCTTCACAATAGGTAGAATAATTTTCAAGATTATTAATTAAGGTTGTTGTATTATCTTTAGAAATAGGTTGAATATTATCTTCAGAAATAATATAATTATCATCAATATTATTAATTAAGATTTCCTCATTATCCTTAGAATTATCAGAATTAACAGAAATATTATTAATTAAGATTTCCTCATTATCCTTAGAATTATCAGAATTAATAGACATATTATTAATTAAAGTATTAGAATTAATTTAAAAAATTATAGCATTAATATTAAAGATTAAGGAATTAATATTCAATATTTTACTATTATCAATGTTGGATCCATTACTAGTTAATTTATCATGCAATACATTTAATTTGTTATGTAAATAATCTAATTTAGTAGAAAAATCAACATAAGAATTATCTAAGTTATTAGAAGAAATTTTTAACTTTGCAGGAATTTGAAAAAGATCTTTACAAAAATTAACTTTCCGTACCTCCTTTATCGTGGTTGGACATTGGTTCTTGTAGTGTCCCTGCTTTTGACACTTGAAGCACCGGATGCGACTTTTATCCCTTCGAACTCCTAGGGCCGATTCCTTCGTTGCCGCCGGTGGTGATGTTCGAATCTTACGAATAGGGTATTGGTTTTTGTAGTGTCCTCTCTCCCTACACTTAAAACATATTATGTGAAATTTAAAAATTGACATAATTGAAAATATACCTGTATTCACCCTTGCTCCCTCTCAATTCCTGGCCTTGTTGCTTCTTCAGCGGTTAGTTTGATCAGAGCCACTGCTTGATAACAATTGTGGGATTGGTGTTGGTCGATAGAGGGGGGGTGAATTTCGACTCGAACTTAATCGTCTGAACTTTGTCGTTCGATCGTCTTTCTATCAAAGTTAGTACACAGCGGAATATAAAATAAAATAAAGAAAACAGAAAGACAGCAGACACGCAGGATTGATTTACTTGGTTCCCAACCCCCAGGGTCAGTACGTCCAAGGCCTATGTACTCTGCGTGCGTCCACTATTTGTCTCCTTTTCGGAATTTTCGAAGGCGGAGAATACCCGTCTTACAATTTGATTATAATCACAAAATGATAAATAAACATAGCTCGTAAATAAAAGCAAACCAGAATCACTAAGCGTTGCGCTGCGCATTTCTTCCGGAGGTTCCAGAGGTAGAATTTCTGGAAGTCCGAAGCGCCGCACACTTCTTCCTGGAGCCTCCTTGGTCGCAAAGCTTTGTCGTAGTGCTTTTGCTTAACACAGAATCACTAAGCGGATGGAAAACTTGATTGCTTGAAGTGAGGGGTCGAACCCCTTTTTATAGTCAGCTCTTGGGCGCCTGATAAGCTTCTGGGGCACCTAACCTGCGGTCAAAATCTCCTCCGTTGCAACTGAATCGACGCAGGGATAAGTATGCCTTCCTAGGTGCCGGGTACCAATCAGGTGCCTGGGAAGCTCCCAGGCGCCTGGTAAGAGTATACTGGGCGCCTGATACCAATCAAGCGCCCAGGAAGACCTCTTCCCAGGACTTGTTTTTTCTGCGTTTGTTCTCCTATCTTGCTTCCAACTCTAGGTACTTGCAAAACAACAAACACAAGACAAAACACATAATCTTAAGCCTTAATTGATTGGTTCTGACTTTGAATTTCAACTGAAACCCTAGGTTGAACCGACACCAATTGTTCTCTTTCCCGGGGAACGCGTCCTCACCTACTCAATCCTGGAGAAGTTACCTTTGCCAACCGGGACCTCTGGTTGGACTTTTGCTCAGCCTCCGAGAACCCGAATCTCGAGACGTCCGACCTCAACCCATCTCTACTTCTATCCGCGATCCCCGCTCGGCTAAGTCTTTTGCTCGGTCCCCCGGACCAAGACTTCGTGCTTGGCCTCTGAGACTCCCGGATCTCGAGACGTTCGACCTCGACCCGTCTCTACTTCTGTCTGTAGTCCTCGCTCGGCTAAAACTCCGTTGCTTGATCCCCGACCGGGACTTCATCCACCTAGCTTCACTCACTAGTTCCTAGCTTCATTTACTAGGATTTCTTCCACCTAGCTTCACTCACTGGGATTTCTTCCACCTAGCTTCAATCACTACGACCCAGCTTCACTCACCAGGATTTCTTCCACCTAGCTTTACTTACTAGGACCCAACTTCACTCACCAGGATTTCTTTCACCTAGCTTCACTCACTAGGATTTTTCCATCTAGTTTCACTCACTAGGATTTCTTTACTAGTCATCTTAATCCTGACTAGACTTCTCTCTTCCACCTTTTAAGTAAATATACCAAACCTCAAGTCCAGTTTGGTTTAATCCCTTGGTCAACTTGACCAACCCTTGGTTTTATTTACTCTGCCAAACATCAGATCCTGTTTGGCTAACCCTTTGTCAAATTGATCAAACCTAGGTTTACCCTACCAATCATAAGGTCCTGTTTGGTTTAACCCTTGATTATTTTGATTAAAGCTTAGTATATTGTCAAACGTCGAAACACTAGAGGTTGACTGTTCATAACTGATGCATTTTGCACCAACACATATGGTCGTCCTGTGCATGTTAGGTTGAGTTATGTATGATGATCGGGAGGGGTTGCATATGTTAGAGTCATGCACCATCCCTGCACTGTTGCATGCTGGCGATCATCGTCATCTTTTATGGTCTAAGCCCATCACCAGTTACATGATATGTACACACGTCTACTCATGGGTTAGTAGATACCGTTGTGTGTGTGTAGCTGCTCTGTACTGCTCCGCTTGGATGCTCATGGGTAGTGGTTTCAGAACGTGATAGCAGGCAAGAATTCCTCCTCATTCCAATGATCAAAGAAGATGAGAGCGATGCTCGCCCATATGGCTTGGGGTAAGAGGGTGGTCCTTTGCTAGTATCCTGTCCACTCAGTCACTTAGGACCAGTGATGGCAGAGTGCATACAGTTGTCACAGCCATACCCATTCGGCCGACACACACGACATGTCTTGGTGGCTTGACTGGCGTCAGGGGTGACTCATAACATTGTATAATGTGCATATGATACATTTGTGCATTTGATTGTGATTATTGCACTTGTTTGTTGCATATGTTTGTCATGCACATATAAGAGATATTATGTGTTTAGTGTCGATGACCCTGCACCTACTCGTATGATACGAGTCTTTTATGATCAAGATAAGCTGATTTCTGGTATGTATATTCATTTGATAATTTCAGTTATGCATATTTTGATATTTCTCTTAAGATTGTATCCTGTTATTTTTTTATAGCTTGCACAGCTATTTATGTTGCCATGCATATCTATCTCTATATTAGCAGAGTCCACTTGGACTCATTAGCTGTCACCCTATTTCTATTTTCAAGTTGATTGATTGCCAGGGAAGCCCCAGTTGCCAATACCAGGTCTCGTTGACTCCCGCTTTGGGTTCTTTCGCGAGTTTATGTTTTCTATTACAGCATACTCCTTATTCTATATTTGTTTTACGTCGTGGACTTATATTGTACTGTATTTGATGCGTGATTTCTATTTTTGAGTCCTCTGTTGGACTTCATGCGATGCTTTGCTACCCACCTGCACAAAGGCAGCTCAGGTGAGTGTTATGTTTTTTTATTGCTCTGATGCATTTACTTTTATATGTTCCGGCTGGGATTAGTCATTTATATGTTTTGATTTGAGACTTGAGGCCATATATGTTAGTAATATGAGAGAAGTGTCCTAAGGCAATCGCCTTATGATTGTAATCATTTACTTTAATAAATGAATATTCACTATTTGAGTATACATGTTCGTGTATTTGATTGAGATCTTAAACTCATTTACTGAATGTCCGCAATACAATTCACAGCATGAGAGAATTTGTGATGAATTCACAACTAGTGATTATCTCTACATGTGCATTTGTGAAGTATTGAAATTGTCCCTAGTCGATGAATTGATAAATACGGACACTATCAATTCTGTTGTGACTAGCATGAGTTATTCTCTAATCAGCTGATTCTCACTGGCTGGTGACATTGGGATGTCCGGAGATAAACATGGATGCTAGTTAAGGGAACTAGTTCATTGGAGTGACTGGCTGTAAGACTTCATATGGGAATCTACATGTAGATATGTCAATGAAGTTCTTACTGCAGCTTAAGTGCGATATTCCTTTGACTTACGGTGTTCAAGTCATCTTGGTCACGGAGACTTATACTTTGACATCTTAAGCAAGCATCTCTAAGGAGGTGTGGACCCAGGATGGTTGGGTATAAGCCGATGTGCCCGAAGATGTTTGAACAGCCTACAAAGGATTCACCACTCCTTGCGAGGAGATGTATATCCAAGGCCTATCGTCGGATTGTTACTCGAAGCCTCTGGCCAGAGCATAACATGTTCCGAGTATGAATCTCTAGAAAACATGAGAGAAATTAGAATCCGTTGGACGAGAAAGACATTACTTGGGCTAGGTGTGACGTAGTCAGCCTAGTGGGGACTGACACATAAAGACCGTGTCCTGAACCAAGTGGGTATAAGATGGTGAAGGGAATGAGGCACGATTCATTAGAGCTGCTGAAGGGTTTCAGAATTATTTCTGAGGTCAACCGTTGATCTTTCGATTGATTGGGGGTCATGATGTACTACTAGGTGCCACTCATGATCGTTCTATAATTGGTTGATTATAGACGGCCAACATAAATCGAAAGCCTATTTAGTCACACGCACTACGAGTAATCCGAGGGATTTAAAACGAGTTGAAAATTGGATTTTCCGATCAAGAGAAATAAGTCGAATCTAAATTAATCAGAGGCGCACGGGAAGCTTAAAATGGCTAAGTCTTTTGAAGTGAGTTTAATTCGCAAGGGTTTGGCTTGATGTGGCCGGCCAAAGAGGGTATCCACCCTCTTTGGTTTGGCCGACCACTACAAGGAGAGAAAACCAATTTATTTGGTTTATTTTATAAAATAAATCAAACGCTATTTGTTTTATAAAATTATGGATAAATAAGTTTATATAAAGAGATTTATATAAAGAAATTTATAGAAATTTATTCTTTTTATGGAAATTAAAATGAACCATGGATCGGTTTATTTTAATTTTATAAAATCAATTATGAATTGATTTTTTCATGATAAGAAAAATTTATAAATTTCTTATAAATTTTATTCCATAATAAAAGGAGATATGTATTTGTTTTATTATAAAGTTAGTTATAATAAAACTTGGCATAAACGGAATAATTCATAAGAAAATTTATAGGATAAATTTCTTATGAAAAATTCCGTTAAAGGGGAGACTTGGCAAGGGAGAGACTACTATATAAAGGAACCAAGGCTAGACTTGAATTCCTCAATTGAGTTATCAAGAGGTTTAGTAGCTCTCTTCCTCTCTTATTCTCTCCCTCTCCTTCTCTCCTCCTCCTAGGGCCGGCGCCCCCCTTCCTCATCCTAGGGCCGGCGCACACCCCTCCTAGGGCCGGCGCACCCTAGGGTTGCCGAGAGTTATCTCCACCAAGAAGGTGCCAAAGAAGAAGAAGAAGCGGGTCGCAACTCCTTCCTTCCCGGAATTTTGATTCGTAACTTGGTGGTTAGTTTCCATCTTTCTCTCTTGATATTCTAGTTGTGCTTTTGGAGAATCTAGTAGTTCTCGTCGGCACAAAACTCGTGGCTTTGCGAAGTCATCCCGAAGAGAACTCGACGTGGACGCGAATAGAGGCGGAGCTTCCAAGGGACGCTACGGTTGGATCTCGTCCCTTACTTCGAGTTACGCGAGGTAACGAGTAAATTAGTTTACTTTCTGCAAAATTTTAATTTATGATCATGTCCACACATCATAAGGTCGCATGCTAGATACGTGGTTAAAAATAATTTAAGAAATTATTTATGCTAATTCTTCCGCTGCACGTAAATATTTTAAAATTTACGAACCCGTATCATTGTCAACATGCACCCGGTCCCAACAATATATATATTGCGTGGTGTTGTATAAATGTTCCAAATTCTCCGTCGTACAGGGGAGATGCTCTCCGATTGTATATAGGACCAGCGACACCTCTCTTTCGGGGTGTGACAGATGACGCTCCTACTCCACAATTGTCCGTAAGGTGGACGATCTGATCGTCGATGGGCGGCTTCCCGGAAAACCTCTAGCTAGCTCGTGTCGCTCCTTGTGGGTAGAGAAACTTCACCACAACCTCAACAAAAATTCTAGAGCACAAGTAGACTACTAATAAACTTTAATCAAGCTTATTTCATCAACCTTGCTCAAATAGACCGAGTTCTTTTAAATAGAACTCGTTTGCTGATCCAGCCGATACTAGTCGACTGATGCTAACACTAGTCGACTAACAGATGTCGAATTCGAACGTTATATCCCAACATTCGAATCCAACGGACACCAATTGTCACGCACCTAGAGACACATGCCTTCTCGAAAATTGGATAGCATCTCCCCTATACGACAGACAATTTGAAATTTATCTACATCCATCTCAACAATATATAATGGCACAACCACACACGGTTGACAACAATACTAAAATAATAAAATTCACATCCACACAGTTATTAATATTAAAAATAAATAAATACTAAGGATAATAAACTCTGTAGAAAAAATAAATAAAATGCGTAAAATCTAAAGTCCACAAAGACTGGGGACTGGCAACTAGATCCTCTCCTAGCGACATGAGACGCAGCTTTCAATTTCCTAAAACAAAACTAGAGGCAAGGAGTGGCGAGTCTGGGCTCGATCTCTGTGGGTATAATGAATAGATAAATGTATGACATAATAAAATGTATAACAAGCAAGTAGAAATAACAGTATACACTCTCCGAAACAGAGTAACATATAGGCATGTGTAAAACGGAATGACAGTGCCATAATAAACCATACATGAATGTCAACTAAATGCAACAATCATAGGTCATACAAATGCATGTTGTAATAAATGCACATGATGCAATGATATATGTGACCCCTGTTAGATTGATTTCGTACGCTAGAGGGGGGGTGAATAGCGTTTTTCGGTCCGTTCTTCCTACACGGTTAGTTGTGCAAGCGGAAATACAATAAAAATAAACTAATCAATAAAGAACAATGCTAACAAATCGATTTTACTTGGTATCCACCCCGGACGGGTGACTAATCCAAGAATTCGTCGGTGGATCACTCCCCGGATAACCTCCGGCTAGCCCTTGTCGCTCCTTATGGGTGGAGAAACCTTGCCACAACACCTTGGACACTATCTGGGCACAATAGACTACTAACAAGCCTTAACCAAGCTTGTTTTGTCAAGAGTCTCAGCCTCCACGAAGTCCTCTTTAAATAGAACCCTAGGCTGACAACTCGCCACCAGTTGACTGCTGCCAGGGCAGTCGACTGGTGCCACTGAAAATCGACCATTGCAACCCCAACGTTCGAATTTTCAGCCAACTCATCAGCCTCTACCAGTCTCTACCTGTCGACTGCTCCCAGGGCAGTCGACTACTCCCAGGGCAGTCGACTGGTCTGAGGCTGAAAACCTTCTGTGAGTTTTATCAGTCGACTGCCCCACTCACACACCTAGGATTTCCCTTCCCGAGTACACTTCTCTCGGCATTCGAACCCTAGGATTTCCCGAGTACAATCACACATCACTCGTACCCTCACGACTCGACTGACTCCTCATCAGCAGCCTCGACTATTGCCTTCGCGCCCTCTTCATCTTTGGCTCCCGTCCCTCGGATGCACGCAAGCCTTCAGCTTGTCTCCATGACATCCTTCATGCATGCCTCGAAGTCCGCGCCCCTCATCTCATCGTCCCTACTCTCCAAGGTCCCTCGGGTGAACACAAGCCTCCAGCTTGTCTCCATGCCACCCTTCACTGTACCGAGACTGTCCAGCCAAATCAATATGTGTAACATGTACAACCTGCACACTCACTATACACATATTAGAACACAAGGGAAATCTAACTTAAATCCTTTGCTCAAACATCAAAACACTTGGTCACTCCGGACCACAGATTGCCTCAACAACCCCTGTCACCAATCAAGCCGCAACACATCACATCTATGACGCTGAGTAGATAGAGCTGTGATAACTGTACGCACTTCAACAACTATCACTATTATAAGTGGATGAGTAGTCAGGATGCTAGGGAGTCAACTATTCTAAAACCCCAGGAAAAAGGGGGAAGCCACCAACAGCTCTGCTATCCCTCGAAAATAACGGAGCGTGTGTTAACTGCTTGCTTACAACTCTAACATCCACTACTCATGAGTGATTGAGTGTGGCACAACAGGACGACTGCTCGCACTCTAGCAACTACAACTACCCATGAGTTTGATTGGGTAGAGAAACTAAATGACTGACGATGGACTTAACCATAAAGAAGTCGATGTTCTTCAGCATGCTACTATGTAGATCTGGTGCATGATACTAATATGCACAATCAACCAGGTTACAACTATACAACGGTATGAAAATTAAATACCAGAATCAATAAATATGCAACTAATTTACTAGGTAGGATATATCTAATGTCAACCAAACCCTAGTTATGCTTAATGATTATTCCTAAGTGCTTGCATATAAGAGAAATTTTACAGACCAGGAAATCAACAGGTGATACTGTATGGAGATAAATTTGATTAGCTCAAAGATTAAGCAAAGAAAGTATCAACGGATGATATCAAAAGATAAAGATAAGGTAAAGCAGTCCTACTCAGAAACAAAACATGTCATGTATTTAAGTTTAATAAATTAGAGGATACAAAAGAGAAGTACCTGCCTCGTAAATGACGTACAAGTATCAAAGAGAATCTCCTCGTGATCAACTATATGATTCCGAAAATCGATAAATGTCCTGTAGCAAAAAGGGCATAATTTAACTATCAACCCTAGGGCTAAAGGTAGCTTACGGTGAACCTAAAGCAAGGTTGAAATCAAGACAGGAATCTGATCAGCGAACACCAACATGTTTATAACCGACTCATCCAATGACAATTATAAACTAACTCATGAACTAAATCACTATATCAACAACTTTGATTCACCACTCCCCTTTCTTGATCCCAACGCAGATTATAGAAACCCAAGTTGATCAGATCAGTAATAAAAAAACCATATTCTCACCAAAATACAACTCACTGCAGAATTGAAGAATCAAAGGAGACATCTAAACCTCAATCCAATCCAACAAAACGATAACAATCTTAAACTATTGATCTATCGTGAGAGAAACCAAAACATTCTTCTACTGATCTAACAATCCTAACGACATCAAGTTCAATTCACGAAGTCCCAACCCAACCCAACACAACATCAAACTCAGAATATCAAATAGTACAATCTAAATGAAATCACAAGTCTCAGCTTCAACCTATACACTGATCTAAATCAAAATCACCACCAACATCCCCAAGCCCATGCCAACCATATCATACAAATCAAAATCGAAACCAAACTCCATTTCATCTAACACTCACATCATCAAGTTCAGGACATTAACAGTGGAATCAAACACAGCCTTACACATACATCAATCTATTCTATCGAAAACAACAGCAGGACTACAAACCGACAATACAGATCCACGAGAAACTCAATCGAACATAACCCAAAAGCCACATACGAATTCAGAATCTAATCTTCAGTAACAATCCAAAATCCCTTTGAGTTCAATCAACAACAAATCCAAGATTAAGCCCACACAACCTACCATCAAAACCTAAGTAAACATCTTAACAACTGATACACCAAAACATAACCACCCTATCATCACTCTACAACTCAGTCCAATTCAACCATCAACATTTACTGAATATCACCATAAATAACAAAAGTAAACCTAATTGAGAAAGTCCTTACCTGAGTTTGGCCGGAATAGGGTTCTCCCAGTGGTAATCTGACGCAACCCAACCTCCACGGAAAGGTCGAATGGCTTATCGGCTGTGGATATTAGTGACCTCTCCACCAACACACGAATCCCCTACTCACAACGGGAACACCATCCATAAGAGAAGGGTACAGAAAGGAAAGAGATCGCCAACCTTGGACTTGATTTAGGCTGAAGGAAAACCAGTGACATCGACACAGTGGGGTCTCGTGGAAAGGAGAAGAAGAAATCAACGCTCGAGGGAAGGATGAGGACGAGGGGGTGACGCTCCGACGAAGACGAACGACATCGTTGATCGGGGACAGCTCCGCCTTGGCTTGCTTGCGTGAAAATAGAAATCGTAGGGTTGTCGGGGAAGAGAAATCGTAGCTGAGTGGTTTTGGCAAGGAGAGGAAGGAGATAAAGGTTTAAAGGGTGTTCATTTTGCAAATAAACCCTCCAAACTTGGCTAATCTGATCAAAGCCCTTAGGTTAAGGTTTGTATATGTTTAAGCCCCTCTAATTTTTAATATTTAACATTCTCCTCTACTAAAAAAAATTTGATCTCCAAATTTTGCTAGTAAACTACAACTGGTACTAACAGCTCATATACAGTATAAATACTAAACGAATGAAAATCAATTATACGCACATTAGGTAAATAGATGAGGGTAGCGAGCTTTGATTATATCCTCGAGTTTCCAGGTAGCCTCCTTATCAGAGTGGTGTTGTCATCCGACTTTGACCAGCCGGATTATCTTATTCCTCAACTGACGCTCTTTATTCCCCAATATCCGCATAGGCATCTCCTCTTAAGTCGCATCTCGTTATAATGTGATCGACACATCCGACAAGATATGGGAAGGATTTGGTACCTACTTCCTCAATATGGACACATGGAACACATCGTGAACTCCAGCAAGAGATGGAAGTAGTGTCAGACGATAAGTTATTGCTTCAATCCTCTCTAGAATCTGGAAAGGTTCAATATAACACGGAGCTAGCTTACCCCTCAAACTAAACCTCTTCACCCCTTTCGTGGGTGATAAGAATACGTAGTCACTCATGGAGAACTCTAGGACTCTTCATCTCCGATCCGCGTAACTCTTCTGGTGAACTTGAGCTTCTAAAATCCTACGTTTAATGGTATGGAATAGCTTGTCAACATGCTAGATACTCGGAGGTCCTAGCTGTTGGACCTTGGATGGCTAGAGAGGGGGGGTGTGAATAGCCAGACATAAAAAAACTTGGCTTCTTTGAACTCTTTCTGCGATTAGGGTTAGCAGCGGAAGACAAAAACAAAAACAAGAACACAAACAGAATACAGAAATAACAAACGCTAACTCAAAGATGTACAAGGTTTGGGATAACTTGCCCCTACTCCTTGGCGTGCCCGTGAGGTGGGCGATCCCTTGATCGTCGGCAGATCAAGTCCCGGAACTCCGAATAAATATATTCTCCTTCTCGGTGGAGTAACCTCTCCACAAGCGTCTCAGTAGAATAACAGTTAAGCCCTCGAGACAACGAGAAGGAAAGCTCACACGGATACAACAGAAGCGCTCAAGAATGAAGACTATACAGAGAGCTCAAACAACCCAGCAAAATTTCTCTCGTTTTCTGTCTGTGCTTCTTTGCTCCTCTGCTTCCCAGCTTCCTCTTAAGCTTCTGCTCACCCGGCGCGTCTGCAACCTCTGATCAGCTCCGTCATCATTGACCCTCTGACCTCTACTGGGCTCAGTCCACTGAAACCTCTTCAGATGAGCCTCAGGTCAGTCGCCAGCTCCGCCAGACAGTTGCTAGCCTGTGCCAGAAGCCGTTGAATCATGCGAAGGGAAAACAGACAAACTTGACCGAAGCGAAAGTCTCCAGTTGACCCTCCTTCTTGGTTTGAGTCACCCCTGTCTCACCTGCAAACTCATCAAAGGATTAGCACAACAAATCAGCAGGTATCAGAAGGATTCAGTGCGAGATCAGAGCGTTATCAGAAGTCTGACAACGTTTTCAAATTAAAGTTCAGACACTGATCGGTCACCAGACCGATCAGTGATGACCCTGATCGATCAGGCGACCTCCTGATCGATCCAGTGACTTGTGATCGGTCACACTGACCGATCAGGAATCGTGGATCGGTCACTGTGACCGATCCAGCAGCTTGCTGGAGTTTCCTCCACAAGCCACAGGTTCCTTGACCTGATCGGTCACCTGACCGATCAGGTTGTGCCCTGATCGGTCACAGTGACTGATTAGGTCACCTCTGGACCGATCAGGACCCATCCTGATCGGTCCAGGAGGTCCTTGATCGGTCACACTGACCGATCAAGGTTTTCTCCAGAAGGCTACTGATCTCTCTCTGATCGTTCACCAAAACGATCAGAAGCCAAACAGAAACATTCTGTTCTCATCCTGATTGTTCACCATAACGATCAGACTCCCTGGATCGGTCACCAGACCGATCTATTCACAAGGGAACTCGTGCCAACTCCTGATCGGACTCCAGACCGATTCAGACACTTGGCTGACTCATGCTTAGTCCCCCGGACCAAGACTTCATGCCCAGCTTCACTCACCGGGATTTCATTCAACCTAGCTTCACTCATTAGGACCTGACTTCACTCACCAGGGTTTCCTTCACCTAGCTTCACACGCTAGGACCCGACTTCACTTACCGGGATTTCAGTCACCCGGCTTCACTCACTAGGACCCGGCTTCACTCACCAGGGTATCCTTCACACGGCTTCACTCACCGGGACCCGACTTCACTCACCGGGATTTCCGTCACCTGGCTTCACTCACCAGGACCCGGCTTCAATCACCGGGACCCGACTTCACTCACCGGAGTTTCCATCACCTGGCTTCACTCACCAGGACCGGCTTTACTCACCGGGGTTTCCGTCATCCGGCTTCACTCACCGGGACCCGGCTTCACTCACTGGGACCCGGCTTCACTCACCGGGATTTCCTTCCACCTAGCTTCACTCGCTAGGACCTGGCTTCACTCACCAGGGTTTCCTGCCCAGTCCCCGACCAGGACTTAAGCCAAAATTACTCACTCACCTAAACTTAAATCGGCGTCGACACCAAAACAACAATAAGGTAAGACTGCATCAACAATCTCCCCCTTTTTGTTGTTTGACAACCCGATTCTAAGTTTAGGTATTAGCAACCAATAGAAGTCAAATTTCCATTATCGCAAGGGGATCAAAGTCCTCCCCCTACAATAATTAAATTTGTAACAAACCCAATAAAACCTAAACTTCATCAATCATTCTCTCCCCCTTTGTCAAACACCGAAAAGGGTATGATTATTAAGTTTCAACATAACTCCCTCTTAAACGAGGGTCTCTCCCCAAACCCAAAATAACAAAAGGTAATTTTTTGAAGTGCATATGAGAGGCATATACCATAAATGTATCATGACAACAATGTATATGCATCATACGGCAATAAGTAAAGCAGCTTCATCCGACACATAGTCCTGAATGGTCTCCGTGACCGATCAGGTTCGTTGATTATTCGATACAGAAATATTTCTGATTAGTCTGTGGACCGATCAGATTTCAGAAAAATTTCTGAAACTCTGATACGTTCCTGATCAGACTGCATTAACAATTTATATTTCCAGGAACAGGTTTGTTTAACCAAAACTCATCCGACCACACGGGTGTAGACTACATTAACAATAGATATTTTAGAAAAATTTCTGAAACACGATATGAGTTTCTTGACTAAAAGATATTCCTCATCAAGGAACAAGAGTCATGATTCAAACAACCCTTTCTTATGGATTTAAAATTCCAACACAGGGTTGGATCAAATCAGTATTAGGTTTGTTCCAAGTATGTCTTAACCATAAACCTAATTCTTAGTTCTATTGATAATTTACCAATTTTGATGAAAGGGAATCGGACGGCTGATCAGACTGAGGAGTTTTTGGACCAATCAGGGAGTTCCCTGATCAGAAATGATCTGATCGGTCACCAGACCGATCAAAGGAATCCCTGATCGGTCACGGTGACCGATCAGGGTGAGTCCTGATCGGTCGGTGGACCGATCAGGTCCGATACAAAAAGTTTACAAACCGATCAGATTTCAGAAACTGATATGTTTCAGAACCAAGTTTGTTTCAACACTCAACCACTCCTAATACAATTAGATTTAATCCCTTTGATCCTAAAAAGGGTTTCCCTTAACCAAAATGTATTTTCCCACATCATCAAAGAAAATCGTTTCCTTGCGGTTTAAACATCTTAAAACAGACATGTTCAAGTTTGTATCAAATGCTCTCAGAAAATTCAAAGTGTAGATCATAAAGTTGTAGATCACACAATTCACAATTGTATTTGAATAACACTTTATCATATAATTTGTATTTGACTCTACTAATCAGAAAGTTCTAAGTGTAGGTCACAAAAACATGAAATTGTCTAAATTCTCTAAATGCAGGCAATTCCAAAGAAAAACCTAACTTAGACCTCTGGTTGTAGTGAATAACAATTATCTTCGGTCATGTGTTTGAAGCATCCATTGTCAACAAATCGTGTTGATAGATGCTCCCCCTCAACCAAAGCTATACAATTCGAAATATAGAGGTTTTAGGTACCTAAACTTTGGGACCTAATGCATCTACAATGAAGGTCTTTGACACCCATGCCATAGTCATTTTCTTCTTAAGTCCATGAACCCTAGAATCATTTGGTGATCTAATATGGGTTCTAGACATTAATGACATGAAGCTTGGTTCTTTAGGTTGGTAACCTAAACCAATCTTGTTGTAAACCGCTTTTTGAGAATTTAGTATCATGTCTAAAGTTTTAGAGCTAGTTGAAAATTTCTCAAGAATATTCTTGAGGTTTTCAATTTCACTCTTTAGGCCCTTGTTCTCATCCTCAAGAACCTTAACATGCAAATCATTAATATCATGATCCTTAGATGTTTTCAATTTCTCTACTTCCAATTTTAATGATTTTACTTTGTTCTTAGACTTCTTTAACAAATTAGTTAAGCATGCAATGGTTCTATAACATTTATCTAATTCGGGAGAGATTACGTCTTCATTATCGACGCGGTTGAATAGTCCCTCGATTCGTCACTACTTCCTTCATTTGATTCCTCTATTGCCATGAAAACCATGTGACATGTGTTCTTCTCCTCCTCCTTTTCTTTCTTCTTTTCCTTCTTCTTCTCCTTCTTCTTTCTTCTATCGCCTGCCACAAAAGCCACACCCTTCTCCTTTGGGCTTTGGTTAGCGATCTCATGTAGTTCCATTTCGCAAAATAAATTTCCTAATTTAACAATAGAAAGATCCTTGGAAACCTTGTAAGCATCCACCATGGATGACCACAAGGCATTCCTAGGGAAGGATTTGAGGACATACCTTATAAGGTTGCGATTCTCGACCTTCTCATCAATGGAATGTAGACCATTGACGATCTCCTTGAACCGACCATGAAGCATACTTACCGTTTCATTTTCTTCCATGGAGAGGTTTTGGAGTTGGTTGAGAAGAAGATCTTTCTTGGCTCTCCGGGTATCTTAAGTTCCTTCATGGAGCTCAATGAGCTTGTTCCAGAGGTCCTTGGCAGTGGTGAAGGGGCCAACTTTGATCAGCTGCTCCTTGGTCATCCCACACTACAGGGTGATCACAGCCTTTGCATCAGCTTCCCCCTTCCGGATTTGTTTTGCCGACCACCTTGAGAACTCTAGCTCTTTTTCCTCAGCATCCTTTGGAGGGGAGAAACCCTCCTTGACAGCGAACCACATGTTGATGTTGGTCTTCAAGTAATACTCCATCCTTGACCTCTAATATTGAAAGTTGGCTCCGTCGAAGAATGGAGGTCGGTTGGTGCTGAAGCCTTCCCTCATAGCCATTGTTGTAAGCTCTTCGGATGTTAAGCCATTGGCAAGAGCCCCAGGCTCTGATACTACTTGTTGGACCTTGGATGGCTAGAGAGGGGGGGGGTGTGAATAGCCAGACACAAAAAAACATGGCTTCTTTGAACTCTTTCTGAGATTAGGGTTAGCAGCGGAAGACAAAAACAGAAACAAGAACACAAACAGAAAACAGAAATAACAAACGCTAACTCAAAGATGTACAAGGTTCGGGGATAACTTGCCCCTACTCTATGGTGTGCCCGTGAGGTGGGCGATCCCTTGATCGTCGGCAGATCAAGCCCCGGAACTCCGGATAGAATATCTTCTCCTTCTCGGTGGAGTAACCTCTCCACAAGTGTCTCAGTAGAATAACAGTTAAGCCCTCGAGACAACGAGAAGGAAAGCTCACACGGATACAACAGAAGCGCTCAAGAATGAAGACTATACAGAGAGCTCAAACAACCCAGCAAAACTTCTCTCGTTTTCTGTCTGTGCTTCTTTGCTCCTCTGCTTCCCAGCTTCCTCTTAAGCTTCTGCTCACCCGGCGCGTCTGCAACCTCTGATCAGCTCCGTCATCACTGACCCACTGATCTCTACTGGGCTCAGTCCATTGAAACCTCTTCAGCTGAGCCTCAGGTCAGTCGCCAGCTCCGCTAGACAGTTGCCAGCCTGTGCCAGAAGCCGTTGAATCATGCGAAGGGAAAACAGACAAACTTGACCGAAGCGAAAGTCTCCAGTTGACCCTCCTTCTTGGTTTGAGTCATCCCTGTCTCACCTGCAAACTCATCAGAGGATTAGCATAGCAAATCAGCAGGTATTAGAAGGATTCAGTGCGAGATCAGAGCGTTATCAGAAGTCTGACAACGCTTTCAAATTAAAATTTAGACACTGATCGGTCACCAGACCGATCAGTGATCACTCTGATCGGTCACCAGACCGATCACTGATGACCCTGATCGATCAGGATACCTCCTGATCGATCCAGTGACTTTGTGATCGGTCACACTGACCGATCAGGAATCGTGGATTGGTCACTGTGACCGATCCAGCAGCTTGCTGGAGTTTCCTCCACAAGCCACAGGTTCCTTGACCTGATCGGTTACCTGACCGATCAGGTTGTGCCCTGATCGGTCATAGTGACCGATCAGGTCACCTCTGGACCGATCAAGACCCATCCTGATCGGTCCAGGAGGCCCTTGATCGGTCACACTGACCGATCAAGGTTTTCTCCAGAAGGCTACTGATCTCTCTCTGATCGTTCACCAGAACGATCAGAAGCCAAACAGAAACATTCTGTTTTCATCCTGATCGTTCAGACTCCCTGGATCGGTCACCAGACCGATTCAGACACTTGGCTGACTCATGCTTAGCCCCCCGGACCAAGACTTCATGCCCAGTTTCACTCACCGGGAGTTCATTCAACCTAGCTTCACTCACTAGGACCTGACTTTACTCACCAGAGTTTCCTTCACCTAGTTTCACTCGCTAGGACCTAGCTTCACTCGCTAGGACCTAGCTTCACTTACCGGGATTTCAGTCACCCGGCTTCACTCACCAGGACCCCGCTTCACTCACCAGAGTTTTCTTCACCCGGCTTCACTCACCGGGACCCCGCTTCACTCATCGGGATTTCCGTCACCTAGCTTCACTCACCAGGACCCGGCTTCACTCACCGGGGTTTCCATCACCCGGCTTCACTCACCGGGACCCGGCTTCACTCACTGCGGTTTCCATCACCTGGCTTCACTCACCAGGACCCGGCTTCACTCACCGGGGTTTCCGTCACCCGACTTCACTCACCAGACCCGGCTTCACTCATCGGGATTTCCGTCACCTGACTTCACTCACCAGGACCCGGCTTCACTCACTGGGATTTCCTTCCACCTAGCTTCACTCGCTAGGACCTGACTTCATTCACCAGGATTTTCTACCCAGTCCCCGACCAGGACTTAAGTCGAATTTACTCACTCACCTAAATTTAAATCGGTGTTAACACCAAAACAACAATCAGGTAAGACTGCATCAACACTAGCAACTGAGATTCCCAGCCTCTTTCCAGAAGGTGGGTGTCCGATAAACCCTACCATACAATGCCTCAGACGATACTATCTGAATAGTCAAATGATAGCTATTGTTATAAAGGAACTCAACTAAGTGTGCATTGCAACTAACTTCTTCTCAAACTAACAAGGCCCAGTATAAGTCAAACCAAGATTCTGTAAGCCACATGTACCATGGACGTACAACCCGCATGTGGCTAGGTTCAATACTGTACTACATTTGGTACATGCACATTCTTCTTATTGATCTGACTAGAGATTAGCAATTATCTAATGAAAATTTTCATAGCATTACTGTATGGTTCATATGAAAATCGGAATTCTTTCACATTTATCATTGTATTTTTCTTGTGCTACAGGCGTTGTAAATATCTTTTGAATTTTTTTTTCCAATTTCAAAAGGTATTATCCTGATAATTAACCATTGCTTGTTTTCTTTAACATGACCTTCAAATAAAATATGTCAGCTAATACGGGAAATTAGTATGTAAATCCAATCCTTGTCAGGCTTAAGTATTTATCTCACATGCTATCACTTAGCCACACATTGTTGAAATCTGACTAATTCTCTATGCTTCTAGAATATAATTCTTGAAGTCTTATTCAGAAATATAGCTATTTAAATGTGTAATTTAGATACTAACTGCAGCTAGTTGAAGATTTCTCCATAACCCACTAGTTGATATATATATATTCTTTCGCCCTAAATATCAAGAAATATTCTTTCGTCCTTCGTAAGTACTTAAGAATATTCTTGACAGCTATCCAATGACTTTCACCTGGATCTGACTGGTATCTGCTCTTTATGCTCAATGCATATGAGACATCTAGGCGAATGCATAGTATGGTGTACATGATATATCCTATAGTAGATGCATAAGGGATCTGATCCATGCGCTCACTCTCCTCATTAGAAGAGGGACATTAAGTCTTCGAAAGACTCATACCATGTGACATCGACATAAATCCTTTCTTGGATTCTGCATGACAACACGTTTGAGCACCTTGTCAATGTATGTACTTTGACTTAGGCTAAATAATCTTTTAGATCTCTCTCTATAGATCTTGATGCCTAAAATGTATGTTGCTTCACCCAAGTCCTTCATTGAGAAACAATTCCCAAGCGATGTCTTCACAGATTATAATGAAGGGATATCGTTTCTAATGAGTAGTATGTCATCTACATAAAAAGATCAGGAAGATAACTGTGCTTCCACTAACCCTCTTATAGACACAAGGTTCATCCTCATCCTTGATGAAACCAAACGCTTTGATTGTATCATCGAATCGAAGATTCCAGCTTCAAGAAGCTTATTTTAGTCCATAAATGGACCTTTGTAGCTTACAATCCTTTCCAACATTCTTTGGATCTACAAAACCCTTAGGTTGTGTCATGTACACAACCTCGAGTAGATTCCCATTCAAGAATATGATTTCAACATAAATTTGCTAGATCACATAATCATGGTAAGCTGCAATGACAAGAATGATCTGAATAAACTTAAGCATTGTAATTGGTGAAAAAGTTTCATCATAGTCTATACCATGAATTTGCTTGAAGCCTTTAGCTACTAGTCACCCTCTATAGGTATGTATTGTTGGTGCAAAGAGCATCAGTGATGAACAGTCAACCTCTAGTATTTTGATGTTTGATAATATACTAAGGTTAGTCAAAGTGATCAAGGGTTAAGCCAAACAGGACTTAATGTTTGGTAGGGTAACCTAGGTTTGATCAGTTTGACAAAGGGTTAGCCAAACATGATCTAATATTTGGCAGAGTTATAAGAACCCAGGGTTGGTCAGTTTGACCTAGGGATTAAACCAAACTAGACTTGAGGTTTGGTATACTTACTTGAAAGGTGGAAGAGAGAAGTCTAGTCAGGATTAAGATGACTAGCAAAGAAATCCTAGTGAGTGAAGCTAGGTGGAAGAAATCCTGATGAGTGAAGCCGAGTCTAGTGAGTGAAGCTAGGTGGAAGAAATCCTAGTGAGTGAAGCTGGGTCCTAGTGAGTGAAGCTAGGTGGAAGAAGTCCTAGTGAGCAAAGCTGGGCAAGAAATCTTGACTTGGAGGGTTAAGCACGAAGTTCTGGTTCAGGGAATTGTGCATGAAGTCCTGGTCGGGAATCGGGCAATGAAGTCTTTGCCAAGCGAGGACTACGGACAGAAGTAGAGACGGGTCGAGGTCGGACGTCTTGAGATTCGGGAGTCTCGAAGGCCGAGAACGAAGTCTTGGTCTAGGGGACCAAGCAAAAGACTTAGCCGAGCGGGAATCACGGACAGAAGTAGAGACGGGTCGAGGTCGGACGTTTCAAGATTCGGATTCTCGGAGGCTGAGAAAATGTCCAACTGGAGGTCTCAGTTGGCAAAAGGTAACTTCTTCAGGATGGAGTAGGTGAGGACGCGTTCCCCGGGAAAGAAAACAGTAAGCGTCGGTTCGACCTAGGTTTTCAGGTGAAATCAAAAGTTAGAACTAATCAATTAAGGCTATAAGATTGTTTATATGATTGTTGTGTGTTTTGTTGTCTTGCAGGTACTTGGAGTTGGAGGCAAGACAAGAGAGCAAACACAAAACAAATAGACCTAGGAAAAGGGGTTCCCAGGCGCCTGAAGCTTCCTAGCGCCTGAGTGCTATCAGGCGCTTGGGAAGGGAGTTTTATTCCTGCGCCGATTTAGTTGCTACGGATCAAGTTTTGAGTCTTGTTAGGCGCCACAGATGCCTATCAGGTGCCCGTGAACCTAGTATACAAAGGGGTTCGACCCCTCACTTCAATACACCAAGTTTTCCATCCGCTTAACCATTCTGTGCAAAGCAAAAATGCTCAAGGCGAATCTCTACGATCGAGGAGGCTCCAGGAGGAAGTGTGCGACACTTCGAAGTTCCAGAATGGTCGGGATCGTCGTTTTTTGTTTGGTTTGCATTTAATTTATAAGTTGTAATCATTCCTTTTATTTGTGCTTTTATTTCAAACTATAAGATGAGTTTTCTCTGCCTCCAGAAATTTCGGAAAGGAGACCAATAGTGGACTTACGCTGAGTACATAGGCCTTGGATGTACTGAAACTGGGGGTTGGGAACCAAGTAAATAAGTCCTGCGTGTTTGCTGTCTTTCTCTTTATTTATTATTCCGCTGCGTACTAACACTTTGATAGAAAGACGATCGAACGACAAAGTTCAGACCAAATTGTTCGAGTCGATATTCACCCTCCCCCCTCTATCGACGACACCGATTCCACAATTGGTATCAGAGCAGGTGGGTCTGATTGGACTAACCGCCGAAGGAGCAACAAGGCCAGGAATTGAGGGGGAGCAAGGGTGAATAAAGGTATATTTTAATTATGTTGTTTCTAAAATTTCATATAATCTGTTTTAAGTGCAGGGAGAGAGGACACTATAAAAATTAGTGTCCTACTCGTAAGATTCGTAATTCACCACCGGCAACAACGAAGGAATTAGCGCCAGGAGTCCGGAGGGACAAAAGTCACATTCGGTGTTTCAAGTCCCAAAAGCTGGGACATTACAAGAACTACTATCCAGACTGGAAAAAGGCTCAATCCTCAATGCCAGAAAATGCGACGAAGGTAATGAAGGTACGAAAAGTTAATTTCTGCAAAGGTCATTTTCAAATTCCTACAATGTTAAATATTTCTTCTGATAATTTAGATAATCAAGTTGATTTTACTGTCTAAGTTAGATTATTTACACAATAAATTAAATGTGTTGCATGACAAATTAGCTTGTAATGGATCAAACATTGACAATATTAAAATATCCAATATTAATTCCTTAATCCATAATATTAATGTTACAATTTATGAAATTAATTCCAATACTTTAATTAATAATATTTCTGATAATACTGATAATCCTAAAGATAATGATGAAATCTTAATTAATAATATTTCTGATAATACTGATAACTCTGAAGCTAATGTTGATGATAGTCAACCTTTAAATAATAATTCTACCAATTTTGAATATAGTGCTACAACTTTAATTAATAATCCTGAAAATTATTCTACCTATTGTGAAGATAATGATACAATTTCAATTAATAATTCTGAATATAATTCTGAAGATGAATTTATTAGAATTAAAGATATATTTAAAAAAGCTTACTAGAATTCAAATAAAGCAGAAGTATTAAACAAACTTGAAAACTTAAATACAAAATAAATAAAAAATAAATCAGAAAATTTTGAATTAATAGAAATGATACAACTAGTCCCAAAATTCTTAACAACCTTAATAACTTAAATTAATTCTTAACAATTTAAATCTTAATTAATTATTAACAATTTAAACTTTAATTAGTTCTTAACAATTTAAACCTTAATTAATTCTTAACAACTTAATTCTTAATTAATTCTTAAACAACTTAAACTTCAATTAATTCTTAACAACTTAATTCTTAAACAACTTAAACATAAATTTATTCTTAAACAATTTAAACTTTAATTAATTCTTAACGATTTAAACTTTAATTAACTCTTAAACAACCTAATTCTTAATTTAACTCTTAATTCTTAAACAACTTAATTCTTAATTTAACTATTAATTCTTAATTTACCTCGTAATCAAATCTTTTAATTCCTAAACTTAAATCTTAATTAATAATAAAATAATTTAATCTTTAATATATTTTAACTAAAATTATTAACAGTTCAACTTTAATTCAATCCTTAATTCAAGGAAATCCACAAACTAAATTCTAATTAAGTATCTTCAGTTGTGAAACTAAATAATATCCTACCTAACTGAAACCTTCAATTTAATAATAATAAATATGTCAAAGTGGGTTGACATATTCGCGGGTTCACATGTGCTGCATCAAATCGAGAATTTGATATTTGACTAGAAAACTAATTAAAACGAGTTGACTTGATTGATACATGCATAACTGCCATGCTCATGCATCTGCTTATCTTTTTGATATATATCTGTCATGTCATTCTTATTTACTTTTATGCTTAACTTAGAATGGCTAGATAGGAAAAAGATAGTTTGACACTTGCCTAACATAGTACTAGGATAGGGCGAGATGATAGTACGTTAGGGAAACTTGGTCTAGGAAGTTAGGAAGGGTAAGAAGTACCCGACTTGGTCGACCTAGCTAAGTTGAACTAGTCGAAGCTACCTCGCTACATCCTAGACTAGTTAGACCAGAATTTTTCAAAGAGTAAATTATAAGTATTATTTATTTAAAAGACTTTGTCTAAGAAACGGATTGTTGATCCAATAAGGCTGCGGCCAAAGAAGGTCTCTGTGCCTCGCCATGATCGGGAAGCCAATTATTGAAAATTAGTTTTAAGCTACTAATTGTTAAACTTGAATCTAACTCAAGGTCAAACAATCTATATTATTAAACTGAAAAAATTATTCAAGCATCTCACAAACACCCATAAGGCTATCATGCTTGTTTGTATTGCGACACTTAGAATTGTTTTGATGATAAGGACTAATTAATTGACAAATATCTTTAAAAATGTTTTCAAAAATCCTTAGAATATTTTCTTGAAAATCTATTTTTAAAATAATGATTAAACGTAATAATGATTTAATGAATTTCATGTTTGATTGGGTGTTTACCTATAAATATATTTTTAAAAAAATTATATATCTTTTCGAAAGTTGTTTGACCTACATTTAGACATAAACCTTCTAAGTTAACACTAAAAAGTCCCTTAAGACACTTAGGTAGAGGTCCTTGTAATTAGCAAGGGTAGCTTGTCAGGTTCAGGGGAGTCTATTTTTCTTTTTAAAATTATGTTTCAACAATTATTCTTTTCAAAAATTTATCTCTTTCAAAATCATTCAAAATGCTTTTCGAAAAATATTTTTTAAAATTTACTATGTCTTTCAAAATATTTTTCGAAAAATACTTCTAAAAAATAATCATATTTTTCAAAATTTTTTTTTTAAAATATGTGTTAATTGTTTTTTTTATATGGATAAACTCTAAAGACACATAGGAAAATTTTCTTATGATCTATAAGGATTCCTAAGATTGTGTCAGATTTAGGGAAAATCCTAATTAAAAGAAATTAATGTACTTCTTTATTTGATTACTTTTGAAAAATTATTATATAATTCTTTTCATTTGAATCAAACCCTAAGACTCAGAGAAAAATTAACTTGTAGTCAACAAGGTTTCTAGGACTGTGTCAAGTTTAGGGGGAGGTTCAAATTAGAGGCTTTAAAAATATTATACTTTCAAAAACCATTATCATTTTAAAAATACTTTACTTTCGAAAATCCAATATTATCATTTTCCAAAACATGTGTTGAAAAACTCTTTCATCTTTGTGAACAATTTTGGAAAACTTTTTCATCCTTTTGAACATCATTGAAATTCCTTAGAATTTTTTTTTTACTTGAGTTTGTAAATTTTTCCAAGATACTTAGGAAAAATTTTCTTGTAGTTAACAAGGTTTCCTAGGATTGTGTCAGACTCGAAAAGAAACCAAATCAAGAAATCTATTCAAACTATATGTTGAAAATATTCATTTTTGGAAAATCCCTAAAACACATAGGAATTTTCTTGTGGTCAACAAGATTTCGAGGATTGTGTCAGACTTAGGGAAGTTCAAATTCTTTTTAAAATTCATATATTGTTGGTGCATTTTTTTTAAAAAAAGTACTTAGTGCCTTTTAGAATATTTTTCAAAAAAGTACTTAGCTTTTTTTTAAAAAAGAAAATTTTTGAAAATCATTTTTTTTAAAATCTTCAGTATTTTCAAAAATCTTATTGTTGGTGTAAATCGGTTAAAAAAATCTTTGTTATTATCCGTTATTTCTTTTTGATGTGTGTCAAAGGGGGAGGGAGAGAGGCTTAAGTTATTTTTTTTTCGATTTCTCCCAAGGTTTAAACCTAGAACCCTTAGACCTAACTTTACTTATGATTATTGTCAAACATCAGAAATGGAGAGATTATTGGTGCAAAAAGCATCAACGATGAATAGTGAACCTCTGGTGTTTCGATGTTTGACAATATACTAAGGTTAGTCAAAGTGATCAAGGGTTAAGCCAAACAGGACCTAATGTTTGGTAGGGTAAACCTAGGTTTGATCAGTTTGACAAAGGGTTAGCCAAACATGATCTGATATTTGGCAGAGTTATAAGAACCCTGAGTTGGTATGTTTGACCAAGGGATTAAACCAAACTGGACTTGAGGTTTGGTATACTTACTTGAAAGGTGGAAGAGAGAAGTCTAGTCAGGATTAAAATGACTAGCAAAGAAATCCTAGTAAGTGAAGCTAGGTGAAAGAAATCCTAGTAAGTGAAGCTAGGTGAAAGAAATCCTAGTGAGTGAAGCCGGGTCCTAGTGAGTGAAGCTAGGTGGAAGAAGTCCTGGTGAGTGAAGCTGGGCAAGAAATCTTGACCTGGAGGGTTGAGCACAAAGTCCTGGTTCGGGGAATTGGGTACGAAGTCCTGGTCGGGGATCGGGCAACGGAGTCTTTGCCAAGCGAGGACTACGGACATAAGTAGAAACGGATTGAGGTCAGACGTCTCGAGATCCGAGAGTCTCGAAGGCCGAGCATGAAGTCTTAGTCCAGGGGGCCGAGCAAAAGACTTAGCTGAGCGGGGATCGCAGACAGAAGTAGAGACGGGTCGAGGTCAGACGTCGAGATCCGAGTTTTCGGAGGCTGAGCAAAAGTCCAACCGAAGGTCTCGGTTGGCAAAAGGTAACATCTCTAGGATGGAGTAGGTGAGGACGCGTTCCCCGGGAAAGGGAACAATAGGCGTCGGTTCGACCTAGGGTTTCGGGTGAAATCCAAAGTTAGAACCAATCAATTAAGGCTATAAGATTGTTTGTATGTTTGTTGTGTGTTTTTTTGTCTTGCTGGTACTTAGAGTTGGAGGCAAGACAGGAGAGCAAACACAAAACAAATAGACCTGGGAAAAGGGGTTCCCTGGCGCCTGGGATGAATCAAGCGCCTGGTAACCTAGGCGCCTGAAGCTTCCCAGGCGTCTAAGTGCTATCAGGCGCCTGAAGCTTCCCAGGCGTCTGAGTGCTATCAGGCACCTGGGAAGGGAGTTTTATCCCTGCGCTGATTTAGCTGCTACGGATCAAGTTTTGACCCTTATCAAGCACCCTATAAGCCTATCAGGTGCCCGTGAACCTAGTATAAAAAGGGATTCGACCCCTCACTTCAATACACCAAGTTTTCCATCCGCTTAACCATTGTGTGCAATGCAAAAGTGCTCAAGGCAAAGCTCTGCGACCGAGGAGGCTCCAGGAGAAAGTGTGCGATGCTTCAGAGTTCCAGAATGGTCGGGATCGTCGATTTTTGTTTGGTTTGCGTTTAATTTATAAGTTGTAATCATTCCTTTTATTTGTGCTTTTATTTCAAATTGTAAGACATGTTTTCTCCGCCTCCGGAAATTTAGGAAAGGAGACCAATAGTAGACTCATGCCGAGTACATAGGCCTTGGACGTACTGACCCTGGGGGGTTAGGAACCAAGTAAATAAATTCCGTGTGTCTGCCGTCTTTCTCTTTATTTATTATTCCGCTGCGTACTAACACTTTGATAGAAAGACGATCGAACGACAAAGTTTAGACGAAATTGTTCAAGTCGATATTCACCCCCTCCCTCTATCGACGACACCGATCCCACATGTATAAGATCATCCATGTCAGCCTTTCTCTTAAAGATCCACTTACACCCAATGGGTTTGATCCCATTTGGTGGATCAACCAAAGTCAATACTTGATTAGTGTACATGGATTCCATTTCGGACCTCATGGCTTCTAGCTATTTCTCAGAATTTGGGTCCATCACAGCTTTCTGATAGGATGTAGGCTCATTCAACTCAACAATCATAACATCATTGTGGTCAGACAAGAAAAATAAGTATCTCTCAGGTTAACGACGTATCCTATCAGATCTGTAAAAGGGGTGGTCTACTTAAACAGGTTGTTGCTCCACAACTTTTTGTGTAACAAACTCATGATCCACAACACTTTGAGGTGCCTATTCAATTTTCATCAAGGCATCAGTGCTATTTTCTGTTTCTTGAATTTCTTTAAGATGAATTTTACTCCTACTAATTCTTCTATAAATAAACTCTCTTTCTAGAAAAATATAATTTCTAGCGACAAGCACTTTGCCTGTGTGGGATTGTAAAAGTAATATCCTTTTGTTTCCTTGGGATATCCTACAAAATTGAACTTATCTAATTTAGGGCCTAGCTTGTCTGAGTCTTGACATCGAACGTAAGCTTTACAACCCCAAATCTTCATAAAAGACATATTGGGACTCATCTCAGTCCATATCATATACGGTGTCTTTATGAGGGTTTTTTTATGGAACTCGGTTAAGTGTGAAAATAGTTGTCTCTAGAGCAAAACCCCAGATGCAAGTAGGAAGATCTGTCTGACTCATCATAGATCGTACCATATCTAATAGAGTACGGTTCATCCTCTCAGATACACCATTCCATTGTGGTGTTCCAAGTGGAGTGAGCTGGGATATGATCCCACACTCAGCTAGATGGTTGTGAAACTCTTGGCTAAGGTATTCACCACCTCGATCTGATCAAAGTATCTTAATATTCTTGTCAATTTGATTTTGTACTTCACTTTTGAATTCTTTGAACTTTTCAAAGGATTCCAACTTGTGTTTCATGAGATACACATAGTCGTATCTACTGACATCATCAGTAAAAGTAATAAAGTACTGATGATAGTTACTACATTAAAAGAGCCACAAACATCAGTATGTATAAGTCCTAACAAGTCAGTAGCTCTTTCTCCATGTCCACTAAAAGAAGTCTTGGTCATCTTGCCTAGAAGACAAGATTCGCATATCTCATATGATTCAAAATCAAATAAGTCCCGAAGCCCATCCTTATGGAGCTGTGATAAGCGACTCTCATTTATGTGACCCAAGCGACAATGCTAGAGATATGTTTGGTTCAATTTATTTGGTTTGAACCATTTGATATTTATGTTATAGATTGAGTTTTTTAAGTCTAGAACATAGAGTTCATTCATAAGTAGTGCATTATAATTGAACATATCATTTAGTGATATAGAATAACATTTGTCCATTTTTATAAATGAAAAGTCTTTCTTGTCTTAACAAGAAACAGTGATTATATTTGTTCCGGAAGTAAACGATGGGGATAACTAATCACCAAAGCACAACCCACGATGACCATGACGGGAAGAAGATGTCAACGCTTGCGAAGTTAACACGAGCGTAAAGGGGATGCACCGGAAGAAGTTCCGGTGGAGCCCTCTCCGACGCTCAAGTCAAAACTCCTTTTTGGGGAGAAAAATGAGGAATAAAAAGTATCCGAATTCTCCAAACTACCCCCTTTTATCTGGTTACCGAAGCATTTTATATACCTGATGCCTTCCTCTCCCCCACACGTATCCCCACCTCCCCCTCTACATTTCTTAGTCATCGATTACTTGACAGCTCTTCTCTTCTGGTAACAGCCACCATGACCATTAAGACCCTAATTACCATGCGTTGCAAACAATAACTACCTGCTGTTTTTCTTGTTCTAGAAGGAGGAGAGGGTACTTGAAGCTTGGCTTTCTTATCCCTAGCCTGCTTTTTGGGCTCCACTCTCCCGAGTCAGTCTCGGAGTCTGATCTCCCGGGATGACCTCGGGGGCCTTCCTCCATTCTCTCGAGTCAATCTCGGAGTCTTATCTCCCAAACTGACCTCGGTGACCTTTCTCATTCTCCCGAAATAGTCTCGGAATCTTGATCCCCAGTCTGACCTCCGGTCACTAGTTTGGTGGGCCCTGCCTCGTAGCTTTCCCGTGTCATGTGTCTCCCCTGATTGCTCATCCCTATCACAAGTCCCCCCACTTCAAGTCTAATCGAAGGAAGTGGGGCTGACTGATTAGGCTGGTGGCATGACGGGAGGAAGCGCAGTATCTGCGGGGCCCATATTACCATTCCTTCTTCCTTAACGACTTGTCGGGTCCTAGGAATTGAAACATTCGTCACTTGTCCCAAGGCGGTTATTTGAGTTAATCGAAGAGTCTTTATGAGTTCCAAGGCACTGTAATGATGGTTGCCCATCACCCATTAATGGCGCATGGGATATCTTAATGGTGAGAGAGTGTTCCTACGAATAGATCATTGCCACATGACAAGGTCCTTTCTACGTGATTTTCCTTCGATACACTTAGTCAGGTCATACCAACCAATGACTATAATGAACTGCGATGCCTCAAGATTTGCAGTTCACACCATCCACGTATCGTGCATCTATTCCTTTACACGATAGCTACTCCTTCCCTATAAAAAGGGGAGGCGAAAGCGGCCTTCCGTTTTCTTGCACCACCGACTATCAGAATTTGCACCTCCCATCTTTGCCTGCTAAAGATTTTCTTGCTAGAGCTTCTCCTTCGCATGTAAATCCTATCCACCTTCATCTTCCTCTCTTCTTCAATATCATGGGCAAGGAAGGAAAGGGAAAGAAATGTCAAGGTAAGAAGGAGAAACCTAAAGGGTAAGGGATGTATCGTCTGGAGTGGTATGAAGCCACTTCGTCGAAGGTTAAACCTAACACCCTGAGGGCTGCTTGTGAGGCCTATGGCATTCTGGCGGAGTTAGAGATTAGGGTTCCTAGGATAGACTAGTCTCCGATAGAATCCCCCTTAGGGTTTTACACCTTCTTGCTAGGGCAAGTAGAGTTTGTCCTTCGTTTTCTGATTCCTTCTTTTTTCATGGTCATCTCTAAGTATTTCGATATTCCCTTGCATCAAATGACTCCAAACACTTTCGCTCAGATGGGTTGGGCGTTTATCCTACTCTGGCTATTTGACATAACCTTGACCCCTTGTTCTTTCCATTACTTCTTCCTCCCCAACCTAGCATCTAGGGGAGCCTTTAGCTTTACTGCTCGCCCCCTCCATAAATTCATCGGAAGTCTCCCTTCTTCCCATAAGGGATGGAAGGAGTGCTTCTTTTTTATTCAACTTTCCGAGCGCCCCTTCTGCCGGACTCACTAGCGACAAGATTTATCCTCTCATCCGGATTTGGGCGACTTCTAGCAGGATCAGGGGTATTAATGAGCCAGAAGTATTTTGGCTAGAATAGAGTTCCACGACTCCAACCTGGTTTAATGTGAAGAACTCCTGTATTGGGCTAGGCTTAGCCCCAAAGTCACCAGTCTTAGCTATGATCTCAGTAAGTCCACTATTTCATTAAATGCTTATCTATTCTAACTGATGTTCCATTATTTGTGTGTTCCAGAGAACATCATGCTCTCCTGGGCTATGAGCAAGCTTCTCAAACGGGAGTTGGCAGATGAGCGGGCCCTTGCCCCTCCTCTAGCTCCTATAGCCCCGGCGGTTGAGCCTTTCGAGGATTTCGATCAGACTCAAGACCAGGAGCTGACTACCCCGAAGCTGCTTGACGCTCAAGAAGTCGACCCTTCTCCTGTTCCCGTTGGGGCGGGAGGTGGCGAGGAGGAATCGTCGGCTCAGGTTCCTACGTCGGTGACAGAGCTATCTGGGAGAGCAGACTCCCTCCCCTCCGAACGAAGATGCTCATCATGCCCAATGAGGAGGACGAGGAGAGCGAGCTACCGGTCTTCCCCCCAAAGCGATTGGTTCCTCCTGCCCCCTGAAAGAGGAGAACCCACTCAACTCATGCTTCTCCCACAGTCCTGGAGGAAGAAGAGGATACAATTCCCCTTTTCAAGCACCACCAGAGGGTGCCACCTACTGTGGCAGAGCCCCGAGCTGAGGTCAAATCGTCTGCTGGGGAGACTCACTCTTTTCCTCCTTCACCTAAAGCTCCTAACTCCCACGGCAGTCCCAAAGGCAAGAGGGTGAGATCGGAAGAACCCATGTTCACGAGCGGCCATCTACGCCAGAAGGTCCAAACGGCTGAGAGAGCGGCCTAATTGGTGTAGGATCTAGATTGAGCGATAGAGGGAGGGGGGGGGGGAACGTGTATAATAACAAGGGTTAGTTCCAAACATACAATAATAATATATAGAATTAAAACATGTATAAATTATAGCCAATGCTGTCTTGGACCTGACTTTCATATTTCACTCGAAACCCTAGGTCGGACTGACGCCTATTGTTCCCTCTCCGGGGAACGTGTCCTCACCTACTGCTCTTAGAAGAGTTTATCTGTTGCCACCCAGAATCTCCGGTTAGACATTTACTCGGACTCCGAGAACCCGGAACTCGACGATGTTCAACCTCGACCCATCTCGACTCTTGTCCGCGATCCCCGCTCGGCAAAGTCTTCTGCTTGGTGCCCCGGACCAAGTCTACGTGCTCGGCTTCACTCACCAAGTCTTCGTTGCCCGATCTCCGACCAGGACTTCGTGCTCAACCCTGTAGGTCAAGACTTCTTGCCTAGCTTACCTAGGACTTTCCTGCAATCTCAACAACTTCATCAGTACACCATACCAGCTTAACTTGAACTCTTTACCACTTATCAAAATAAGGTTCGATCTGGTGCTTCCGGCACCAACAATCTCCCCCTTTATGATTATGAAAACCCAGTTCAAAATTAAGTCTCAATAAGTTTTTAACAGGGAAATAAAATTACTTTTAAGCTCTTCCTCTTAATCAGTTATCTCCCCCTATATCATTTACCATTTATGATTATAGAGGAGATGATATTTTTCAAAATAGACTCAGTCTTTTTCAAATATAATTAAAAAAGTTCAGAGACTAAGTTATGTGTTCTTTTGGAAAAAAACTGTAAAAATACTTAGTTGACTTAAGCTTTTTGTAAGAATACTTCTGAAAATTTTGCTTACTTTTTGAAAAGCTTAAGTACTCAAACATTCTTTTACAAAAAATTAAGTGCTTTTCAAAAACTAAGAAGAGAGACTAAGTTGTTTTTCAGAATGCTGAGTCATTTTAAAATAGGTTCTAAGCATTCGAAAAAAGCTCAATTTTTGAAAACACAAAAAAAATAGTTTTCGAAAACACTAAAATCTCAATTTTCGAAGAGCGATTTTTGAAAAGCGAAAAGACCGGTATAAAAGCATTCTTTTCTTTGAACTCCATTTCATTTTCTCCCCCTTTGTCATATATCAAAATCATGCATATAATATGAGGGTAAAAATAGCTAAGTGTATCAGAGCGAGTAATTTCAAGCAACACAATAAGTCTAAGTAAAATGTCTAAGTCTAGGCTAAGTCCAAGTCAAGTCTAAGCACCTCCATTTTGAGTCCAAGCATGAAAGAAAAAAAATTTAAAAATAATTTTAAATATTCGAAAAATAAAGTCAATTCCTTTTAGACACCTGTCTAACCTTTTAGCTACTTACTGACTGTAATAAATAGTAATTTTCACTTGGGTTAGTCAAATCAAGTATATTTCATAAATCAGCTCAGTTAGCCAGAACTAACATTTCAAATTCACTTTTCATAATTTTAATAAATTCTTTTAAGAAATTAGTATTAGTTGATCCAAAGATTATATCATCTACATTATTTGGGTTATAAAGTTGTCTTTTCTAAGGTCTTAAAAAATAGGGTTGAGTCAATTTGGCCTTGGTTAAAACCCTTAGAAATTAGGTAAGTGGATAGTCTTTCATACCAAGCCCTAGGTGCTTGTTTTAAACCATAAAGAGTTTTTCTAAGTTTGAATATATGGTTAGGGTAGTCTAAGTCTTTAAAACCTGGAGGTTGTCCTACATAGACTTCCTCTTTTATAAAACCATTCAGGAAGGCAGACTTAACATCCATTTGGTATAATTTGAATCCTCTATGGGCTGCAAAGGCTAGCATCATTCTAATTGACTCAAGTCTAGCTACAGGGGCATAAGTTTCATCATAGTCTAACCCCTCAACTTGACTAAAACCTTTAGCCACTAAGCGGACTTTGTTTCTCACTATTGTACCTTGGTTGTTCAACTTATTCCTAAACACCCACTTAGTGTCTATAATGGACTTACCTTCAGGTTTAGGTACTAAGTCCCAGACTTGGTTTCTATCAAATTGGGCTAGTTCTCCCTGCATAATAATGATTCAGTCTGGGTCAGGTAAGACCTCTTCTATGGTCTTAGGTTCAATATTTGAAATCAGTGCAACCTGACTTAGTTTTCTATAGGAGGACCTTGTTCTGACCACTAAGGTTGGATCACCCATAATTTGGTCAATTAGGTGATTTAGTCTGGATTTCTTAGGTCTTCTAGAACTTGGTTCAACTTCAGGTCCGGTTGGTAGGTTTTGTTGGATCGATAGAATACGATAGAGGGGGGGGGGTGAATATCGTAAAACCGTTTCGGATTAGATTGAGAGAAATTACGTAGCGGAAATAAAGAAAAACAAACGCGAACACAAGATTTTTTACTTTGTTCGGAGTCGCGGTCGGCTCTTACTCCAAGGCCCACAGTCCTTGACCGTTTACTGTGGGCAATACTATAATCGCGCAAGTTATTACAAGAAGTTGTACAGTAATAGTGCAGTAAAAACAAAAATCTAACTCTTCGTTACCGACGCCCGGTGTGGATCGTTCTTCGGTGCGTAGGGTCGTCGTCGGCACTAGAACCTCGAGATCAGAAGTTTCCGGAGCAGAGCGCTTGAACGAAGAGTATTGAGGTGTTGAAAAATTGTGTTCCGAAGCCTTGGGGGTCGAGCCCCTTTTATAGTACACCTGGGGGTGGCCGGGACGCTAGGGGCTCCCTCCACGTGTCTCTCGATCCGCAAACCTTTATCCGGAACTCGGTCAGCCCTTATCCCTCCAGGATCGGGCTCGAGGTTTGACGGGGGCGCCCGGGACACAGGGGGCGCCCTGCTTGACTTGTTCATGTTAGTAGGAGCCCTAGAGCCAATTATGTGATGATTGACTAGGGGCATTTTGTATCATATTCTATCATTAATAAAGGTATGTTTGGTTATTATACTTACTTTGTATTCTGTGCCGAATGATTAAGTATAATAATGTCCTTATGTAGTAGGTTCTTATCTACATTATATCGATTGGTTGAATCGATAGTGAGATAATGTGGAGAACACTACACTAAATTATTCCTAGTCAAGCATTAATATTCAGGGACAATATTAATGCATGGAGACTAGCATGTAGGTCAACTGATGACTTGAGCTCACAAGTCATGGGCATGTGATATCAAGTGACACATGGGTATACATTGGAGAATGTGTACTGAATGACCCGCCATGAGAAGTTTCATAGATTGTCATATGAGTGTCATAGACTTTCTCATGTGACTATTGATATGAATAGTCCTTAGACCTGAAGTCACTACGGTTCCCTACATAAGGAGTTATGTACTTTGGTATCGTCAAACGTCACCCGTAATAGGGTGGACTATAAAGGCGATCACTGGGTATGTAATGAATTATACGGAGGGATGTGAGTGATGTAGATGGGATCTATCCCTCCCATATGACGGGAGTGATATCTGTGGGGCCCTTGATCGAGTAGGACTACTGAAACGCATGACCATGCTCAAATGAGTCAATATGAGATATTGAGCTCATTTGTTTGAGTGAGTCTACTCGGGGATCAAGAAACACAAGCTTGATTGAGGATGATACGGTCTATGCCTCATTGGTCAATCTAGATATCAAGGATGGAAGGACAAGGTCATACACTATCATAGTCACGGAGGTTTAGTCGGATCTCGACTTTTCTTGTTACTTGGGTAGCAATGATGCATTGCTAGATGCCGCTTATTGCTTATGTGTCTAAAGTGTTTAAGCGCATTGCCAACGTCACGAGAATCTATTGGGTCACACACAAAGGACACAATGCTTCGAGAAAGTTGATCGGCAGATCTGATCCCGAGTTGGGAACTCGGGAGACCTGAGCCCGAGTTGGGAACTCGGGAGGTTAGTTCGGAGGACCCGAGTTGGGAACTCGAGAGAGACCGAGCCGGAGCTCGGCAGACCGAATCGGAGCTCGGCGGACCGAGTCGGAGGTCGGCGGACCGAGTCGGAGGTCGGCGGACCGAGTCGGAGCTCGACGGACCGAGTCGGAGCTCGACGGACCGAGTCGGCACTCGGCAGACCGAGTCGGCACTCGGCAGACTGGGTCGGAGCTCGGCAGACTGGGTCGGGAGCTCGCCACTCGGGAGACTTGGTCGGGAGACCGAGTCGGAAGCCCGAGAGGCCCGGTCGGAGTTGCATGAAGGAAAGAGAAAAGTCTCTCTTCATTGGATGAAAAGATTCTTTTCTTGCATGAGAAATGATAAAGAGCCACATAAAAAGATGTGCTCTTTATTGGGAAGCCAAAGAGACACAAAACCTCTTCATATTCATGGGATGATTATAAAAGAGGGCCTTGTGACTTTGGATGAGGTCTGCTTCTGGCCTTAGCTTTTCCCCTTCCCTTCCTCTCTTCTTCCTCTCCTCCCTTTTTGGCCGAAACCTTATGGTATGGTTCTTGGTGTTCTGCGAGCTACCTCAAGTTGCTAGCACAACTAAGGTAGCTCTCCCGAAGTTGAGAGATTGTGTCCGTGTGGATACGAATAGAGGCACGGACGCTTGAACGTGCAAGAGATCCGACACATCTTGGACGAGCGGGATAAACGAAGGGCACGCTCCAAAGGTATATCTACTTTAGAAGTAGATGTAGATCAACTTTGTACGAGTTTTCTTTCGCATAGATCGCTCGTGGGTTCTTGTTTCCACTGCGTTTTTATTGTTTTGTGCCGGGAGAACCCAATAGTTCAACAGGCTTCTCGGCTGGATAAGCTTCCATCGCTTCATTGGCTTGGACCCAGGGCGCCCGAGGCATCCGGGGCGCCCGGGACACTGGGGTCGCCTGGGAGCTTGAGGGTGCCCAGCCCAGTGAGCTTCCAAAGCAGTTCTTGCTCAATCTTGTTTTGCCTTTACCTTAGGGGCGCCCGGGACCTCCAGGGCACCCTGTCCAGCTGCTGCCCCTCTCCTTTGGGGCGTTCTGAGCTGCATAAACTCGTTCCTTCGGTCCTGCATCCAGGGTTAGTTCCAAAACAACACAACAGCAAGAGTATTAGATAATTCTTACAGCCATAGCTGTCATGGTTCTGACTTTGGGTCTCCCAAATGGAACCCTAGGTCGAACCGACGCCTACTGTTCCCTCGACGGGGAACGCGTCCTCACCTACTCCTCTCAGGAGATTTACCTGTTGCCAACCAGCTCCTCCGGTTGGACTTTTGACCCAGCAGTCCTTCGCGAGGTGCCTAGCAGTCCTTCGCCAGGTCTTCGTTACCAAGCAGTCCTTCGCCTGGTGCCTAGCAATCCTTCGCCTAGGTCTTCGGTACCAAGCAGTCCTTCACCTGGTGCCTAGCAGTCCTTCGCTAGGTTTTAGACTCTAGCAGCCCTTCGCTAGGTGCCCAGCCGTCCTTCGCCAGGTCTTAGGGTTTCAATGCCTAGCAGTCCTTCGCTAGGACTTTGCTTCCTGACAGTCCTTCGCCAGGTGCCTAACAGCCCTTCACTAGGACTTTGTTTCCTGGCAATCCTTCACCAGGTGCCTAGCAGCCCTTCGCTAGGACTTTTTTCTGCACACTTGAGTAACTTTATTAGATCATAAATAACACTTAACTTTGAATCCTTTGCCAATCTCAAAACAAGGTTCGATATGGTGCTTCCTGCACCAACAGGTTTTGGGTTGGTTCAGGGACCGGTTCAGTAGGTAACATTAAATTTGGTTCAGGGACCGGTTCAATAGTTAAGTCTAAGACTGGTTCAGAAATTGATTCAATTGGTGAGTTAATAATTTGGTCTGGTCTAGACTCATCATCTTTTGGATTAGTTAAGTTGGGTTGATTTTAGTTAGATTGATTGGTTGGGTTAGAATGGTTTTCTTCATTAAAATTATATTAGTAGTTTCTTCAATCTTAAGGTTTTGTTTATTATAAACTCTGTAGGTCATACTTGAGGTTGAGTACCTTAAAAATATACCAAGGGTAGACTTGGATTGGAATTTACCTAAGTAGTCTTTTGTGTTTAAGATGTGAACTTTACAGCCAAAGACCCTTAGATAATGTAGGTTGGGTGGTTTATAGTAATATATTTCATAGGGGGTCTTATTATGTCCTTTATTGATTAGGACTCTAGTTTAAATATAGCAGGCAGTGCTAACTGCTTCTGCCCAAAAATGGTTAGCCAAGTTATATTCATTAAGCATGGTCATAGCTGATTCTTGGAGGGTTTTGTTTCATCTTTCAACTAGGTTATTTTGTTGTGGGGGTCCTAGAGCAGGAAAATTCATGAAAATATCCATTTGTGTTGCAGAATTCAGTAAATTTTAAATTTTCGAATTCACCCCGTGATCACTTCGAATGCTTTTAATTTTGGTACCTTTTTAATTTTCAACGATTTTAGTTAAAGTTCTAAAGGATTCAAGACATTGATTTTGGTTTTTAGAAATTGGGCCCAAGTGAATTTAGAATAGTCATCAATTATAACTAAGCAGTACCGATTTCTGCTCAGTGACTTGACTTCGTGAGAATCAAATAGGTCCAGGTGTAGGAGCTCAAGTACAGGTTGGGTCAGGTCAGGCTGGATAAATTTTTGGGTAAACTTGGTCTGTTTACCCTATTGACATGGACCACAAATTGAATTTTCAAGATTCCTAAGTTTGAGTATACCTTTAACTAGTTCTTTTTTGCTTAGTCTAGATATTAGCTTTAGGTTGGCATGTCCTAATCTCTTATGCCAGAGTTTAGTTTCTTCTACTTGAGTTAGATAACACTTAAGTGAGGTAGGTAGGTTTATGACATAGATGTTATTTTTCCTAAGTCTTTTTAGGGTAACCTCTGGGTCTTGTAAGTTTTTTTTTAAAAAAGGAACCATCTTATTCTTGGAAAGAAAATTCATATTAGAAGGGGGACCAGACCTGACCTTCTAATACAGAATTACAAAGACTCAAAAAGATTTTACAAGTAATGCAAAAATGCTATAACAAACAGCTTTCTATATGGATCTATACAACTTTCGGCCAGTTTCCTATTATTGCAAGACTAATATTGAAAATGACTCTCCAACAGCATGTTAACCTTCACTTTGCTTCCTAGCAGCCTTTCAATTTCTTGGAAGAAGTGGTAACAGCGCTTCAAAATCACAGGGCCTCTGAACAATTACAGTAGCACTCACCGAACCATGTACCAAAGCTTCAAATAAGACACATTTCCTCCCCACTTGGATACATAAGAAACCATAGTCCTTTTTAAAACATCCTCTGATAGCAAGCATATGACCAAAATAAAGTTCCTTTGTTATCTCAGAATGGTAAGCCGAACATACACACACCCGATGTTCACTTTTGGCAAATGACCAGCCAAGAAACGGATTTGGAATGTCTTTACCGTAGCCGTTACTACGGACTAGATAGATCTATGGTGGATCTATTCACCCTCTTAGGCTTTTTGGCAAAGCCTCAACCATCAATGGATTTTAAGTGTCTTTACCATAGCCGTTTGCTATGGACTAGATGAATCAAATGTGGTGGATTCATTCACCATCCCATGACTGCTGTAGAATCGAAGCCAAGGTAGATGAAGATAGAGCATATATCTTTGGCACGCATCATCTCAGTTGTTAGATATGTTCATCCAACTTTGCAATTTGATTTCTGAAACAAAATTAGAAGTCCCCTCTCCAAAGGCAATTGCCAGTTATCAGTCTGTACTTTGACTGTATTTTGAAAGCCACTGCAGTTGGCACATCTCGCATATTCTCTTCAGGTGAAACCCTTCAATTTTCCAGTAGATTCAGCAAATTGAGTCTGTTTGGTTTCTGAGATTACACCCAGCAGACTGCCATACAAACCCAAACTGATCATTTTGATTCAGAAACAAATACCAACCATAAGTGATGACAAAACAGCAAAATACAACAGAATACAGCAGATTCAGCAATAACTTGGCACAGAAACGTGAGTCTTTTAGCACACCACACAAAGCTAAGGTAGTTGAAGACAAAACATATATCATTGGCATGCATCATCATAGTTGTTTGATACCTTCATCCAACTTTGCAAACTGATTTCTGAAACAAAATCAGAAATCCCCTTTCCAATGGCAGTTGCCAGCTATCAAACTCCCATGAATTCCTACTAAGCATTTGTCTATTCTTTGACTGTCATATTCTCTACAGATGAGACCCTTGCAATTTTCCAGCAACAAAGCTGTCCACTGCAAATTGACTCTGTTTGATTTATGGGATTACACCCAGCAAACTGACATATCGAACCCAAACTGATCATTTTGGTTCAGAAACAAAAAGCAGCCATAAGTGATGAAAAAGAGCAGCAGAATGCAACAGAATACAGCAGATTCATCAATAACGTGTCACCGGATCATACACTGAAACCTTCTGACAACCTCCTTTATTGAACTTCTGAACAATTTCTCCAAAACCACTGAAGTCCAGATATCGACTATAAGCAAAAATATCTGGCTAAAGAACCCCTACACGAATAAGACAGCCAACCTGTAACTGTAAATTCAGGCCTAGGGGGTCCCAGTGCATCCTAGACTCAGTAGTATCACTAGCCGCAGTTTCAGATACAGAAAAGGATAGGTCATTTCCCTCTTCTTGTCAGGCTCAGTAGTATCACAGTGCATCCAATTCAGCTTTATCAAACCACACAACCCAGATTGCCACCAAAAGGATAGTTGAGTCCAACAGCCAACTGATGAAGCCCGAGCAAAACTAGAGGCCTGGTCTGGTCAATTTTGGAAGAATCCTCCTCCATCCATTTCCTTGTTTCAAAAAAGCCATCAACCTTCAAAAACCTTCAGTGCAATTCAAGATCCTGCAGACAACCACAGCAACATCAAGCTGTACAAAGATAGCATATCCAGATTTCTATAGGTTTTAAACGTTTAAACATATAAACACAAGAAAACCCATAGCCACAGTTCATTTCCTATCATAGCAACTTGATAACTTTTTTATGGAGAAATAAGAAGACCTTGATCCTTTTTGACAGTACATCACCCTTGCCTAGTTCCTTCAATTGATTTCTTTGAGAATCTGATATAAGGCAGGTTAATCCTATCAAGCTTACAAATGCCAAAAAGAGTCTTATCTATCCCTATGACTTCCCTAAATTTGCCCTCAGAGTTGAGGAAAGCTTGATTTGCAAGGTGATCCGCAGCTGCATTTGCTTCTCTATACACATGTGTAAATTGAACCCGATATTTCCGTATTATGTGTTTGATTTTAAGAATCAAATTACGTAATTCCCAAGGGAAGTGAAAAGATTTTAAAATTTTCAAGGCTACCAGTGAGTCAGATTCAAGCCAAAGGGGAACCAAAGATTTTCCACACATAATTCTAAACCTGTTAATATTGCTTTCAATTCTGCCCTGATGTTTGTTCCAATGCCAATCAATCCACATTTAGTTAGAAGAGTCTGTCCTGCATGATTTCTGATGATGACACCATATGAGGAAGGTCCCAGGTTTCCTTTAGAGCAACCATCTGTGTTTAATTTGAAAGACCCATGACCCGGTTTCCTCCAATACACCACTGAGATTGTGGTTATTGCTCTATTAGTTACATGGAACCCCAACACTTGAGCTGCGATTTTATATCTCTTCCAGTGATACTGTTTGATCAATCCTGATGTCATTCCTAAATGTATATAACTTTTGATCTTCCATATGATTTTGCCTGCCATTGGTTGTATCCTTGGTGCTTAGCTTTATTTCTAGCATTCCATAGAAACCACACGATCAAGAAAGGCGTGGTCTCTTTAATATGTCCATCCCGTGCCCAGAATGATCCCATTCGCCAGCTATCAAAGAATAAGAACCTGTCAACTCCAAATAATTGAGCAAAATATGTCCATACCTCTTTGGCAACCACACTATTAAAAAATAAGTGGTCCCAAGTTTCAAATGACTTACAACAAAGACATTTTGAAGCTAGATGTACACCTCTACTTTGTAAGATCTCATCCACTGGTAGGCACTTTCTCAAAAATTGCCAAATGAAAACAGATATACTCGGGAATAACAACTTACTCCAGCAAGCACCCCAAATCATGTCTAATGGCTGTGCATTTCTGACACAATTCCAAGCAGATTTTGAAGAAAATTTGCCATTCCATGCAGGATTCCAAACAATACTATCCAAAGTATTAGAAAGAACCTCTGCATGAGCTGAGTTTCCCTCCAGAACAGGCACCGCAACCTCTAAGATTTCCTCCACGATTCTAGCCAATACCACCTCTTGCAATTTATTCACTTTCCATCCCTGATCATTTAAGAATTCTGCCACTTTGCAATCTGGATTTCCAACCACCTTAAGATGCTGATATAAAGGGCCTTGATCCAACCAAGTGTCATACCAGAAATTAAGCTCTCCATGTCCAATGATCCAACCAATATTCTTCTCTGCTAAGCTGCGTATTTTGATCAGCCTGCGCCAAAAAGGGGAGCATTTCCAATTTTCTGAAACTACAATTGGTGATCTCCTTCCACAATACATTTTAGTTAAGAAAACTGCCCAAGGGGTCTTCTGCTCTCTAAATCTAAACCAAAGTTTCATAACAGTTGCTATAGCAATATCCGATAGCTTTCTTATACCCAGACCTCCTTCTGATTTCGGCTTACAAGCCTCTGCCCACGCCACCCAATGAGTCTTTCTATTTGAGTGAGTTGTTCCCCAAAAGAAATTTGCAAAAATCATTTCCAAATGATAAAGAACTGATAATGGAGGTAGGAGAACTTGTAGAGTATATAGAGGAACCAAGGATAGCACACTCTATACAAGTGTCAAGCGACCACCATATGTTAGTTTTTTAATATTCCAACCAAGAAGTTTATTCCGTGCCTTCTCAATTAATGGATGGAAATAACTTGACTTTCTATTTCCAGCAGCAATAGGGACCCCTAAATATATAATAGGAGGAGAGCCTTCCATGAAACCAGTAATCGCTGCAATTTGATTTCTCCGGGCGCTATTGATACTCTTTGCCGGGAAAAAATGACTTTTACTAGCATTAACAGATTGTCCTGAGCAGATCTCGTATGCATCTAAAAATTTCTTCATTCTTTTGACATTGTTGACAGCCCCATTCATTACAATCATAATGTCATCCGCATATGCTAGGTGTGATATTTTGGCATCACATCCTGAAATAAAATATAACTGCGAGAACTTGCAAAATAATTTATCCAAACCTCTAGATAAAAATTCAGCAGCAATTATAAATAGAAGAGGGGATAAAGAGTCACCTTGCCTTAATCCTCGCTTTGAATGGAAAAAACCTGCTAAATGTCCATTCACCTTGATAGAAAACCAACATTCAGTGATGCAGCGACGGATTAACCCTATAAAGAGATCAGAAAAATCGAAAGCTTCCATAACTTTGAACAAAAAGCTCCATTGAACTCTGTCAAAAGCTTTGGCCATATCCAGCTTTAGAATCAAGTTGCCACCCCTAACATGATAATTCAACTTGTGATTAAGTTCTTGAGCTAATAGGATATTATCTAAAATAAATCTTCCTGCTACAAATCAACTTTGTGAGGGGGAAATCAATTTTTCCATAATTTGTCCCAACCTTGAAGAGATTAGTTTAGAAATAATTTTGTTGGAGACATTACACAAACTAATAGGTCTGAAGTCCTTCCACTGTTGTGCGTTGTCTACCTTGGGAATTAAAACTATGGTGGTAGCCGTCATCCCTTTGGGCATTGAACTCCCATGGAAAAAATCTAAAACTGCCTCATGCACATCTTCCTTTATGATTTCCCAACAGGCCACATAAAATTCTACTGAAAAGCCATCTGGACCAGCCGCACTGTCTCTACCCATCTCCCATAAAATTTGTTTAATCTCCTCCAAGGTCGGCAATGCTGTAAGATTAGAATTATCACCATCAGTTATGAGAGTTGGAATGCAATCAAAATTTACAGAATCACAGTTGAAATCTGTAACGACCCGTAAAATTTTCTCAATATTTTTTTTAAAATATTGATCATGCCTAGATAGATTCTCGAGGAATATAGGGACACTAGTATGAACCTTAGCATGATTATCCATGATTTTCGATATAGATTAGGAAGCTAAGTAATAATGGGCTTACATGGGCCCTTCTAATACCATGGCTATTAAGGACCTTAGGTAAAAAAATGTTATCATGAATGGAAATGGATTTCAACTAGAAATATTAACATAAGCCTTAGTGGGCTCTTATATGGGCCTTGGCAAAAATAATTATAAAAGTAATAAAAAGGAAGTGCATGCACCAAGGATTGAACCTTGGACCAACTGTATCACCATGCATATGCTAACCAATTCACCTAGTAAGGGAGTGCTAGTGGAAAAGGAAGAGGATTTTAGTTGAGACTAAAGGAAGTGAAGAGTCATCAAGAGAAGAGGCACCATGCCCCTTCACTTGCCCCCTTCATTTAGTATAAAAGAGAGGGAAGAGAAGAGACAACTTAGCACTTAAGTTATTTATTTTCTTCTTCCATCAAAGCTTCCCTCTCTCCTTCTTCCTCCTCCTAGCCGAAACCCACAAGGGGTTTTTTCCCTTGGAAAAGCTTCACAAGGGGACTCTCTCTTGAAGATCCAAGGCTTCCTACAAGGCTACAAGGGCTAGGGGTGATCAAGGGACGACAAGGTCTTCATCCTCTTCTCTATTTAGGGTTTATAACCAAGACACCAAGGGTAAGACTCCCTCACCTGTGGTATAATTGTTTTCCTTGATGTTTATCATGATTTAAGTTCTTGTTTAGGATCTAAGTTGAGAAAACCATGAGGTTTGGGTTCTAGGGTTTCGACCAAGCCTTGTAGTTAGGTTTGGGGATGATGTAAACCCTCATTTATGCTCTCTAATGTTTTCTTATGATTAATAAAGGGTAAATTATGATTTGGGAAAATTTTGTAGCACCCTAAGACCCTCTAGGATTTCGGCCACCATCCCACCTTCATGGGTAGGGATTAGATCTAACCCTCCAAGCATGTTTATTGTGTTTTCCTATGTTACCATGGATATTAATTGTGAATGATATGAATTTTTCCATGTGTTTGTGACCCTTTAGGGTTTCGGCCAAAGTCAAGTGGTAGGGCTAGAACTTAGGGTTAGCTCCAACTATGGGGTCTAATGGCCTCCTATGGCATTGTATGTAATGTATGGACTTCCTTTTACTCATGGGACCTTTCCTGTTGCTTGAATAATGGGGTCTTCTCCTATTAAACTTTCGGCCAAGCTCATAATCTAGGGTTTGGGTTGGGTTAAGGTTTCAAGGATACTTGTTTATGTTTTACTATGATGTATGTATATGTTTAAGCATGTTATAGGAATGTTTATGTTACCTAAAACCCTAATTTTATGTGCTATATATCATGACTTGTATGTTTGGGTTATGTGCTATGTTTATTCATGAATGTTTTAAGCTCTATACCATGAACACATGTGTTATGAAGAAGGTCTCATGTTTATGTAGAATGATGCACATTTTAAGTTAAAAGCCTATGATAGAGATATGGTTAAATAAACCTATGCATGTTCTATGTTGAATGTCATGAACCTAAGTAGTATATATCACGTTCATATGAATTCTACCCATGTCTGCTTATGATGGACACTATGATTATGTATGCTAAGTGACATGTTCCATGTATGTAATGCATGCTTACCTTATGTATCATGATCATGCAAGCTTTATGAACTAAGATAATGTTTATGCCTTAAGGCATAATTATGTATGTATGTCATGTCTTATGAATGAAGATGATGAATGAAGATAATGTTTATGCCTTTAAGGCATAATGATGTTATGAATTAAGTATGAATGATGAAATGCCAAGTATGCTTTATGTCATGCTTCATGTAACAAGATTATGTTCATGTCTTTAAGTATGCTACGTATGTTCTATGAATGATGAAGCATGTGAAGTTATTTTACTTTATGAATGGGCTTGTACCGGACCGAAGTAAGGGTCCAAGGGATTGGCACCTTAAGAACGCCTCGGTTCTGGACTACCGTAGCTGTCCACGGTTCTGGGACTACCGTAGCTGTCCAACAGGGATGGGCACCTTAAGAACGCCTCGGTTCTGGAACTACCGTAGCTGTTCCTACCCTAGTAGGTCGAGACTAGCTACCTCGCACTTACTTAGGGATGCGCGCATATGATGTATGTATGTGGTACAAGCCGGGGACCCCCATGATGTTATGATTATGTTTAAGTATTTATAATTATGGTTTTCAAATAAGCATCCTTATGTTATATGCATTTGACTCATGCATCCATTCATGTTATGCATCTACTCCATCTTAAGTATTTTATATGTTTATGTCTATGACAAGAACCATGCCATGTTAAGTATTTTATATGTTTATGATTATGACAAGAATCATGCCATGTTATGTTTTCATATGTTTATGTTATGACAAGAATTATGCTATGTTAAGTGTTTTATATGCCTATGTTTTGTATCAAGAACTTTTATAGGTTAAGAATGTTATATGTTTTATGTTTTACGATGTATGGTTTTAGTGAGTAGGAAAGAGTCTTACTAAGCCTATGTGCTTATAGTTTACTTTCTTATACCGCAGATCAAGCAAGAGGATATTAAGGGAAGCTGCAGGAGGGGCAAGAGTGTGTGTGTGTTAGTGACATGGCAAAAGAAAAAGAGAAATCTTCTAATAATTATACTTTGTCACATGTTCTACATTTTGCATTTTTCCTCTTAAGTCTCATGCTATAAATACACTTGCTACTTATGTTGCTTATGGATGACTTATGTAATTTTTATATCATGATGCTACGTATGATGTTAATATGCTAAGTTACCATGTCACCATGTTTAGGAATGATAGTTAAGACATGTATGCATGATTCAAGTGTTAGTTGCATGTATGTATTAAGTTTTAAATTATTCCGCTGTATTACGATGTTCATATGTCTATATGTATGTTAGCGTAACGCCGTCCCTGTCCCACACCGTAAGGTTTGGGGAAATGACGGGCGTTACAGGTTGGTATCATAGCAGTTGCCATCTCACTACACACACATCAAGCCTTCTTCCTGCAGCTTCCAAGTAAGTACCTCTATGCCTATCTTATTTTCCTTTATGATGCTAGAATATGCAAGTATGGATGATACCTTATGATTCTAGAATATGTAAGTATGAATGATACCTTATGGTAGCAAGTACTTTTAGGATATGTAATATGAACGATACTTTATCTTATTTTTATGAAATCGAATACTTTAGAATTTGTAACTACTAAAGTAAAGGAAACCGATTTTTGTGTGCTTCTCTCTGTATATATTTGTGAATTGAAAAAAAACTAGTTTTGGGCTGGTTTTGTCAGTTTGTACTGACTATGTGGTTTTTTTTTCAATTCCAGATGTTGCATGAGATCTGCACCACGAATCGTTGCTATGAGCGGTGTCGTGAGCTAATGGAACAAATAGAAGAAGTTGATTATAGTCCGGTCCTTGTAATCCAAGGCAATATGGGAAAATTGAACCGACTATTTTGGAAACTCGAGCAGGAAGAGTTTCCAATCATGGATGACTATAGAATTGGAGCATTGATTCGTTCATTTCCAAAGCGTGTGAGAGAAGTTGCTTACCAGATATGGGGGCAGCACGAATGTCGGATCTCATATACTGAGTTATGTAAGCAGCTTCTTCGCCATGAGTTCCCGGAGGATCTGGGAGATTCTGAGGAAGATCCCGAGATGTTCAAGGAAGATCCAGAGATGTTCGAGGAAGATCCCGAGATGCTCAAGGAAGATCTCGAGATGCTCGAGGAAGATCCCGAGATGATCGAGGAGGATCCCGAGATGGATGAGGAGGATCCGATAGAATCTGTAGATGATCCCGAGACAGGCCGAGTAGAGATGAACGAGAGAGTGATAGCCACTGCCATAATATTTTTTATTATGGGAATAATGTCAACCTATCTAGTTCATTAAGTTCGGTTAGTTGTTGTATATGAACTTATAAAGTCTAATAAATAAAGTTGTGTTAAAATGGTGATCCGAGTCTTCTGAGAATCAAGCAGGAGATCCTAGAAGGAAAGGGCGAGGGTTTTCGTATCGCCGATGGGGGAGTATTATACGTTAGGGATCGCCTATGTATCCCTAATGATCCGGAGCTGCAGAGAGAAATTTTAGCAGAAGCTCACGGAACCCCTTATTCGATGCATCCGAGATCCACCAAAATGTATCAAGACCTGAAGGAAAAATTCTGGTGGTCCGGTATGAAGAGAGATGTGGCTCAGCATGTTAGCACTTGCCTGACCTGCCAACGAGTGAAGGCAGAACACCAGCGACCCGGAGGAGTTCTGCAGCCACTTTCAATTCCGGAATGGAAATGGGAAGATATCTCTATGGATTTCATTTCAGGGCTTCCCAGGACTACGAACGGATATGATGCGATATGGGTAATTATGGACAGGTTGACGAAGTCTGCTTACTTCCTAGCAATCAAGATGACTTATTCGATTGAGCAACTGGCTCAATTATATGTTAAGGAGATAATCAGACTTCATGGAGTTCCTAAGACCATCATCTCAGATAGGGATGGTCACTTTACCTCACATTTTTGGGAGTGCGTCCAGAAGTCTCTCGGCACTAAACTACGATTTAGTACCGCTTTTCACCCTCAGACTGACGGGCAAACTGAACGAGTGAATCAAGTACTGGAGGACATGTTGCGGGCTTGTGCCCTGGATTTCAAAGGGAGTTGGTGTCGATATCTATGTTTAGCGGAATTCGCTTACAATAATAGCTACCAAGCTACTATCGGAATGACACCTTATGAAGCCTTGTACGGGAGGAGATGTAGGTCTCCAATCTGTTGGTACGAAGGTGGTGAAAAGAAGGAAATGGGGCTCAAGACGGATCTTATTGACGACACCACCCGAGCGATACAGAATATTCGGCAACGGATAGAAGTTGCTTAGAGCCGGCAGAAGAGTTATGCGGATGTCCGATGTAGACCCCTGGAATTCGATGTTGGAGGTTTGGTATTCCTCAAAGTGGCTCCTATAAAAGGGGTAACCAGGTTCGGGAAGAAAGGAAAACTAAGTCCACGTTATGTGGGACCGTACCCGATCCTGAAAAGAGTCGGCAAGGTGGCATATGAGCTAGAGCTGCCTCAAGAGATGTCGGCTATCCATAACGAGTTCCATGTGTCGATGCTCAAGAAGTGTATTCCAAACATAGATCAAGTGATCGAGCCGCAGACAGTACAAGTTCAAGAGGACCTAAGTTTTGAAAGTGACCTATCTAGATCTTGGATCGGGAAATCAAAAAGCTAAGGAACAAGGAGATACCCTTAGTCAAGGTCCTATGGTAAAGTCAAAGGTTCGAGGAAGCTACCTGGGAACGCGAGGACGAGATGAGACACAAGTACCCGGAGCTATTCTAAGTTCGAGGACGAACTTTCACGAGGTATGGGGGATTGTAACGACCCGTAAAATTTTCTCAATATTTTTCTTTAAAATATTGATCATGCCTAGATAGATTCTCGAGGAATATAGGGACACTAGTATGAACCTTAGCACGATTATCCATGATTTTCGATATAGATTAGGAAGCTAAGTAATAATGGGCCTTACATGGGCCCTTCTAATACCATGGCTATTAAGGGACCTTAGGTAAAAAAATGTTATCATGAATGGAAATGGATTTCAACTAGAAATATTAACATAAGCCTTAGTGGGCTCTTATATGGGCCTCGACAAAAATAATTATAAAAGTAATAAAAAGGAAGTGCATGCACCAAGGATTGAACCTTGGACCAACTTGTTCACCATGCATGTGCTAACCAATTCACCTAGCAAGGGAGTGCTAGTGGAAAAGGAAGACGAATTTAGTTGAGACTAAAGGAAGTGAAGAGTCATCAAGAGAAGAGGCACCATGCCCCTTCACTTGCCCCCTTCATTTAGTATAAAAGAGAGGGGAAGAGAAGAGACAACTTAGCACTTAAGTTATTTATTTTCTTCTTCCATCAAAGCTTCCCTCTCTCCTTCTTCCTCCTCCTAGCCGAAACCCACAAGGGGTTTTTTCCCTTGGAAAAGCTTCACAAGGGGACTCTCTCTTAAAGATCCAAGGCTTCCTACAAGGCTACAAGGGCTAGGGGTGATCAAGGGACGACAAGGTCTTCATCCTCTTCTCTATTTAGGGTCTATAACCAAGACACCAAGGGTAAGACTCCCTCACCTATGGTATAATTGTTTTCCTTGATGTTTATCATGATTTAAGTTCTTGTTTAGGATCTAAGTTGAGAAAACCATGAGGTTTGGGTTCTAGGGTTTCAGCCAAGCCTTGTATTTAGGTTTGGGGATGATGTAAACCCTCATTTATGCTCTCTAATGTTTTCTTATGATTAATAAAGGGTAAATTATGATTTGGGAAAATTTTGTAGCACCCTAAGACCCTCTAAGGTTTTGGCCACCATCCCACCTTCATGGGTAGGGATTAGATCTAACCCTCCAAGCATGTTTATTGTGTTTTCCTATGTTACCATGGATATTAATTGTCAATGATATGAATTTTTCCATGTGTTTGTGACCCTTTAGGGTTTCGGCCAAAGTCAAGTGGTAGGGCTAGGACTTAAGGTTAGCTCCAACTATGGGGTCTAATGGCCTCCTATGGCATTGTATGTAATGTATGAGCTTCCTTTTACTCATGGGACCATTCATGTTGCTTGAATAATGGGGTCTTCTCCTATTAAACTTTCGGCCAAGCTCATAATCTAGGGTTTGGGTTGGGTTAAAGTTTCAAGGATACTTGTTTATGATTTACTATGATGTATGTATATGTTTAAGCATGTTATAGGAATGTTTATGTTACCTAAAACTCTAGGTTTATGTGCTATATATCATGACTTGTATGTTTGGGTTATGTGCTATGTTTATTCATGAATGTTTTAAGCTCTATACCATGAACACATGTGTTATGAAGAAGGTCTCATGTTTATGTAGAATGATGCACATTTTAAGTTAAAAGCCTATGATAGAGATATGGTTAAGTAGACCTATGCATGTTCTATGTTGAATGCCATGAACCTAAGTAGTATGTCTCATGTTCATATGAATTCTACCCATGCCTGCTTATGATGGACACTATGTTTATGTATGCTAAGTGACATGTACCATGTATGTAATGCATGTTTACCTTATGTATCATGATCATGCAAGCTTTATGAACTAAGATGATGTTTATGCCTTAAGGCATAATTATGTATGTATGTCATGTCTTATGAATGAAGATGATGAATGAAGATAATGTTTATGCCTTTAAGGCATAATAATATTATGAATTAAGTATGAATGATGAAATGCCAAGTATGCTTTATGTCATGCTTCATGTAACAAGATTATGTTCATGTCTTTAAGTATGCTACGTATGTTCTATGAATGATGAAGCATGTGAAGTTATTTTACTTTATGAATGGGCTTGTACCGGACCGAAGTAAGGATCCAAGGGATGGGCACCTTAAGAACGCCTCGGTTCTGGACTACCGTAGCTGTCCACGGTTCTGGGACTACCGTAGCTGTCCAACAGGGATGTGCACCTTAAGAATGCCTCGGTTCTGGAACTACCGTTGCTGTTCCTACCCTACTAGGTTGAGGCTAGCTATCTCGCACTTACTTAGGGATGCGCGCATATGATGAATGTATGTGGTACAAGCCGGGGACCCCCATGATGTTATGATTATGTTTAAGTATTTATAATTATGGTTTTCAAATATGCATCCTTATGTTATATGCATTTGACTCATGCATCCATTCATGTTATGCATCTACTCCATCTTAAGTATTTTATATGTTTATGTCTATGACAAGAACCATGCCATGTTAAGTATTTTATATGTTTATGATTATGACAAGAACCATGCCATGTTAAGTATTTCATATATTTATGTTATGACAAGAATCATGCTATGTTAAGTGTTTTATATGCCTATGTTTTGTATCAAGAACTTTTATAGGTTAAGAATGTTATATGTTTTATGTTATACGATGTATGATTTTTGTGAGTAAGAAAGAGTCTTACTAAGCCTATGTGCTTATAGTTACTTTCTTATACCGCAGATCAAGCAAGAGGATATTAAGGGAAGTAGCAGGAGGGGCAAGAGTGTGTGTGTGTCAGTGACATGGCAAAAGAAAAAGAGAAAGCTTCTAATAATTATACTTTGTCATATGTTCTACATTTTGCATTTTTCCTCTTAAGTCCCATGCTATAAATACACTTGCTACTTATGTTGCTTATGGATAACTTATGTAATTTTTATATCATGATGCTACGTATGATGTTAATATGCTAAGTTACCATGTCACCATGTTTAGGAATGATAGTTAAGTCATGTATGCATGATTCAAGTGTTAGTTGCTTGTATGTATTAAGTTTTAAATTATTCCGCTGTATTACGATGTTCATATGTCTATATGTATGTTAGCGTGACGTCGTCCCTGTCCCACACCGTAAGGTTTGGGGAAAAGACGGGCGTTACAAAATCTTCTCCAGTTAACAGCTTCTCAATGAAAACCGTAGCTGAAGCATAAATTTGTTCTGGCTTATCTAAACATACACCCTCCTCCCATATTCGAAAAATCCTGCTTGCCACTCTTCTTTTCTGCGCCAAGCCATGAAAAAACTTTGTGTTTCTTTCGCCTTCAACTGCCCATTTGATCGCAGCCCTGTGTTTCCAGAAGGCCTCTTCCATATTGAGAGTTTGGAAATGTATTGCTCGATGTTTTGCCCTGTTTAGTCTATTTGTTTCCGTAGGATCTAAATCAAAATTCCTCTCCGCATCCGCAAAAAGCTCTTCTGCCTTCTTAATATTATCATGTATATTTCCAAAAACTTCCCAACTCCACCATTTCAGATGTGATTTAAGCCTTTTTAGTTTATGTTGTAGTTTGAGCAGTCCAGAAGCAGAAATTGGCAGCATCCAGTTTAGCCTAACATTTTGCAAAAAATTGTGATGCTTGATCCACATGTTTTGAAACCGAAAAGAGGCAACCAGCTTTGTAAACCCAGGGAATGTAATCAATAGGGGACAATGATCCGAAGCCGCTCTACTCAGATGTTCAATCCGTACTAAGAGCTCCTGACTGTGCCAAGAAGGTGAAATAAGTATTCTATCCAAACATTTCCAAATTTTGCCATTTGTCCATGTAAACTTGTCACCCACATAACCACCATCCAGCAGTCTAGATAACATTAAAAACTCATTAAAATCATTTACCGGCCCGATTTTAGAAAGAAAGCCTTTAGAAGATTCACTAGGGTTAGAGACCACATTGAAGTCTCCTCCTACTAGCCAGAAGGCATCATTTTTTGGTCGGATATCCAAAAGTTTCTCCCAAAGAAAGGATCTCTCCAGTTGAGTACATTTAGCATATACCACCGTGATTATCATACTAATGGGAAAAAGCTGAGAATTTACTTCTAGATGCAAAAACTGCTCATGATCTAATAAAATCCTGCATACAATATTCGAATCATACAAAAATCAGATTTTCCCTGAATAGTTGGCAATGGCTGCTTCAAAACCCAACCGTCTAGTAATGAATGCTTCATCTAATTCAATAAACGGTTCCAGAATTCCCAGAAAATTGAGATGGTGAAGTTTCTTCAGAAAAAGCACTCTACGCAGGGATGCATTATTCCCTATCCCTCTTATATTCCAAATGATACCTGACATTAGAGAATTGAGGAGGCAAGCCTCTGCGCTTGGGCTTTGCTTCTAGTCTCTCTTCGGCCACCAATTGGCGCATTAATAGAAATAAGGGCATTTTCCCCTTTCTTTCTATTTAAAGTATCTGGTAATGGCACTTGAACTTGTGTATCAACCCTAGTTTCTGAGTTTTCTGGTTCAGCAAAATCTTTTATAGTCTCATCCTCCTTAAGAAACTTATTCCCTTGCAGAAATTTACTCTTGTCAGTTTTTTTATTCTTCCCTTGTACATTGATTACTCCAAGCCTTTTTCTCATGCTTGTGCTATCTAACAGTGATGAAGAGAAACTTCTTTGCATCTGTTTTGTCCCTGCATCATCAGAATCCTCCTCCATCTCAAAAGATTTAGAAAAGCCAGCCTCATTTGAAATCTCCTGATTTTCCCAAAAACTTTCATCTTCCTCCTGATCTGAATTCTCTGATAAATGCTCCAATCTGTCCAAGTGTGAGTGCTTTACTGAGATTGGGAGATTAATCATCACTTTCATTGAATCCTTCTGCAAATTTCCTTCTATCCCAGCTATTTCCTTCTGTGCAGAAAAATCTTCTCCAACTTGCAGAAATTCCTGTTGTTCCGCTGTCTCCTTGCACTGCTCATCACTTGCAGATTTGCCCCCAGCCTTCCCCTGTACCAGGGTTGCATCCTTTACCAGGTTTTGTCCATCAACACTTAGTGACTGAGCTGTTTTTGATACATTCCTTACTATTGTTTGCATATATTGAAAATCTGCATCTTCTACTATTTTATCTTTACTTCCTGTTTGTATCAGAGCCCTTGACACATTTCGAACATCATCTGAAATTACATTGATTGTTTCCATATAGCCTTTTTCATTCCTTTCCTGCTTGACAAAGCCTTCTGTTCCTCCTTGTTCATCCTCTTCCAAATCGGCTAATAATTGAAACTGATTATCAACACCTCCGCTCTCCTTATTAGCAGTATCATATCCTCCTACTTGCCCTTTTTTCCTAATCCATTTCTGTTTCTTTGGATTTGTTGAAACCAGCTCTTCAGCTTGCATATTATGGGAGGTAGAAGGTATTTCTTTTCCTCTTCTGTTATTTAACTTCAATCTTAAATCTTCAACAGGTATTTTTGGATTATTCCTGATATCTTTCACCACTGGTTTTGGCTTATTCCCATTGGCATAACAATCCTCTACATTGTGCCCCAAATGCTTGCAGTCCTCATAATACTTCGGTTGTCTTTCATAAACCACCTTCTGTAGCCGCTTTTCCTCCCCAATGCCAATCCAGAAATCTTCTACCTTGGGTTTTAACAAGTCAATCTCCACACATATTCGTGCCACTGATAATCTAGTTCCATCAGCCGTGCTCTCATCAATTTTAATGGGCTTCCCAACGATTCGAGCTATCGAGAAAAGGCTGTGTTTGTTGAACATGTGAATTGGTAGATCAGGTAGCTGTATCCATATCGGCACCACTGAGGATTCAGCTTCATATGTAAAGTGAGGAGACCACTTAAAGATTCTCAATGCCACACCACCTATAAACCATAGCCCCCGACTCCAAACGCGAGCCATATCTTCATTTGATGTTAGATGAATAAAAATATAACCAGCACGCAAAAATCTGATGTTATAGAAACTAGATAACCCTAGATTACCAAATGCTTGTAAAATTACTGCTTGATTTGGGTGCTACCCAGAAAATTTTCCGATCAAGGCAAATTGATAAGGTTCGACCATACCTAATATTTTTTCTTCAGAATAGAAAATCCCCGGCAACGGCGCCAAAAATTTGATAGGTCCAGAACAGGTGTCATGAATGAGCCTCAAATTTAGATATTTATAGATTGAAAACCCTAGCTCACAAAGAAAATGTAGTAAAGGGACCTCAAGCCGTATTTTTTCCAAGGACTAGTTTAGGATGTTTGATTCGAGCTTGAAGTTATTTGTCGTCAAATGTTTTGGGTTTTCTAATAAAATGGGGGGTTGTTTTGCAAATAGGAATGAAATAGCAGGAATAAAATGAACTTAGCTAAGCAAATATAATTTCCAAAACTACACTTAAACTAATTGATAATTAAACCATGCAACTTGAAATGATAAGATTGGAATTCAAAACTAAAATTGAGTGCAAGGAAGCTGTAATTAAGTGAATTTGAGAATTAAAATTGAATGAAAGTAGTTTGCGTCCAAACTGCAGAGTCGTAGGATCTGAAACGAGACAAGCTTAAACAAAACAGGGCTGAATCTAAGCTGGGACTACCTGATCGGTCGACAGTCCGATCAGATGCACGCCTGATCGGTCGACAGACCAATCAGATGATGCTTGGGTCGGTCGATAGACCGATCAGTGTCTGAAAGTTTGTAGATACAGAATCGACGATTGCAGAAACGAATGCAAAAATTGAAAACTAAACAACAGATTCACTCTTTAATTCAAGAACTATCTTGCTGTCACTCATGATTCAACCAGAAACCCTCTAGCTCACAGATCATCTGAATCCGATTGCCCGCGGACGATTTGCACTAGTTCACTGGCGTAGCTGAAGATCCATCCGAACTCCTCTTGCTTGATGAATCTGGTGGCGCTGATGGTTCAGGAACAATCAGAGTCCTTCAGAAAACCCTTCTGAATACTCCGACAGCTCCGATTGATGAAGTTGAGCAAACAAGAAGCGATCGAGTGGAATGTGACCCGTTGGTGAAACCTTCTCCGCAGGGCCTTTCAACGACGAGTACCAATCACAATCCGCTCGGGAAATCGATCTCAGTGCTCTGAGATCTTGAATCAAAACTTCCTCTGTTGTGGTCGCGTGCCGATGTTCTTCGTGTTCAGACAGTTTTGGTTAGTAAAAGTAACTAAGTATCTAGTATCACATAGCTGACTAATACTGAGTAAATTAAATTCAAAATTGTCAACCAAAAGGACCTTTTTGATAATAAAGTTAGAGCTCAGTTCAATGTTACCTGAATCGATTACCTTAAGTGTAATGTTGTTGCCAAACGCCACTATTTCTAGGTCCTTATATTTTAGTTTGGTGATCTTTGACTCGTCTCTAGTCATATGTCTAGAGCACTCACTA
>JAGFNQ010000114.1:248308-371088 GCA_024364735.1 Boesenbergia rotunda
GATATCCGTAATTAGGCCTTGGACGTACTGACCTTGGGGGGTTGGCAACCAAGTAAATCCCGTGAGTTCTTGTTGTGTTCATTTCTGTTATTATTATTCCACTATGCACTAACACTCTGATAGCAAGAACGAATGATGAAGACAGGACAAAGTTTTTGCGAGTCGATATTTACCCCCCCCCCCCCCCCCGCTCTATCGACGCCACTGATCCTACAATTGGTATCAGAGCAGGTGGCTTTGATCGGATTCACCACTGAAGGAGCAAGAAGGCCAGGAATTGGGCACCTTAAGAACGCCTCGGTTCTGGACTACTGTAGCTGCCCACGGTTCTGGGACTACCGTAGCTGTCTGTTAGTGATATGAGAGAAGTGTCCTAAGGTAATCGCCTTATGATTGTAAACATTTATTTTAATAAATGATAATTCACTATTTGAGTATACATGTTTATGTATTTGATTGGGATCTTAAACTCATTACTGAATGTCTGCAATACAATTCACAGCATAAGAGAATTTGTGATGGGATCACAACTAGTGATTATCTCTACATGTGCAATTGTGAAGTATTGAAAATATCCCTAGTCGATGAATTGATAGAAACAGACACTATCAATTCTGTTGAGACTAGCATGGGTTATTCTCTAATTAGCTGATTCTCACTGGCTGGTGACATTGGGATGTCCGGAGATAAACATGGATGCTAGTTAAGGAAACTAGTTCATTGGAGTGACTAGCTGTAAAACTTCATATGGTAATCTATATAGATATGTCAATGAAGTTCTTACTGCAGCTTAAGTGCGATGTTCCTTTGACTTGCGGTGTTCAAGTCAACTTGGTCATGGAGACTTATACTTTAACATCTTAAGCAAGCATCTCTAAGGAGGTGTGGACCCAGGATGATTGGGTATAAGCCGAAGTGCCCGAAGATGTTTGAACAGCCTACAAAGGATTCACCACTCCTTGCGAGGAGATGTATACCCAAGCCTATCGTCAGATTGTTACTCAAAGCCTCTGGCCAGAGCATATCATGTTTAGAGTATGAGTCTCTTAAATACATGAGAGTTATTAGAAATCCAAAGGACGAGAAATACACTACTTGGGCTAGGTGTGACGTAGTCAGTCTAGTGGGGACTGACACAAACAGACTATGTCCTGAACCAAGTGGGTATAAGATGGTGAAGGGAATGGGGCACGATTCATTAGAGCTGCTGAAGGGTTTCAGAATTACTTTTAGGTCAACCGTTGATCTTTCGATTAATTGGGGGTCATGATGTACGACTAGGTGCCACTCATAATCGTTCTATAATTAGTTGATTATAGACGGCCAACATAAATCGAAAGACTATTTAGTCACACACACTACAAGTAATCCGAGGGATTTAAAACGAGTTGAAAATTGGATTTTCCGATCAAGTGAAATAAGTCGAATCTAAATTTATCAGAGGCGCAATGGAAGCTAAAAATGGCTAAGTCTTTTGAAGGCTTATTGGGCAAATTAAATGAGTTTAATTCGCGAGGGAATGGGCTTGAAGTGGCCGGCCAAAGAGGGTGTCCACCCTCTTGGTTTGGCCGGCCAATATAAAGGGGAGAAACCAATTTATTTGGTTTAATTAATAAAATAAATCTAGCGCGATTTGTTTTATAAATTATGGATAAATTAATTTGTATAAAGAAATTTATAGAAATAAATTTATAGAAATTTATTCCCTTTTTATGGAAATTAAAATGATCCATGGAATGGTTTATGTTAATTTTATAAAATCAATTATGAATTGATTTTTCCATAATAAGAAAATTTATAAATTTCTTATAAAATTTATTCTATAATAAAAGGAGAGAAGGTATTTGTTTTTAATATAAAGTTAGTTATAATAATACTTGGCTTAAACGGAATAATTAATAAGAGAATTTATAGGATGAATTTCTTATGAAAATTCCGTTAAGAGGGAGACTTGGCAAGGGAGAGGTTGCTATATAAAGGAACTAAGGCTAGCCTTGAATTCTAATCAATAGAGTAATCAAGAGATTAATTCTCTCCCTCTCTCTCTTATTCTCTTTCTCTCCTTCTCCTTCCCAAGCTAGGGCCGGCGCCCCTTGTCCAAGCTAGGGCCGGCGCACCCTCATCCTCCCTTGAGGTTGCCGTGAGTCACCATCACCAAGGAGAAGCCAACCAAGAAGAAGAAGAAGCGGATCACAACTCCTTCCTTTCCGGAATTTAGATTCCATTACTTGGTAGTTAGTTTCCTTTCTTCTCTCTTGATCTTCTAGTTGTGCCTTTAGAGAATCTAGTAGTTCTCGTCGGCACAAAACTCGTGACTTTGCGAAGTCATCCCGAAGAGAACTCGGCGTGGACGCAAATAGAGGCGGAGCTTCCAAGGAATGCTACGGTTGGATCTCGTCCCTTACTTCGAGTTACGCAAGGTACTAAGTAAATTTGTTTACTATTCTGCAAAGTTTTAATTTATGATCATGTCCACACATCATAAGGTTGCATGCTAGATACGTGGTTAAAAATAATTTAAGAAATTATTTTATGCTAATTCTTCCGCTGCACGTAAAAAAATTTAAAATTTTACGAACCCGTATCCTTGACGACATGCACCCGGTCCCAACACTGTCCAACAGGGATGAGCACCTTAAGAACACCTCGGTTTTTGGAATACCGTAGCTGTTCCTACCCTAGTAGGTCGAGACTAGCTATCTCGTATTTACTTAGGGATGCGCGCATATGATGTATGTCTGTGGTACAAGCCGGGGACCCCCAATGATGTTATGATTATGTTTAAGTATTTATAAGTATGATTTTCAAATAAGCATCCTTATGTTATATGCATTTGACTCATGCATCCATTCATGATATGCATCCATGCTATGTTAAGTATTTCATATGTTTATGTTTATGCCATGAACCATGTCATGACATGTTAAGTATTTCATATGTTTATGTTTACGCCAAGAACCATGTCATGTTAAGTATTTTATATGTTTAGGTTTATGCCATGAACCATGACATGTTAAGTATTTCATATGTTTATGTTTATGCCAAGATCTATGTCATGTTAAGTATTTCATATGTTTATGTTTATTCCAAGATCCATGTCATGTTAAGTATTTCATATGTTTATGTTTATGCCAAGAACCATGTCATGTTAAGTATTTCATATGTTTATGTTTATGCCAAGAACCATGCCATGTTAAGTATTTCATATGTTTATGTTTATGATAAGAACCATGCTATGTTAAGTATTTCATATATTTATGTTTATGTCATGAATCATGCCATGTTAAGTGTTTTATATGCCTATATTTTGTATCAAGAACTTTTATGTGTTAAGAATGTTATATGTTTTATATTATGCGATGTATGGTTTTAGTGAGTAGGAAAGAGTCTTACTAAGCCTATGTGCTTATAGTTTTACTTTCTTATACCGCAGATCAAACAAGAGGATAGTAGGGGAAGCAGCAGGAGGGGCAAGAGTGTGTGTGTGGCAGTGACATGACAAAAGAAAAGAAAAGTTTTAATGTTTATACTCTGTCACGTGTCCTATATTTTGCGAGTCTCGTGCTATACTTATAATGGTTTTGTCAAAAAAAAAAAAAAGCTGCACTTGCTACTTATGTTGCCTAATGGATGACTTATGTGATTTTATATCATGATGCTAAGTATGATGTTCATATGCTAAGTTACCATGTCACCATGTTTAGGAATGATAGTTAAGACATGTATACATGATTCAAGTATTAGTTGCATGGGTTAAACGCATATGTATAAAGTTTTAAATTATTCCGCTGCAGTAAGATATTCATATGCGTATATGTATGTTAGCGTAACGCCGCCGCCCGCCCACACCTTAGGGCAGGAAAGCCGGGCGTTACAGGTTGGTATCAGAGCAGGTTGCCATCTCACTACACACACACCATGCCTTCTTCCTGCAGCTTCCAAGTAAGTACCTCTATGCATACCTTATGTTCTTTTATGATTCTAGAATATGCAAGCATGAATGATACCTTATGATAGAAAGTACTTTTAGGATATGTAAATATGAACAATACCTTACCTTATGTTTATGAAATCGAACACTTTAGAATTTGATATGCGGGTAGGAAAAAAAAAAGAGTTGTTGTAACTACTAAAGTAAATGAAACCGACTTTTTGTGTGCTTCTCTCTGTATATATTTGTGAATTGAAAAAAAAAACTAGTTTTGTACTGGTTTTTGTCAGTTTTGTACTGTCTATGTCGTTTTTTTTCAATTACAGATGTTGCATGAGATCTGCACCACAAATCGTTGCTATGAGCGGTGTCGTGAGATAATGGAGCAAATAGAAGAAGTTGAATATAGTCCGGTCCTTGGAATCCAAGGCAATATGGGAAAATTAGAGCGACTATTTTGGGAACTCGAGCAGGAAGAGTTTCTAATCATGGATGACTGTAGAATTGGAGCATTGCTTCGTTCATTGCCCAAGCGTGCGAGAGAAGTTGCTTATCAAATATGGGGGCAGCATGAATGTCGGATCTCATATACGGAGTTATGTAAGCAGCTTCTTCGTCGTGAGTTCCCGGAGGATTTGGGAGATTCTGAGGAAGATCCCGAGATGCTCGAGGAAGATCCAGAGATGTTCGAGGAGGATCCCGAGATGTTCGAGGAAGATCCTGAAATGCTCGAGGAAGATCCCGAAATGCTCGAGGAAGATCCCGAGATGCTCGAGGAAGATCCGGAGATGTTCGAGGAAGATCCCGAAATACTCGAGGAAGACCCCGAGATGCCCGAGGAAGTTCCCGAGATGATCGAAGAGGATCCCGAGATGGATGATCGGTGGAAAATCCCGAGACAGGCCGAGTAGAGATGAACGGGAGAGTGATAGCCACTGCCATAATATTTTTTATTATGGGCATGAAGTCAACCTATCTAGTTCATTATGTTCGGTTAGTTGTTATATATGAACTTATAAAGTCTAATAAATAAAGTTGTTTTAAAATGGTGATTCGAGTCTTTAGATAATCAAGCAGGAGATTCTAGAAGGAAAGGACGATGGTTTTCGTATCGCCGACGGGGGAGTACTATACCTTAGGGATCGTCTATGTATCCCTAATGTTCCGGAGCTGCGAAGAGAAATTTTAGCAGAAGCTCACGGAACCCCTTATTCGATGAATCCGGGATCCACCAAAATGTATCAAGATCTGAAAGAGAAATTCTGGTGGTCCGGTATGAAGAGAGATGTGGCTCAGCATGTCAGCACTTGCCTGACCTGCCAACAAGTGAAAGCAGAACACCAGCGACCCGGAGGAGTTCTGCAGCCACTTCCAATTCCGGAATGGAAATGGGAAGATATCTCTATGGATTTTATTTCAGGACTTCCCAGGACTACAAACGGATATGATTCGATATGGGTAATTGTGGACAGGTTGACGATGTCTGCCCACTTCCTAGCAATCAAGATGACTTATCCGATTGAGCAACTAGCTCAGTTACATGCTAAGGAGATAATTAGACTTCATGGAGTTCGCAAGACCATCATCTCAGATAGGGATGGTCGCTTTACTTTACATTTTTAGGAGTGTGTCCAGAAGTCTCTCGGCACTAAACTACGATTCAGCACCGCCTTTCACCCTCAGACTGACTGGCAAACTGAACGAGTAAATCAAGTGCTGGAAGACATGCTGCGAGCTTGTGCCCTGGATTTCAAAGGGATTGGTGCTGATATCTATGTTTAGCGGAAATTCGCTTACAATAATAGCTACCAAGCTACTATCAGAATGGCACCCTATGAAGACTTGTACGGAGGAGATGTAGGTCTCCAATCTGTTGGTATGAAGGTGGTGAAAAGAAGGAAATGGGGCTCAAGACGGATCTCATCGACGACACCACCCGAGCTATACAGAACATTCGATGACGGATAGAAGTGCTCAGAGCTGCAGAAGAGTTATGCAGATGTCCGACGTAGGCCACTGGAATTCGATATTAGGGATCTGGTATTTCTCAAAGTGGCCCCTATGAAAGGGGTAACAAGATTTGGGAAGAAAGGGAAACTATGTCCGCGTTATGTGGGACCGTACCGATCCTGAGAAGAGTCGGCAGGGTAGCTTATGAGCTGGAGCTGCCTCAAGAGATGTCGCTATCCATAACATGTTCCATGTGTCGATGCTCAAAAAGTGTATTCCAAACACAGATCTAGTGATCGAGCCGCAGACAGTACAAGTTCAGGAGGACCTGAGTTTTGAAAGCCGACCTATCTAGATCTTGGGTCGGGAAATCAAAAAGCTGAGGAACAACGAGGTACCCTTAGTCGAGGTCCTATGGAAAAGTCAAAGGTTCGAGGAAGCTACCTGGGAACGCGAGGACGAGATGAGACGCAAGTACCCAGAGCTATTCTAAGATCGAGGACGAACTTTCACGAGGTATGGGGGATTGTAACGACCCATAAAATTTTCTCAATATTTTCTTTAAAATATTGATCATACCTAGATAGATTCTCGAGGAACATAGGGTTACTAGTATGAACCTTAGCAGGATTATCCATGATTTTCCATATAGATTAAGAAGCTAAGTAATAATGGGCCTTACATGGGCCCTTTTAATACCATGGCCATTAAGGGACCTTAGGTAAAATTTTATCATGAATGGAAATGGATTTCAATTAGAGATATTAACATGGGCCTTAGTGGGCTCTTATATGGGCCTTGGCAAAAATAATTATAAAAGTAATAAAAAGGAGTGCATGCACCAAGGATTGAACCTTGGAACTAGTGTATCACCATGCATGTACTAACCAATTCACCTAGAAAGGGAGTGCTAGTAGAGAATGAAGAGGATTTTAGTTAAGGCTTAAGGAAGTGAAGGGTCACCATGAGAAGAGGCACCATGCCCCTTCACTTGCCTCCTTGCTAAGTTTATAAGAGAGGGATGGGGAAATGAAGAGATAACTTGGCACTTAAGTTATAGTTTCTCCTCCTCTTCTCTTCTATCAAAGCTTCCCTCTCTCCTTCTTCCTCCTCCTAGCCGAAACCCACAAGGGATTTTCTCCCTTGGAAAAGCTTCACAAGGGGACTCTCTCTTGAAGATCCAAGGCTTCCTACAAGGCTACAAGGGCTAGGGGTGATCAAGGGAAAACAAGGTCTTCATCCTCTTCTCTATTTAGGGTCTATAACCAAGACACCAAAGGTAAGACTCCCTCACCTGTGGTATAATTGTTTTCCTTGATGTCTATCATTATTTAAGTTTGTGTTTAGGATCTATGTTGAGAAAACCATGAGGTTTGGGTTCTAGGGTTTCTGCCAAGCCTTGTATTTAGGTTTGGGGATGATGTAAACCCTCACTCATGCTTCCTAATGTTTTCTTATGATAAATAAAGGATAAATTATGACTTGGGGAAATTTTGTAGCACCCTAAAGCCCTATACAAGTTTCGGCCACCAACATGTTTCCATTGTTAGGATTGGATCTAACTCTCTAATAATATTTCTTATGTTTTCTCATGATGCAAGGGATGTTAATGGTGATTTATGTGAATTTTTACAAGCCTTATGACCCTTGTAAGTTTCAGCCAAGTTAGGTTATAGGGCAAGGAGTTAGTGCTAACTCCAAGCAAAGGTTCTAATGGTTTCCTATGGTATTGTATGTAAGGTATTAGATGTAAATTGGGAATTGTATGAATTTTTCCATGTACTTGGGACCCTATAGGGTTTCGGCCAAGGTCAATTTGTTGGGCTAAAACTTAGGGTTAGCCTAATCATGGGTTCTAATGGCTTCCTATGGCATAGTATGTAATGTATGAGTTTTTCTTCACTTATGGTATCTTATATGTTAGCATTCCTCTTCTTCCAATTTTCGGCCAAGCACCGCAATTAGGGTTTAGGTTGAGTTAGGGTTTCAAGAATACTTGTTTATGGCTTATTGTGATGTATATAGGTTCAAGCATGTGGTATGAATTTTATGTTACCAAAACCCTAACCTTAAGTGCTATGCTTCATGATTTTGTATGTTTATGTTAGATACCATGTTTAGTAGGTTTCATTCATGAATGTTTTAAGTTCTAAGCCATGAACACGTGTTATGAAGAAGGTCTCATGTTTGTGTAAAATGATGCATATTTTAAGTTAAACGCCTATGATAGATATATGGTTAAGTAGACTTATGCATGTTCTATGTTGAATGTCATGAACCTAGGTAGTATGTATCATGTTCATATGAATCCTACCCATGCACGCTTATGATAGATACTATGATTATGTATGCTAAATGATATGTACTATGTATGAAATGCATGCTTACCTTATGTACTATGATCATGCATGTTTTATGAACTAAGATGATGTTTATGCCTTAAAGCATAATTATGTATGTATGTCATGTCTTATGAATGAAGATGATGAATGAATATGATGTTTATGCTTTAGGGCATAATGATGTTATGAATTAAGTATGAATGATGAAATGCCAAGAATACTTTATGTCATGCTTCATGTAACAAGATTATGTTCGATCATGTCTTTAAGTATGCTATGTATGTTCTATGAATGATGAAGCATATGAAGTTATTTTACTTTATGAATGGGCTTGTACCGGACCGAAGTAATCAACCCAAGGATGATCGGGAAGATCATGGTTTTGATGTGTGTGTCAACATGGTTAAAGGTTAGGGTGTTAACTTGTTATTTGATATGTGTGATTGAGTTTGCAGGACTTGGAGACTCACACATGTAGGACTTATCTGAGGGACAAGAGCCGAGGGAAGAGGACTCTAAGGGCACGCCGGGAAGTGGACTTCAAAGGCACACGTGAAGGGTGGCATGGAGGCAAGCCAAGGGAAGGCTTGTGTGTGCATCCGAGGGACGATAGCCGGTGGAAGAAGACTTCAAGGGGCGAGCCAAGGGAGTGTACTTGAAGGCACACATGAAGGAGGGTCAAGGAGGGTCTTCAGAGTGAGGAAGAGAGATTGTATAAGCTGGGCAGTCAACTGTCAGCCAATTCTCAAACTCACAAAATGTTTGAGACCCTGGACCAGTCGACTGCCCCAAGGACAGTCGACTGGTAACCCCGAAAACTAGTCGTTGGGTTAGCCGTTGGGTTAGCCGTTGGCTAGCAATTAAGGCTAGACCAGTCGACTGCCCCAAGGGTAGTCGACTGGTGTCGGGCTGGACAACTCGTGGAGTTGTCCTTTACTCTTATTTAAAGGGTGACTTTTAGGCACGAGGAAGGTACGGTTCTTAAGTGTACCAAAGTGTTGTTTGTGCCAAAAGTGATCAGTTCTTCCTCTCGATTTCTATTCGATCTTGTAAAGAGGAAGAAGACAACCTTGTAAAGGTTTTCTCCACCTTGAAGGAGGCTTTTCATAGTGGAGAGTGTGCTTGTGCGTCGATCCTTGGATTAGTCACCTTTCGGGGTGGATACTAAGTAAATTCTCTTGTTAGCATTGGATTTCTTATTTTTCATATATTTTGTTTATATTGTGCTACCCATCTTGTAGAGAAAGTTGAGAAAAAGTGATATTCACCTCCCTCTAGCAAGCGCCACGATCTAACAACTCTGATATCTGCTAACCATGCTTACGGCAAAGCAGATATCCGATTTTGTTTATAGCATTCATGAGGCTTCCTACAACCGATGCATAATGAACTGCCTTCACCTCCTCTATCTTTTTAGATGTTCTAGAACACATCTCCTTAGATAGAGTAGCTCCATGGTTGAATAGTACAAAAACCTTTCTTGGAGCTAAAACGAGCTTAGGATAATGTTTTATATATGAAGCTTAGGATAAGCACAACATCCTTTTCTGATAATCCCTTAGAACTTTGATCCCCAAGGATGTGTCCCACGATCAGATCGTAGTGTCTTGATACTTTTACCTTGACGTTTCTCCACATCAACCTTGAATTCTTTGAACCTGTCAAAGCATTCAGACTTACGACGTATCAAGTAAATGTATCCATACCTTGAATAATAGTCTATAAAAGAGATGAAATATTCAAAGCTACATCTAGCCTGGATAGACATAGGACCACACAAATCAGAATGAACCAAGTCTAACACATCTTTGGCTCTATACCCCTTGACCTTAAAAGGTCTCTTGGTCATTTTACCTTCCAAGCAAGATTCACAGGTTGGAAAATCTTCCACCACCAATGAACCCAAAGGTCCATCGGCCATCAATCTTTGAATTCTACTTAGGGTAATATGGCCTAACCTTAGATGCCAAAGATATGTTTGGTTCATCTTCGAAGGTTCTTTCCTCTTATTATGATTAGATGATGAGTTATTTATTTTTATTTGCATCTTGGGAGTTTTTGATTCAAGAGTGTATAAATTGCCAACCAACACACCTGAATAGATAATCTCTCTATTTCTTTTTATAACAACTCTATCATTAAAAGAAATAGAATGCACATCCTTTATTAATTTAGAAACTGAAATAAGGTTCTTTCTAAATGAAGGTACATAAAGGCAATTTCTTAAAACCAAAATTTTATTTCTATCAAACGATAAATAAATGTTTCCCACTGCAATAGCCGCCACCTCCGTAGCATTGCCCATGTAAACGGTAATCTCTCCCTCAGCTAGTCGTCTGGTTTCTTGGAACCCCTGCAAAAAATTACAGACATGATTAGTGACTCCCGTATCTATACACCAGGTACCAGTAGATAACACCGCTAAACATGTTTCAACAACTAAACAAAAAGATATACCTAGATTTTTCTCCTTGCGACGGGGACAGTCTGCCTTCCAGTGTCCAGTGTGCTTGCACGTGAAGCACTTGCCTTTCAGCTTCTTCATGCCAGCCAGAGGCCCCTGAGATCCTGCCAGTTTCTTTGCCACACCTTGTTTCTTCTTCTTCTTCTTCCGTTTGGGCATAGAAGTAGAAACCTTCTAAGCAACCAAAGCATGAGCACTCTGACAAAAAAGCCCCTCTGTCGCCTGGAGTTCTGTCAGAAGTTCCGCCAATGAATATGCCCATTTGTTCATATTATAGTTCAGGCAAAACTGCTCAAAACTCCTAGGTAGAGATTGGAGAATGATATCGACCTGAGTTTCCCCATCGATCTCCGCTCCAAGGACTTCCATCTCATTTAAATGAGCCATTATTTTAAGAACATGATCCCTCACGGGTGTTCCCTCAATCATGATAGTTGTCATCAAGTTCATTATTGCCTCATGCCTAGCAGCCCGATTTGGATGTCCAAAGAGTTCCTTGAGATTGAACATCTTGTCATAAGCAGTAGAAAAAGTCTGATGTTGATGTTGCAGTACATTTAACTTAGAAGCCAAAATGTAACACTGCGCCATCTCGTCTGCTTTTATCCACTTCCTATAACGTTCTTTCTCCTCTTCATCAGAATTCTTGTCAGGTTTTTCAGGACAGATCTCGAACAGTACAAATTTGTACTCCTCGGCAGTCAAGACAATGTCCATGTTCCGTTTCCAATCAATATAGATAGGGCCAGTAAGTTTGTTTTCTTTCAATATTACAATAAGTGGGTTGAAAGCCAGTTTGAAAATATCCTGAGAATCACAATGATCAAAACATTAGATTTCAAAATTTATTGATTCCTCAAACAATATATTTTCAAATCAACCAACACCTCAAAACACTAAGATTATCGCATGCCACAATAGTGTGGACATATATGAATTCTACATTTGTAATAGGAGGTTCTACCCATTAATTTTATTATCTTGTTAACCTAATTTTTTGACAAATAAAATTAATAGTTGGCTCCTCATTGGCCCTACAAATAATAGCAGTGACTTCGATGGGGAGGATACTAATATTTACATCTAAGTGTTCACCATTACACGATACTAAGGTAATTATCTAGGATTATATCCCTTCCGATGGGGAAGATCACATGCTCCTAAATAACTTCCTATAACCATATTTAACCTAGTGATCTGTGAAACAAACTCATCCGATATGGAGGAAGGCACTCAGAGCCAACGCACAAGTTTGTTCGCATCACATGTCAAATTTGTAATGGAGGCCATAGGATTCTTAGAATCCCTCTCCCACTTAGTAGTTTAGAATTGAGGAATTTTACCATGCAAGCACAACGAGCATATAAACAAAAAGCAATAAATAAGAAAAACTAATTTTTCTAACTATTATGGCTTTTGCCTTCAATATGCCTCCAGTCGTGTCGCCGCCTCGTCTCCTCCACCAAGCACCATGCGCAACCCTCATCCATGAAGGAGCTCCAAGCCAAGATAAAAAAACTATTTTAATTTACATCCATCGATCCTATACTCCACAATGGAGTGTACAACAAGTCTAGATCGAAAGTAAACTAAAATGCGGGGCTAAACAATGCTATATTTAATTACAAAAATTAAATACTATCTAGCCTCGTCAACCTAGAGGACTCAAATAAATATTACAACCATGCACACACAATCACATACAAACATATTAAGTCATAATAGTCGGATCTTATGCCTGCAACCAAAGAGTTAGCTTACGAACATCCTACTATTATCTGGCACAAAATTATACATGACAAAGTGCATGAAAGTAACTGAATCCAAAACACACAAAATCGAAAAACATTGGCTCTGATACCAATTGTTGGGATTCGGTTGCGCATGGGAATCCTCTCCATGTCCCCATATTAAAATTTCATTAATTGAAATCAATCCGAATAGAGAACAATTTCCCAAACAATCGACTCATCATCGTGCTAATTGATTCGAGTGACCACTTGAACAAACTTGTTGTTCAAGCCATCTAACTCGTTTAACCAATTACCTGCGGAATAGACAATGAATGGATTGCTAGTTTTTGTGTTTATCATCAGGGTCTAAGATAATTATCAACATGAAATATAAACATATGATAATTAAACAAGATCAAAGGAACCAAAACAAGAAGTTATACCTCTCGTTTACCTCGCGATCTTCTATTGTATGACTCAACCTCTTCTTGGATGTCGTGTGGGCGACGATCTTCTAAGAAACAAAATCACCAAAGCAAAACCCAAGCTTCCTCTTCCCTTCTTCTTCCTAGCCCCGAAACCCTAATGGGTTGTGTGATTGCCGCCGGCCAAAAGGAGAGGAAGAACTCCCTTCCTTTACTTGCGCCAGCTCCAAAAGCTAAAGAGGAGAGGGAAGTAGATGAAGAAGAAGAGAAAGAACTCTTCTTCTTCCTTGAAACCCAAGCCGAAATCTTCCTCCTCCACTTCCTTGTTTTCGCCGACCAAAGAAAAGAAAAAGTATTCTTTTCTTTCCACCGACGCCACTCCAAGCAAGGTGATACCGCACGCCCAAAGGGGATGAAGAGAAGAGAAGAAGTGATGGAGAAGAGAAGTCCTCTCCTCCTTCCTCTTCCCCTACCGAAACCTCTTCTTCCACCCAAGCTTGGCGCCGGTGCAACCCTAACCCTAGGAGAGAGGATGATAGGAGAGAATAGAGATAGGCTTTAGGTTAATTGGATGTCTTGGTCTCATGACACTGTTAGATGTATACTAAAAGACTTGTTCTTTTTATATATGATCATCTACATTTTGAAAGAGAATCACAACAACACAGATGCGTATTTATGTTAGTATATGCATAAAAGTCTGATACTTTGCATTGTAGATAACATGGTGTGTGGTGACATACAGAAGATCATGTTATCAGTCCCTTGCATTGTATAAGTAGAGGCTCACAACCGAGATGGAGTTGGACAAACCATCGGGATGGTTGTAGTATAATTAGGTGTGGTTTGTCTTGATCATAGAATTACACTAGTGTGCTTTGTGTGCATTGAGCAAGACCAAAACTAGAGGTCATCCAATTTGTTCTGACTTAATAATTGCATTGGACCTCGATTATTATGGAGTACAATCCCTAAATCCCGATATAATAATGGGCACGTATTGATAATATTTATTTCTTTGATTTACCAATGGGCATGATTTATTCTGCTAAATCGATAGGCCCGGTAGGTTGCGAAATAATATTAATTATATGGTGTGCCATTGATTTTTGACGGATTTCGTGTCCTGGTGAGTCGGGAAGATGATGCCCCCTTGATGAGCTCATAAGGTTTTTCATGTTAAACCCTGTAGGTGGATTTGATCCAACATAATGATAAGGTTGAGTGGTACTAATCAAGGAGTTAGAAGTTGACTAATTAAAATTGTCAGTAATTTAAATTAATCAACGGGCATACGATATCTTAAACACGAGGGGATGGATGTACTCATAATAGGTGGAGCACATATGTAAATATGGGGGTTGGTGAGGTAATTCAATGGAGATCCTTTAGTGGAATGGATCTTCATTAATGGATCGGGTTTGGATCCATTAGCAGGCCAAGATCCAACTCCTCCTCATGGTCCCTATCATAGGCCGATATATACCCCATGTGGCATGAAACCAAGGATCCAAGGGAACACTAGAAATCCCTAAGTTTTTCCTCTCCTCTTTCTCTCTCCCCCTCTCGGTGTGTGGCACCCTTCTCTTCTCCAAGGGAGAGTTCACAGCCGCCGAAGGAAATTGCCTCGGCAATTTCTTTTGGAGAAAAAGAAATTGCTCAGCAATTTCTTTTGGAGAAACGAAATTGCAATATCTTTTGGAGCAAAGAAATTGCCTCGTTTTCTTAGAGCATAAGAAATCGTCAATTTCTTATAGCAGAAGAAATTTCCTCGTAATTTCCTTAGAGAGCGGCAATTTCTTCGAGCAGACACAATTTATTGGACAGAAGAAATTGCCTCGCTGGAGAAAATCTGCTCACGGCAGATTGGACTTCTCCAAGCAAAGTTTCTCAATCAACTTTGGCACCGACGATGGAGGAGAGGATTAGTAGGGTTTGTGTTTAGATTATCTTCTTCCTTGGAGTGGCCGGTGGCATCCCTTTGATTAGGGCATGGTTGGTGCATGGAGAAGGGATCGATTTATTGACCACAGTTCTTGGTAGATCGTCGCCCACACGACATCCAAGAGAGGAGGGTCATACGGTAGAAGATCGTAAGGTAACGGAAGGTATATACTATTCCTTGGCTCCTTTGATTTTCTTATCATTTTAAGTGATGAAGTATTAATTATCATGTTTAATTAATGTTTAATAATTAATTATTGGACCCCGATAATAAACACAAAAATCGGTGATCCACTCGTCGCCTTTTCCACGGTCGAACGGTTAGGAAAAGTACAAGGCTCGATCTTTGAGATTGGCCAAGTTGTAATTTGAACCGGTCGATACGATGACGAGATGGTCGTTGGGAGACAGGTCTCCATTCGGATTAATATTTTTTTAATCCGTATACATGGAGAGGTCTCTCAAGAATGCCCAAGTATTCGCTTAGGAAACCCACCAAGACATACCCATCAGACACATGAGGTATATATAGGCTATAATAGGGACCACGAGGAGCAGTTGGGTCTTGGCCACCTAATGGATCAAAGCCAGATCCATTAATGATGATCCAATCCACTAAAGGATCATCATTGATCTACCTCACCAACCCTCATATTTAAATATGGGCTCCACCAATTATGTGTACAAAATCTCCCTGTGTTTAAGATATCGAATGTCCATTAATTAATTAAATTACTGATAATTTAATTAATTAATATCTAACTTTATGAGTAGTACCACTCAACCTTATCATCATGTAGGACCAAGTGCACCTACAGGATTTCCATGATGAACTCTATGAGCTCCTCAAGGGGACATCATCAACCTTATGCATCAGGACACAATTTCCTTTTATAATCAACAGTGCACCATGTAAATAATATTATTTCCCAACTTACTGGGCCTATCGATTTAACAAATAAATCTCGTCCATTGGTAAATCAAAGAAATAGATATTATGTACATGTGCCCGTTATTATATCGGGATTATGAGCATGTACACCAGAATATCAGAGATCTGATTCAATTATATAATCAGTATAAATTGAATCACCTCTATATCGATCCTGCTCAATACACACAAAGTGTACTAGTGTAATTCTATGGTCATGATAAACAAATACCAAATTACACTACAACTATGCCAATGGTTTGTCCAAAACCATCTAGGTTGTGAGTCTCTACTTATACTCTACAAGGGATTGATAACATGATCTTCTGTGTGACACCACACACCATGTTATCTACAATGTAAAGTATTAGACAATAGCATGTATATATCAAATATAAAATACAAACAATGATCATGTGATTCTCATTCCAAAATATAGATGTTCATACAAAAGCTAGGCTTTTAGTATACATCCTAACAGTAAGATGAAAGAAGTGGGCTGGAACGATACCAAGCGCCCGAGAACCTAGGCGCCTGAATGGTGTCAGGTGCACTAGAAGGGGTTCTTCCAACGGATGCGCTACGTCTTCTACCAGGCGCCTGTGAGCTCACAGGCGCCTCAGTTGTTCCAGGCACCCATGAATGGTAATAAGTCTTGGTTGAGTCTATGGATAAGGATGCAGTCAAATCGGATGACGTGGTAGGCGCCAAGAGCCTTCAGGCGCCCGAGAAGCTTCTATAAAATGGGCTTCACCCCTTTGTTTCAGAACATCAACTCAAGCACTCAAACACGCTACGACAAGCTTCCGTGCTCAAGCCTTCTGCACTGATAACGTTCAAGATCGACAACACACCATTTCAACAAGCTTCGGACTTCTTCCTAAGTGTCGTCGGTATAAAAAGCTTTTGAGTTCTGTAATTAAATTCATACATTTGTCAATCTTTTTCCGAATTATAGAATTGCCCAACGTAAATGGTCAAGGACCGTGGGCCTTGGAGTAGGAGCCGTTATAGACTCCAAACCAAGTAAAAAAGAAAGTGCGTTAGCCGTACTTGGTTTTATTTATTTCCACTACGTTTAACTTTGTATTTTTTGAAAAATTACTATATCGATATTCATCCCCCTCTATCGATTATAATGATCCCACAAGTGGTATCAGAGCGGGTGGCTCATTCTTGGTGAAACCACCAATTGAGTTTTTTTTGGATTTCATTGTTATTTTGTGTCAGAAAAGGTATTATTACCTTTTTCTGATTATTTTTTTCGTTCGTAAGATTTTATCATTTTTCGAAGTTGGTGCAACACCACTCGAAATTTTTTTTCCCATTCCGCAGTACTAATCTAAGACCAAATCTTGGAACTAGCTTTTTTTGTTTCTGTCCCTTTTTAGGTTTTTTTCATGGCCATGCAAGGATACAAAATGGCATGACCACCTCTTTTCTCAAGAGAAGATTTCTCCTACTGGAAGAGTAGAATGGAGGTCCATCTGAAAACTCAGGTGGAGATGTGGATCATTATCCAGGCTGGACTGAAAATCCCAAAGAATTCACAAGGTGAAATTCTGGCATACTCAGAGTGGAATGCCTTACTCAAGAAGAAAATAGAAGCGAACACCAAAGCTATACAAACTCTTTAGTGTGGTTTAACAAAAGAAGAACTCAACCGCGTCGGCCCATTTAGCAGTGCAAAGGAATTGTTGAATAAAATCATCAAGCTACACGAAGGTACATCGGATACGAGGATTAGCAAGCGCGATCTTCTACTCAATAAACTGTATAATATCAAAAATGCAAGACGGTGAGACAGCTGCACAAATTTATGCTCGTATTCAAGAACTGATGAGCGGACTACACACTGTTGGTGCAAGAAGCATCAGTGATGTCCTCCTCTAAGTGTTTCAATGTTTAACAATATGCTTAAGTTAGTGATACATTGAACAAGGAAGGGTTAGTCAAGAAAGGAGTAACAAAGTGGAAAAAAGTCCTAGTTAACCTAGGCACAAAGTCCTGGTTCGAAGAATTAGGCACTAAGTTCTGATCATGGATTAGACACTAAGTCCTGGCCGAGGGCTGGGCACCAAAGACCTGACCGAGGGTTGGGCATGAAGTCCTGGTTTGTGGAATTGGGCAATCAGTCCTGGCTGAGGGCTGGGCACCGAAGTCCTGATGAGTGAAGTTGGGCAATAAGTCCTGGTCGTGGACTGGGCATGAAGTCCTGGTGAGTGAAGTTGGGCAAAAGTCCTGATGAGTGAAGTTAGGCACGATGTCCTGGTTGTGAGATTGGGCAAAAGTCCTGGTGAGTGAAGCTGGGCAAAAGTCTAACCGAATGGGCCAGGTGGCAACCGTCTCCTGAGAGGAGTAGGTGAAAGGTGTGTACCCTAGGTGAAAGGTGTCTCCGAAGTCAGAACAAAGTTGTTAAGGTTAAGAATATATATCTGCATATTTGTCTTGTCTTTGATTGTATTGTAGGTACTTAAAGTTGGAAGCAAGACAAGGAAAAGCAACCTGGAAGACATCTAGGGCGCCTGTATTGAAACAGGCTCCCCAGAGCTATAGGGCACCCTGCACTAGGCAGCCACCTCATAGGTGCCTGTTAACACAGGCGCCTAAGAGCTCCCAGGTGCCCTTTATGGGTTAGGCGCCTGGGAAGGGGCAGCTTATCCCTGCTGCGAGTTCAACGCGAAGATGATGTTTGACCAAGCCTTGTGAGGCACCCCCTTCAACACAAGCGCCCTGTAAAAAGGCTATAAAAGGGGCTTCGACCCCTCAACTTAGGACAACAATTCTAAGATCATTCTGAGCATTCCAAGTGATGATAAAGCGATAACGACGAAGCTCTATGACCAAGGAAGCTTCGGGAGGAAGTGCGCGGCACTTCGGAGTTCCAGATCGGCCGAGTCTTCAACCTGTTGTTTGGTTTGATTTACATTCTGCATTTATTTTCTGTAATATTTTTTATTGTAAATCCTACACTGTAAGACGGGTTTCTCCGCCTCCAGAACGTCCGGAAAGGAGACCATTAGTGGATGGGCATTTCCCTTGCTTAGGCCTTGGACGTACTGACCCTGGGGGGTTGGGAACCAAGTAAAAAATCTCGTATGCATTTTGTTATTTGTTCGTTCTTTCTATTTTCCGCTACTACTAACTTTGTATCTAGAACGAACCTCGAAAGTCTACGAAAGACGAGTTTTCCGCAAGAATTTTTACAAATCGATATTCACCCCCCCCCCCTCTATCGATGGCACTGGTCCCCACAAGTGGTATCAGAGCCTGGTAGCTCTTCACTGGACTAACAGCCGACGGAGCAAAAGACGTCAGGATTTGAGGGGGAGCCCAGGGGTGAATCAGGTACATTTTTTTAATTATGGTCAATTTTAAATTTCATATTATATGTTTCAAGTGTAGGGAGAGAGGACACTATAAAAATCAGTGTCCTACTCGTAAGACTCGTTCTTCACTACCGGCGGCAAAGGAAGTACCAGCACCAAGAGTTCGGAGGGACAAAGGTCAAATAAAGTACTTCAAATGTCAAAAGCATAGACACTACAGGAATTAGTGTCCGTCAAATGTACGAAAAATTTACATTCGTAAGAATTTTCAAATTCCTGCATAGTCGTATGATAACTTAGATAACTTAGATAATTTTTCTAAAAAATTAGAATTATTACATAGTCAAATCAATATCATGTGTGACCAATTATCAAATGTAGATAATATTAAAATATCATAAATTAATTGTTTAATCTTCAATGTCAATGCAATAATTTTTAAAATTAATTCTGAAAATTCTAAGGATAACTCTGAAAATATTGAAAATATTTCTGAGGATAATAAGGATAACTCTAAAAATATTAAAAATATTTCTGAAAATTTTAAGGATAACTCTGAAAATATTGAGAGGATAATAAGGATAACTCTGAAAATATTGAAAATATTTCTGAAAATTTTAAGGATAACTCTGAAAATATTGAAAATATTTCTGAGAATAATAATGATATTTTTGAGAATATTGAAAATATGTCTGAGGATAATGATGATATTTCTGAAAATAGTGGAGATGAAATCATTTTAGTTAATAATTTAATTATTAATTTCTTGGATAATCCTGAAAACAATTATAAAGCATTAACTAGTAGCTCTGAGAATTACTCCAACTACTATGATGATATAAAAGGATATGATTTTGATGATGAGGATGAGGAGGAAATTGAATTTTCTAGAATCAAGGCTACGGTTGATAAAATTTACAAAAATTAAAACAAATCAGAATTGTTAGAAAAACTTGAAAAATTAAATAAAGAATAAATAGTTGATAAGTCAGCTATTTTTGAAATAATGAAAATAATGAAATTAAACCCACAACTTTTAATTAACCCAGAAATTTTGAAACATAAATCAAGTTAAATCTTAAAAACTTTAATTAAATTTTAACCTTAATTTAATCCGTTATTTAACCTTAAATTAATTTAATTAAACCTCAATTAGCCTAATCAATCTTTAATTAATTTTTAATTAATTTAATTTTAATTAATCCTTAATTAACTAATCCTTAATTAAACTTATTTTAATTAATTCTTAGTTTAATCATAATTATTTTTATCTTAATTTAATTCTTAATCAACTTAAACTCAAATTAAAATCTTAATAACTTAAACTCAAATTAAAATCTTAATAACTTAAACTCAAATTAAAATTTTAAATAACTTAAATTAAAATCTCAATAACTTAAACTCAAATTAAATAAAATCTTACCCAAACTGCGACAATCAATTTAATAATATTAAATATGTCAAAGTGGGTTGACATATTCGCGGGTTCACACGACATGTATCAAATCGGAAATTTGATACATTATTAGAAACTTAAGTAAAATGATTTAAATTGTTTGACTCATGCATAACTGTCATGCTCATGCATTTGCTATTATATATATATATATATATATATATATATATATATATATATATATATATATCATGGCATTCATATTTAAATTTATGCATGATTTTGAACGGTTATAGGAAAAAGACTAATTGAAACTTGAACAACATAGTATTAGGTGGAGGTGAGATGATAGTACGTTAAGGAAGCCCTTCTAAGAAGGTCAACTAAGGTAAGGCATACCCTACTTGGGTTGTTTAGTATGGTGGAACTAGCCGAAGCTACCGATCCAAAACCTAAGATAGTTAGACCAAAATTTTTCAATAAGTAATTTGAAAATGAAATTTCGATAAAAGGCTTTGTCAAGGAAAGGGTTGTTGCTCCAATAAGGCTACGGCCAAAGAAGGCATCTATGTCTCGCAAAGACCTAGAAGCCAATTATTAAAACTCAAATTCAATTTACTATTTGATAAATTTAAATCTAACATAAGTTTTAATTAAGTCTTAGATTTAATTCAAAAAAAATTATTCAAGCATCTCACAATACACCCATAAGGCAACCATGCATGCTTGTACTGAGACATCTAAAATGGGTGAGATGTTAAGGACTAAGAAATTGAAAAATGCTTTTCAAAAATTATTTTCTAAAATTCTTAGAATATTTTTCTAAAAATCTATTTTCAAAATAGTGCTTTAACATAATAATATTTTTTTGGATTTCATGCTTGTCTGATTGCTAATATATTATATGTTTGCAAAATTATATCTTTTTTCAAAAAAAATTTTGACTTACACAATTAGACACAAGCCTTTTAGGTCAACACTAAAGTCTCTTAAGGCACTTAGATAAAGTCAAAAGATGTCGGGTATAGGGGGAGTGCTGTTATTCTTTCAAGAGCTTTTTTGATTTTTTTCAAAAACATTATGCTTCAAAAATATATTATCATCTCAAAATAAGGTTTTCAAAAATTGGTTCAAAAACTTTATTATATTACTATCTCTTTGAAAAATTATCATCATTTCAAAATGTTTTTCGAAAACTATGCTTTAAAAATTTACTATCATTCCAAATTGTGTTTTCGAAAATTATCTCCTTGAAAATTAGCATACTCAAACATGTCATTCAAAACTGTTCTGTTGATTTTGATAAACCCTAAAGACACAGAAGAAATTTTCTCCATGATCTACAAGGACTCCGAGGATGTGTCAAATTTAGGAGTCTAAGTCAAAAGAAAACATTCTGACAAGTATTTTTTGGATTTTTTTTTAAAATTATTAGATAATTCTTTTGGTCTGAACCAAACCCTAAAGACTCAAAGGAAAAGTACTTGTAGTCAACAAGCTTTCAAGGACTCTGTCAAGTTTAGGGGGATGCCAAATTAAAAGAATTATTAAACATTTCAAAATAATATATTTTCATACACTATTTTTCAAAATCCTTTTGAAAACATAAGTAATTTTTCCTTCAAAATACTTTGATTTTTATACTATTACTTTCAAAAACTTATTTCTTTAGCTTATAGAATCCCTATTTGAAAATAATTTTACTTGAGTTTGGAAAATTTCCAGGACACTTAGGGAAACGTTCTTGTAGTTAACAAGGTTTCCTAGGATTGTGCCAGACTGTAAAAGCAACCAAGTCAAGTAAAATAGTATGTTTTAAAAAATAATATTTTTCAAAAGTACTTATAGTTTTCAAAAAGTTCAATATATTTTTCAAAAGTACTTATATTTTTCAAAAAGTTAATAATAATTTTCAAAAGTGCTTACATTTTTTTTTAAAAAGTTGAATATATCTTTCAAAATACTAATATTTTTTCTAAAGTGCACAATATTCTCCAAAGTGAAAATCTTTTGTTTGTGCAAAAATTCCAAAGTGCATAATTTGTTTTAAGTGCATAGTCTGTTTTGAGTGCATTTTTTTTAAATCTTTTCTAAATAAAAATTTATCTAAGTTCAAAATATTTTTCTAAAAGATCAAATTTTTTCCAAAATGTACAATCCTTTCTAAGTACAAATTTTTTTGGTACACATTAAGTACTTAAATTTTTTTCTAGTACTTAGTCTCTTTCAAAACAAAAAGAATTTCAAAAACTGGTTTTTCAAATGATTATACTAAGTACTTTTTAAAAAGAATTTTTTTTAATTGTCATTGTTGGTGCAAGTGTGTTTTGTCATTTTTGATGTATGACAAAGGGAGAGAGTGAGCTTAAGTTAAAAATGTTTTTTTTCTTCCCAAAGGATCAAAATGAAAATCAAAATGTTTTCTTCAAAAGGGGGGAGAGTGAGCTTAAGTTAGAAATTTTTTCTTTCTCCCAAAGGATAGAGAACTAAAATTTGAAAATTTTCCCCAAAGGATCACAATATGTTTTCAAAACTTAGATCATTTTTTTCATTTTATCCCAAGGTTTATAACTTAGCCCTTTAATCCAATCTAACTTAAGATATTGTCCAGCTATGACGTATTTACAGGAATTTCCCCTCCAAATGGGGCACGAACCCTTGGATGCTGGGCTTCTAGACTGCCCACTGCGAGCGCTTCCTGATTTACCCAGGCGGCCAGTGGGAAACTTCCGTGTGGCCGGGCCGGTCGCCCGAGGTTGGTTGAAAAACCCTCATTTTGTTTTTAACTTAAGATATTGTCAAACATCAAAAAGGGAGAGATTGTTGGTGCAAGAAGCATCAGTGATGTCCTCCTCTAAGTGATTCAATGTTTAACAATATGCTTAAGTTAGTGATACATTGAACAAGGAAGGGTTAGTCAAGAAAGGAGTAACAAAGTGGAAAAAAGTCCTAGTTAACCTAGGCACAAAGTCCTGGTTTGAAGAATTGGGCACTAAGTCCTGATCATGGATTGGGCACTAAGTCATGGACGAGGGCCGGGCACCGAAGACCTGACTGAGGGTTGGGCACAAAGTCCTGGTTTGTGGAATTGGGCAATAAGTCCTGGCCGAGGGCTGGGCATCGAAGTCCTGATGAATGAAGTTGGGCAATAAGTCCTGGTCGTGGACTGGGCATGAAGTCTTGGTGAGTGAAGCTAGGCAAAAGTCCTGATGAGTGAAGTTAGGCATGAAGTCCTAGTCGTGAGATTAGGCAAAAGTCCTGGTGAGTGAAGCTAGGCAAAAGTCCAACTGGATGGGTCGAGTGGCAACCGTCTCCTGAGAGGAGTAGGTGAAAGGCACATTCCCCGGGATAGGAGCATAGGCGTCGGTTCGACCTAGGGTTTCACGAGAAATCCGAAGTCTGAACCAAGTCATTAAGGTTAAGAATATATATCTGCATATTTATCTTGTCTTTGATTGTATTGCAGGTACCTAAAGTTAGAAGCAAGACAAGGAAAAGCCGCCTGGAAGACCTCTAGGGCTCCTGTATTGAAACAGGCGCCCCAGAGCTATAGGGCACCCTGGACTGGGCAGCCACCTCCCAGGCACCTGTTAACACAGGCGCCTGAGAGCTCCCAGGTGCCCTGTATGGGTCAGGCACCTGGGAAGGGCGAGCTTATCCCTGCTGCGAGTTCAGCGCGAAGATGATGTTTAACCATGCCTTGTGAGGCGCACCCTTCAACACAGGCGCCCTATAAAAAGGCTATAAAAGGGACTTCGACCTGGCAACTTAGGACAACAATTCTGAGATCATTCTAAGCATTCCAAGTGATGATAAGGAGATAACGATGAAGCTCTATGACCAAGAAAGATCCGGGAGGAAGTGCGCGGCACTTCGGAGTTCCTGATCGGCCGAGTCTTCAACTTGTTGTTTGGTTTGATTTATATTTTGCATTTATTTTCTATAATATTTTTGATTGTAAATCTTGCACTGTAAGATGGGTTTCTCCACTCCGAAAAATCCGGAAAGGAGACCCTTAGTGGACAGGCGTTTCCCGTGCTTAGGCCTTGGACGTACTGACCCTGGGTGGTTAGGAACCAAGTAAAAAATCCCGTGTGCACTTTGTTATTTGTTCGTTCTTTCTATTTTCCACTGCTACTAACTCTTTATCTAGAACGAACCTCGAATGTCTACGAAAGATGAGTTTTCCGTATGAATTTTTACAAATCGATATTCACCCCCCCCCCTATCGACGGCACCGGTCCCCACACACACCATAGGTCACAAGGTAGAGAACCGTGACTTAATCAGGTATGCACTAAACTCGTTCCCCCGAAATTCTTTGTGGGCATCTATGGTATATGCATACAAGGTTTCGAGGAACTTATCCAAAATAAAACTAGATGAATTATTTTCTATGCTAGAATTGCATGAACAGACTAACGTTGTACAGGTCAAAAAAGGTATAGCTCTTTTTGCAGGTAAAGTCTTAGGGAAACTGAAGAAGAAGAAGTCGCAACCAATACCCGAGTTCGATTCAAATTCAGAATTTGACGACGATGGAATCGATCATCCTGAGTTAGTCAAAATGACCTAAAACTACTAAAAAATGATCAAGGGTCAAATGAAGAAGAAGAAGGTGGTTCGGCAAAAGGATGATCCAGCTGATCCAAGTACCTGTCAAAAGGGGAAGCAGAAGTAACCTGTTATGGGTGCAACAAGAAGGATCACTACAAATCGGAGTGTCCCAATTGAAGGAGACCAAGAAGACCCAGAGGAAGAAAGCACTTCAAGCCACATGGGACGAGTCCTCTTTAGAAGATGAAGAAGAAGCTCCGCACTCTAACCTTCTCGCACTAACGACCTCGGAAGAACTCGACACCGAGTCAGAGTCAGAACCGGAAGAAAATAGAGGAACCGGGAAACTATTAATATCAAAAGGCAATCAAATCACGGTAAGAGGTTATCTCGAATCCCATCTATATGACTTAATTTCTTATCTATCTCTAAAGTTGGGCAAAGTCAATGTTCGGGTTGAATCCCTCTGACAGGAACTCAAAGTCTTAAAGGAGGAGGCCAACTCAAGATCCTTGACCAAGCCAGTTTAGGAAGCAACCTCAACTCAAGTCCAAAAACATGAGGAAGAGAATTCCTCCTTGAAAATTCAAGTGATGGAACTTCGAGTTGCGCTAGAGAAATTTACTTCGGGTTCCAATAATCTTGGCAAGATTCTTAGAAAATAGAAATCTATTCTAAACTGATCTGGATTTTGTTACCGAACCAACTCACATTACAGATCCCACTATGCTGTTTTGAACCAAACTAGAACTAGAGTCCAAGCATGGGCCCCAAAATTAAGCTTGACTACTCAAGCTGGACTAAATCAGTATTGGATCCCCAAGGACAATATTCACATCCTAGATAATCAATATCGAGGCTTCAGTCCAGGGGAGCCAATAGAAAAGCTATATACATAATTAGATAATCTTTTGCATGTTTTACTGAATTTTTGTTTGATGTTTGTTTATTTACAGCATGCAAAAATGCCATGCTTAGGTTAGAAATGGTTAGACAAGGATCTGACTTGATTGAAACTTGCACAACCTAGTATTAGGTTGAGGCCAGATGATAGTATGCTAGGGAAGCAACCTCGCTTCATCCTCGACTAGGCGTACCCTATTTGATTTTTTTAGTTCGATGGAATTAGCCGAAGCAACCTCGTTTCATCCTTGACTAGTTAGACCAGAGTTTCTCAAAGAGTAATTTGAAAATAAAATTTCTTTAAAATGCTTTGTCTAGGAAAGGGTCGTTGCTCCGATAACCAAGAGGCCCTTGTGTCTCTCCAAGACCTGAAAGCCAATTATTGAAATCTAGCTTCAAATTACTAATTGTTAAACTTGAATCTAACACATGGTTCAATCAAATCATAGCTCTTAACCTAAATTTAAAAGATAAAATTAATGTATCTCACAAAACAAATAAGGATTCCCTGTTTTGTCACTTAGAAATGGGTGAGATGCTTAGGACCTAAAAGTTTAGTCCAACCCAACTAACCTTAATAATTTTCAAAATCCAACTTAATAAAATTCAACTTAATAAGTTTCAAAATCTAACATAATAAAATTCAACTTAATAATTTTCAAAATTCAACTTAATAATTTTCAAAATCCAACTTAATAAAATTTAACTTAATAATTTTCAAAATCTAACTTAATAAAATTCAACATATTAATTTTCAAAATCTAACTTAATATTTTTTTTCAAAATCTATCTTAATATTTTTCAAAATTCAAATTGAACAAGTTTTCAAAATTAATCCAACTTAGTCCTTTCCAACCTAACTAATATAATAAAAACTTGTCTCACGGAATCACCCATAAGAGTAATTTGATTGATAACTCACATTGGGTGAGACAGACTAGGCAGTGAAACACAATTAATCTATCCTTACACTTCTACATAAATGAATCCAAATCAGAGTACTTTATATACAGGAACATAAAGATTTGGACCAGTGGATGTTAGTGGATGCTCCAGACATATGACTGGAGATAAATTGAAGTTCACCAAAATGAAGTACAAGAATCTAGGTTCAGTGGCATTTAGCAACAAGACCACACTTAAGGTAATTGGTTAAGGTAATATTGAACTGAACTCTGATTTCATTATTAAGAAGGTGCTATTGGTTGATAATTTTAAGTTTAACTTACTTAACATTAGTCAACTATGTGATACTGGATATGTAGTTACCTTCATTAACTCAGACTGCTTTATTAGGAGCTTACAAGACACAGAAATAACCCTTAAGGGAATTAGAAAAAATAATTTTTATACTATTAATCTACCATTCACAACTAGATATTTTCTAACCCAACTATAAGAAACTAATTTATAGCATAGAAGACTAGGTCGCACTCACATGAAATTAATTTCAAAATTAAGCTAAAACAGACTAGTTAAGGGTATCCCTAAACTTAGAAACATTGAAAATTCAATATGTAACCCATGTCAACAAGCAAAATCAACAAAATCAACCCACAAACCTATCCAGTCAGACTTAACTCAAGCTACACTTGAGCTCCTACACCTAGACCTATTTGATTCTCATGGAGTCAAGTCACTAAGAGGAAATTGGTACTGCTTAGTAATTATCGACGATTAGTCTAGATTTACCTAGGTTAAGTTTTTGAAAATCAAAGATAAAACATTTGAAATATTTAACAATTTATGTAAAATACTTGAAAATCAAAAAGATACAAAAATTCATAGAATTAGAAGTGACCATGGGGGAGAATTTGAAAACAAAAAATTTAATGATTTTTGTAAAATTAATGGAAATGCCAATGAATTTTCCTGCCCTAGAACCCCCCCCCCCCCAACAAAATGGGATAATTGAAAGGAAAAATAGAACCCTTCAAGAAGATGCTGGGACCGGGTGCATGTTGACATGGATGCGGGTTTGTAATTTTAAATTTTATTACGTGCAGCGGAAGACTTAGCATAAATAATTTCTCAAATTATTTTAACCACACATCTAGCATGCAACCTTATATTGTGTAGACATGATCATAAATTAAAATTTTACAGAAAGTAAACTAATTTACTTGATACCTCGCGTAACTCGAAGTAAGGGACGAGATCCAACCGTAGCGTCCCTTGGAAGCTCTGCCTCTATTTGCGTCCACGTCGAGTTTTCTTCGTGATGACTTCGCAAAGCCACGAGTTTCGTGCCGACAAGAACAACTAGATTCTCCAAAGGCACGACAAGAATACCAAGAGAGAGATGGAAAGACTAACCACTAAACGAAGAGCGGAATCAAGATTCCGGGAGGAAGGAAGGAGTAGCGTCCGCTTCTTCTTCTTCTTCGGCAGCTTCTTGGTGGAGGAAGCTCACGGCAACCAAAGGGAGGGCCTCTAGGGCCGACGCCACTAGAGGAGGGAGAGGGAGAGAAGGAGAGGGAGAGAGGCTAGGCAAGAATCCTTGATCTCTTAGATTGATTTCCAAGCCTTACCTTGGTTCCTTTATATAGTAGCCTCTCAATCGCCAAGCCTCCTTTTAACGGAATAAATTTTCATAAGAAATTTATCTTATAAATTTTTCTATGAATTATTCCATTATGTCAAGTTTTATTATAACTTAATTTATAATAAAAACAACCATGTCTCCCCTTTTATTATGGAAAGAAATTTCTTTATATAAATTTCTTTATCATGGTAAATCAATCCATTATTGATTTTATAAAATAAAATAAACCAATCCATGGTTCATCTTAATTTCCATGAAAACTAAATCCCTTTATATAAATTTCTTTATATAAATTTCTTTATCCATAATTTTATAAAAGAAATCGCGCTCGGTTTATTTTATAATTTGAACCAAACAATTTGGTTCTCCCCTTTTGATGTGGTCGACCAAACAAAGAGGGTGGGCACCCTCTTTGGCCGGCCAAACCCAAGCCGAAACCATACGAATTAAACTCATTTAATTCGTCCAATAAGTCTTCAAAAGACTTAGCCATTTTATGCTTCCGATGCGTCTTTGAAAATTCAGATTCGACTTATCTCTCTTGATCGAAAAATCCAATTTTCAACTTGTTTTAAATCCCTCGGATTACTCGTAGTCCGTGTGACTAAATAGGCTTTTGATTTATGTTGGTCGTCTATAATTAACCAATTATAGAACGATCATGAGTGGCACCTCAGAAATAATTCTGAAACCCTTCAGCAGATCTAATGAATCGTGCCTCATTCCCTTCACCATCTTATACCCACTTGGTTCAGGACATGGTCTATGTGTGTCAGTCCCCACTAGGCTGACTACGTCACACCTAGCCCAAGTAACGTTCTCTCGTCCTACGGATTCTAATTACTCTCATGTATTTAAGAGATTCATACTCTGAACATGTCATGCTCTGGCCAGAGGCTTCGAGTAACAATCCGACAATAGGCCTTGGGTATACATCCCCTCGCAAGGAGTGGTGAATCCTTTATAGGCTGTTCAAAAATCTTCGGGCACTTCGGCTTATACCCAACCATCCTGGGTCCACACCTCCTTAGAGATGCTTGCTTAAGATGTCAAAGTATAAGTCTTCATGACCAAGATGACTTGAACACCGTAAGTCAAAGGAACATCGCACTTAAGCTGCAGTAAGAACTTCATTGACATATCTATATGTAGATTACCATATAAAGTCTTACAGCTAGTCACTCCAATGAACTAGTTCCCTTAACTAGCATTCATGTTTATCTCCGACATCCCAGTGTCACCAGCCAGTGAGAATCAGCTGATTAGAGAATAACTCATGCTAGTCTCAACAGAATTGATAGTGTCCGTATTTATCAATTCATTGACTAGGGATAATTTCAATACTTCACAATTGCACATGTAGAGATAATCACTAGTTGTGAATTCATCACAAATTATCTCATGCTGTGAATTGTATTGCGGACATTCAGTAAATGAGTTTAAGATCTCAATCAAATACACGAACATGTATATTCAAATAGTGAATATTCATTTATTAAAGAAAATGATTACAATCATAAGGCGATTGCCTTAGGACACTTCTCTCATATTACTAACAGAAGCTGCTAGGACTATGCTCAATGAATATAATTTATCTAATCAATTTTGGGCAGAGGCTATAAACACAGCTTGTTACATTTAAAATGGGGTTCTAATTAACAAAAGACACAATAAAACGCATTATGAAATTTATTACCACACAATACATAACTTATGTTATTTAACGGTTTTTGGGTGTAAAGTACATATCTTAAATACTAAAGATTACTTAGGAAAATTTCAATCAAACTCAACCCCAAAAATCTTTGTAGGATACTCAACCACAAGTAGGGCATATAGGGTCTATAATAAACATACCCTCAAAATTGAAGAAACCACATATGTAATATTTGATGAAGAAATTGTAACAACATCAACTAAGTTGCCTAATCTAATTCACCAAATGTTCAACCAAGCCTAAATACTTCAGATCGAGATCTAGAAGAAGTTGAACCAGTAATTAAATCAACTCAAATAATTGAACCAGTAATTGAACCATCTCAACAAGTTAAACCAGTAATTGAACCAACTCTAACATTGGAACCTCAACCTGAACAACCTGAACCATCTTCTAGGACTAGGCCAAATCATCCAACTGATCAAATCTTAGATAACCCATCCTTAGGTGTTAGAACATGGTCATCCTATAGAAACCTAAGTCAAGTTGCTCTGATTTCTAAGATTGAACTCAAGACAATAGAAGAAGCATTACCTGACCCAGACTGGATTATAGTTATGCAAGAGGAATTAGCTTAATTTGAAAGAAACCAAGTTTGGGACATAGTACCAAAACCAGAAGGTAAGACTGTGATAGATACTAAGTGGAATTTTAGGAATAAGTTAGATGACAATGGAGAAATAGTATGGAATAAAGCCTGCTTAGTGACTAAAGGATTTAGTCAAATTGAAAGATTGGATTATGATGAAATCTATGCACCTGTAGCTAGATTAGAGTCAATTAGGATGCTTCTAGCTTATACAACTCTTAAGGGATTCAAGTTATATCAAATGGATGTTATGTCCACATTTTTAAATGGATTTATAAAAGAGGAAGTTTATGTAATACAGCCTTCAGGGTTTGATGACTTGGATCATCCCAATTATGTGTTTAGACTTAAAAAGGTCGTGTATGGACTTAAATAAGCACCTAGAGCCTGGTATGAAAGACTATCTAATTACTTAGTTTCTGAGGGATTTAACCAAGGCCAAATTGACCCAACCCTATTTGTTAAATCCTTAGAAAATGACATCTTCATTGCCTAAATCTATGTAGACGACATAATTTTTGCCTCAACCAATACAAATTTCTTAAAAGAATTTATAAAAATAATGGAAAGTGAATTTGAAATGAGCCTTGTAGGTGAACTAACTTTTTTCTTAGGGCTTCAAATTAAATAAACTAAAGATGGGAATTATATCCATCAATTTAAATATGTAAAAGAACTTATTAAAAAAATTCAGAATAGAAAACTCTAAAGTTTTAAATATCCCTATGGCAACAAACATTAAAATAGATAGTGACCCAGAAAGAAAACCAATGGACTTAAAGCATTTTAGAAGTGCTATAGGTAGTCTAATTTACCTAACTGCAAGTAGACCTGACATCTTATTTTTAGTAGGTATTTATGCTTGGTACCAAACCTATGCTAAAGAATCTCACTTAAGTACTGTCAAGAGAATCCTTAGGTACATTAAAGGCGCCCTAAATGTAGGAATTTGGTATCCTAGAATTTTAAATTTTGACCTACTAGGCTACTCTGACTCAGATTATGCAGGGTGCAAGCTAGATAGAAAAAGTACTAGTGGGAGTTGCCAAATGTTAGGTCAAAGCTTAGTTAGTTGGTGCAGTAGAAAGAAACATTGTGTTGCATTATCCACAACTGAGGCTAAATATGTAGCCCTTGGAGAATGTGTAGCTCAATTATTATGGATGATGCATACCCTTAAGGACTTCCATTTGACCTACACTAACACTAAAGTATATATTGATAATATTAGATCAATTAATCTTACAAAAAATCCTATTCACCATTCTAGAACTAAACATATTGAGGTTAAACATCACTTTGTTAGGGGTCATGTAGCTAGGGGTGAAATCGTACTTACTCATAAAGATTCAAAATCTAATCTAGTTGATATTTTCACCAAACTACTACCTGAGTCTGAATTTAGCTCACTAAGAAGGCAACTATGAATGTGCTTAGTAGAATAGAATTAGTATTCATTTATTTTTGGATGTTTTTTAAATATTTACTACTTTTCAAAAATTCATATTATTTTAAAAAAATTTCCGACTTAGTGTTTTCAAAAAAAATTACCCCCTTTAACACTAGGGTCTTTCTTCATGATGGACTTAGCTTAGGACTTAACCCTAGTTTGCATATTCCTATAGATTTAGAAGCTAGCATCTCACAAGCACATTCAGATACTTTGATTGATAACCTAGATTGGGTTGAGATGCTTAGGACTATGCCTTGATTCAAGATGCTTTAAGTCAGTGTATCAAGAGTAGTTGGGGCAATAAATACAATTGAAAAGCAATCAAGTTAAGTAATCAAACTTAGAAAGTCTAACTTGATTAAACTACTTAACTTGATTAACCCAAGTGAAAGTTGTTGTTTTATAATAGTTAGTAAGTAACAAACTGAGTTAAATAGGGGCCCAAAGAATTATGATTTGATTAATTTTTCTTTAAATTCTTAATTGCATGAATATTTTTTTCATGCTTGGACTCACTAGGATTGTTAACTTGGTTCAAATCTTGTCACTTGGTTTTTTACTATTGATTATTGCTAATTCATAATTCAGTTGCATTCTTGATTTATCTTGCAAGACTAATGGGCTCTGATATACAATTTTTTTCCTGAATCAAACTTTTCTTTCAAAATATATTTTTCAAAAAGAATGATTTTTTGATATATTGCAAAGGGGGAGAGTAGAAAAGTGAAGTTAAAGTTAAAAATTTAAGTGATGTTAAAAATTAAATTTTAGTAAAAAAGTGAAGTTTTTCTAAAAGAAGTTTTCCTTTATTCAAATGTTTTTTCTTTAACTTAAAAGTTTTTGGAATTTGTAAATACTTAGTAGATTTTCGAAACAAAACTTAGAATTACTTCTTTTTCAAAGTAATGAATGCTTTCAAAATTAGAATTCTTTTCAAAAATTAGAAAATCTTTCAAAAAGGAAATTGCATGTTTTCAAAAGCTTTAGGGGGAGGATTTCAAATCATGAGGGAGCTTTATACTATTTTTCAATTTTCCAAGATTTTTTCAAAATTTTGAAATCTCCTAAAATGGGGAAATTACTAATCAAGTGGGAGAATAAAAATTTCGCTTAACTTATTATGTCTTATCTTTGTGCTTAACTATGGATTATTACTTATTCATGTGTTTAAACTTAACTTTTAAACTGGGTTGTCATAAATCAAAAAGGGGGAGATTGTTAGTGGCTAAAGCACCAGATCGAACCTGGTTTTGATAATGGCAGAGGGTTCAAAGTTAAATTTATATTATGATTTGATGATTCTACTAAGTGTGCAGAAAAAGTCCTAGTTAATCTAGGCACGAAGTCTTGACCTGCAAGGTTGAGCACGAAGTCCTGGTCGAGGACTTGGCATGAAGTCCTAGCCTAGGGATGGCCCCCGAAGACCTGACCGAGGGTTGGGCAAGAAAACCTGATTGGGGACTAGGCACTGAAGACCTAATCCGAAAGATCGGGCAGGTGACTTAGCCGAGCGAGGACTGTGAACAGAAGTAGAGATGGATCAATGTATGGACGTCATGAGATCCGGGAGTCTCGGAGGCCAAGAAAAAGTCCAACCGGAGGAGCCGGTTGGCAGAAGGTAACTTCTCATAAGAGGAGTAGGTGAGGATGCATTCCCCGGAAGAGAGAAAGTAGGCGTCGGTTCGACCTAGGATTTCATTTTTAAAATACAAAGTCAGAACCAAGACAGCTCTAGCTATTATTTCATGCATAGTTATTATTATATTATTGTTCTTAGACTAACCTTGGTTGTAGGCTGAAAGAAATGGGTTGCCGCGATACCAGGCACCTGAAATGATTTAGGCACCCCGGAAGGGGTTCTTTCGGCGGATGTGCCACTCAGCTACCAGGCGCCTATGAGCTCACAGGTGCCTCAGTTGTCCCAAGTGTTGGGACCGGGTGCATGCCGACGCGGACACGTATTGTAATTGTTACATAATTACATGCAGCAGAAACAAAAACATGAATAATTTCCTAAATTATTCTAACACATATCCTAAGCATGCAATGTGTTCACATAATCGTAATATAAAATTTTTGCAGAAAAGGAAATTACTCTACGAATTACCTTGCGTAATTTGGAAGAAGGGACGAGATCCAACCGTTAGCGTCCCTTGAAAGCTCTGCCTCTATTCGTATCCACGCCGAGTATCATCGGGATGACTTCGCTAAGCCACGAGTTTCATGTTCACGAGAACTACTAGATTCTCCGTGAACACGACGAAAACCGAGAGAGTAATTCAATCGAAAGACTCACCACCAAGGTTGGTCGAAGAGGAAGATCGTCGCAAGGAAGAACGTTGTCGCCTTGATGCTTCTTCTTGTGCTCACGCCAAGAATAAAGAAGGAAGGAAGGCCTATGGTCGGCCAAGAGAGAGGGAGAGAAGAAGAGGAGAGAGCCCAAGCAATTCTTGGATTGATCATCTTTCATGGCACCCCTTGGGTCCTTTATATAGGGAGCTCCTCCTCAATCAAGCCTCTCAATTTTGGCATAATTTTTATATCAAACCATAATTGATTTTTGTCTCATGATTAAAATCAAATTTTAATTCATGATAAAAAAACAATCAAGCCTCTTAATTTTGGCATAATTTTTATATCAAACCATAATTGATTTTTGTCTCATGATTAAAATCAAATTTTAATTCATGATAAAAAATCAATCAAGCCTCTTCCATCTTATGGAATAAATCTCCAATCAATCCTTGATTGATTAAAACAAAACAAAAGAGAATGAGAGAGAGGGATGGCCAAACCAAGGAGAATATTCTCCTTGGCCGGCCTATCATGGTTCAAATAAATTACGGGCCAAAATTTACACACAAGAGAATTCAACTCAAGTGATCGGCCAAGTTTTCATTCACACCATAGGTCTATGGTTCAAAACCCATGAATGGATTAAATTTTGTCATCTTTGATTTATTATAAAATTTTATAAAACAAACCAACTCTTTGGTTTATTTTAATCCATGATAAAATAATCCCATGGATTATTTTAAGCTTATGATAAAACATACCACCTTGGACCAAACCCCTTAATGAATTAAACTTATTTAATTCACCTATTAAGTCTTTAAAAGATTTAGTCACTCTATGCTTCCGATGCGTCTGAAATAAATTCAGTTTTGACTAATCGTTTGGCTCAACCAAACTTAAACTTTCTTGATTGGAAAATCCAATTTTCAACTCGTTTTAAATCCTTTGAATTACTCGTTATACGTGTGACCAAGTAGGCTTTCAATTTATGTTGGTCGTCCATTAATAACTAATTAATTATAGAACGATCATGAGTGGCACCTAGTAGTACATCATGATCCCCAATTAATCGAAAGATCAACAGTTGACCTCAGAAACAATTCTGAAACCCTTTAGTAGCTATAATGAATCATTCCCCATTCCCTTCACCATCTTATACCCACTTGGTTCAGGACATGGTCTATGTGTGTTAGTCCCCACTAGGCTGACTACGTCACACCTAGCCCAAGTAACGTTTTCTCGTCCTACAGATTCTAATTACTCTCATGTATTTAAGAGATTCATACTCTGAACATGTCATGCTCTAGCCAGAGCCTTCGAGTAACAATCCGACAATAGGCCTCGGGTATACATCTCCTCGCAAGGAGTGGTAAATCCTTTGTACGATGTTCAAACATCTTCGGGCACTTCGGCTTATACCCAATCATCCTGGGTCCACACCTCCTTGGAGATGCTTGCTTAAGATGTCAAAGTATAAGTCTCCATGACCAAGATGACTTGAACACCGCAAGTCAAAGGAACATCGCACTTAAGTTGCAGTAAGAACTTCACTAACATATCTATATGTAGACTACCATATGAAGATTTACAGCCAGTCACTCCAATGAACTAGTTCCCTTAACTAGCATTCATGTTTATCTCCGGACATCTCCATGTCACCAGCCAGTGAGAATCAGCTGATTAGAGAATAACCCATGCTAGTCTCAACAGAATTGATAGTGTCCGTATTTATCAATTCATCGACTAGGGACAATTTCAATACTTCACAATTGCACATGTAGAGATAATCACTAGTTGTGAATTCATCACAAATTCTCTCATGCTGTGAATTGTATTGCGGACATTCAGTAAATGAGTTTAAGATCTCAATCAAATACACAAACATGTATACTCAAATAGTGAATATTCATTTATTTGAATAAATGATTACAATCATAAGGCGATTGCCTTAGGACACTTCCCTCATATCACTAACAAACTCCCACTTCGCCTAATGCAAATCACTACGGTACCCAATACCATAGGCTCTAACATGACCCTTAAACTTACTTTGAGGCAAGGCCTTAGTTAAAGGATCCGCTAAATTCGTTTCAATGGGAATTTTATCAATTTGTATATCATTCCTACTTATAATCTCTCTGATCAGATGATAGCGGCGAAGCACATGTTTGGATCGCTGATGAGACCTTGGTTCCTTTGCTTGTGCAATAGCTCCATTGTTGTCGCAGTAAACCAGTATTGCTTCATCAATGGTTGGAACCACACCAAGTTCTAAGACAAACTTCTTGATCCAGACTGCTTCCTTTGCTACTTCCGAAGCTGCAATATATTCGCTTCCATGGTAGAACCCGCTACAGTGTCTTGCTTGGAACTTTTCCAGCTTACTGCACCTCCAAAAATAAATACGTATCCGGACTGAGATTTGGATTCATCCTTATCTGTCTGGAAACTGACGTCTGTATATCCACGTATTATCATATCACCTTCTCCATATATTAGGAGCACATCCTTAGTTCTTCTTAAGTACTTGAGGATTGTCTTGACAGCCGCCCAATGATCCATTCCTAGATTAGACTGGTATCTGCTTGTGACGCTCAGAGCATATGATACTGTTGGGGCAATCGTCCCTGAGATGATCTGGAGGATCATGATATTTTGATGTATGGACAATATGGTTAAGTTAGGATGTGTGTTGTTCTCATATGTGTACATGAGTGTGCAGATGTACAGGTACACATGAACTTAGTTGACGTCATCAGATGAAGGATGGCATGGAGGTAAGCTGGAGACTTACGTGTGCATCCGAGGGACTATGGATAGCGGAGATGATGAGTCGAGGGACGCGGACTTCGAGGCGTACGTGAAAGGTGGCATGGAGCCAAGCTGGAGGCTTGTGTGCGCATCCGAGGGAAGAGGGCCAAAGATGAAGAGGGCGTGAAGGCAACAGTCAAGACTGCTAGTGAAGAGTCAACTGAGTCGTAAGGGTCTGAGTATGAGTGTATATACTCAGGGGCTAAGCCGGGAGGGGTTGAGTGCGAGAGAGACTTGTACTCGGGAATGAAACCCTAGGCTTAGGTGTGTCCCAGTCGACTGGCCCAAAGGCAGTCAACTGGTACTGACTAGAATAGCTGGATTCGAACGTTGTACTACAACGGTCGAATCTGAGTGGAACCAGTCGACTGCCATTTGGGCAGTCGACTGGTAGTGGCTGTTCCAGACTCGAGCCCTATTTAAAAGAGGCTCGTTTCCTACTTTCTTCTTGACGAAACTCGCTTGGGAAAAGTGAGTAAGTAGTCTATTGTGATCAGAGAGCGTCCTACGTGTTGTGGCGAGGTTTCTCCACCCACAAGGAGTGACAGATCTAGCCGGCGATTGTCCGGGGGTTGATCCACCGAAGGATTCTTGGATTAGTCACCTGACCAGGGTGGATTCCAAGTAAATCTGGTATTGTTAGCGTTGTTACTTCTTATTTACTTTGCATATTATTGTTTCCGCTGCACTAACAATCCTGTAGAGTCCAAAGATCGAAAAAAGTGCTATTCACCCCCCTCTAGCACACCATAAACGATCCTTCAGTTGGTATCAGAGCAAGGACCGCTCTTGATCGGACTAACCGCCGAGGGAGCACTTGCTAGAGGAGAAGAGTCATGGAAGACAAGTTGGGTGGCGATATCAACTCACCACCATCATACGAGCATGAAAATTTTGACTATTGGAGAGATAGAATGAAGATGTGGCACGGGATGGATTGTGAGTGTAGAATGACCATTGAAGACCCATTCGAAATCCCCAAGGACAAGCATGGCAAAAGGCTTCGCCCTAGATATTGGACTAGTGAACAACAAGAACAAGCTAGGGCCAATGAGAATGTAATAAATATTTTGATTAATATGTTGCCTAACCATGTCTTGAGTGATATAGGGAAATATTCAAGTGCATGCGAATTGTGGAATAAGTTGGAAGAAATTCATAAGAACCCTACATCAACTCAAAGAGTGGAAGAGTTTGAGGAAATCAACTCAAATATCCAAGAAGATGAAAAAGAAAGTGAATTGTCAAGAAAAGAGGAGGAAGTGAGTGGAGGAGCATCCATTCCATCTGAAGAAGAAAAAGAAATGACAAATTCAAAGGTTGAGGGGGAGGAGAGACCCTCCATCATCCAAGAGCAAGAAAAGATTACCATCTGTGCCAAAGCTAAATCAAAAGATCACATCACCTTCTTTGCCTGCAACAAAATGGGGCACTACAAGGATAAGTGCCCACTAGGTAAAAAGGAGGTAATTCCTAAGCCCAAATCTTGTCAAGTTAAATCTGATATGGGTTGTAGGAATGAAGAAGTTCAAAAAAAAAAAGAATTCGGTGTTTTACATGTGGGGAGCTCGAGCATTATCATACAAAATGTCCAAGAGGTGGAGAACTCAAGAAGATGGAGCACCTTAGGAAATGGGAGAAAGAAGAAAGAAAAAGGAGCACTCATCGAGGGGGAGCACCAAGGGTAAGGAAGGTATCCTCTAACCCGACTCATGCTTCAAACTTTTGAATGAATGCTCAAAATGTTTGCTGGAATGATAGAATTAATAATAATTATGTGCCCATGCGTGTTTTTGGTTTTAAATATCATGATAGAAGTAGAAACAATGTTGTATACCAAAACACCAAGAATTCTATGGTTCGTGACAAATCTAGAAATTCTAGGGGTAAGGACCAAGGCATAAACTCTAAGAAAGGAAAAAACATGCCTCAGAAAGTAAGTAGACCTAGGAATGATCGAGTTAGGTCTAATGATCCTAAGAGTAGGAGTTTGGAAAAGGAGAATCAAGTCCTAAAAGCCAAACTTGATAAATTGGAGAGGAACCTAGATAGACTCATTAGACGATCCAAGGAACCAAGAGGGATACAAAATGATCAACCTCTTAGAAATGGTAGACCGGGTTTAGGATACCATTCTAGGAGGGCTAATGTCGATAAAGTATCATATTCAAGGATGCCCTACAATTATGGTAGAGAAAAGGTCAAAAATTGTAAAGAAAACAATTTAAAGGAAAAGAGAAAAGGTCAACCAAGGATAAGGTATGGAAAATCAAGAAAGTAAGGATTGAAGGTCAAGAAGCCCAGGAGGAGCACCGGTGTAGTCTTGCCTTTATAGAAGAGTCACCTAGTGAGGTAACTAGAGCTAGAAGCTCAAGGGAAAGCTCTAGAAGTCAAAATTAGTTACATGATCAATGGATCTCAGGTGGTTTACTTCTAGGAGATTGAAAAGAACTCTAGAGTATGCCAAGAGATTTAAAAGGCTAAGATTGGTCCTGATTCTAGAGAATTGGCACACTAAAGGGAGGATTATAAAGAAAACGGTGCAATTGAGATTTTAGTTGAGACAAATCGGTTTTAATGCCTAAATACCATATAACTTGATGCTATGAATAGATTGTGGATGAGTATGGGAAGTAGCATCAAGGTAAGGTCCAAATTAGAACTTTGAGCTAAGGTTTTGATGATACACTTTAGAAAGAATAGAACTTCGTGTCAATCTTGGGATTCGGAGTACATTTATTTGAAATTATATTTTTCCCAAGTAAATATAGGATCCACAAATATCCCCACGAGATTTCAAAATTTTTAGGAATTTGTGGAATTAGTTAGGCATTTCTGAAATTCGGACTGAGAAATTGAAATTCAGAACATCAGACACCAGTCGACTGGCTGGAGGCCAGTCGACTGGCAAACCTCACAGAATGAAATTACAGTGTGGACCAGACGACTACCAGAAGGCAGTCGACTGAGAAAACCCACAGAATGTAATTACGCTTTGAACCAGTCGACTGGCCCAGGGGCAGTCGACTAGTTCGCGGGTTTTATAAAAGGGAAGGGCGCCGGGAAAGCTAAACCTAGGGTTTTGGCTGCTTATTCCCGGCGATTTTCTCTTCCTTTCAACTCCTCCCGTATCCTAAGCTTCTCCTAAGCCCTAAACTTCCTCCCTAAGGCCTCCTCTAACTCTGATCTACCTCTAGGGTTAGTAGAAAACCCCTCTTCAAGTCAACCTACGCGATTTCCAAATCTCACAATGCAAAGGGCAAAGAGGTATGATGTTTAAGGTTCATCTCTCCATTTAGGCTTTGCATTAATACTAATATGATGTTTTGTGTATGTTTCCTTTGATATTTTCTCTTTGGGGGGGTCACTTTGGTATGCATACATGTGTTTGGTGTATTAGGGTTGTGTCTAAGCGATCTAGGGGTGAGGGTTCATCCCGACCAGGTCCCCAAGCTCCAGAGGGGTCATTATTTAGGAGTCGGGAGTGCAAAAAGAGATTCGAGGAGAATGAGTTTGTTGTGTTGCCTTGTCGGTATCTTAACAAATCCTATTTTGAGGAAAAAGCACCACAAATTACTGAGATAGTGACTCACTTCGGCATAGAACAATTGGTCTATTGCCAACATGACGTTAACATTGATTTATACAAGGAGTTCTATGCAAATTTAACTTGTATTGATTCAGATAATAGTATTTATGAATCAAGAGTAGCCGGCGTTACCATTCTTTTCACACCCATGAGTTTGGCCAGTTTCATAGAATGTCAGGTGTCTAACAATGTCAACACCTATTTTCCCAATGTCATTGAGCCACTTGAGTTTGAAAACATTACCGTTGATCAGATTCATCTACACTACTTTAGACAACATAGGCATGAATCTGAGCGTACCTTTGATGCTAAGCTCATGCGTCCATTTAGCCATGTTCTGTATAAGATTGTGGTAGAGTGCATCCTACCCATTGTTACTAAGGGAAGGGCAAGGATTAGATTGCCTCACTTAGTGATGATGTATGCTCTTGAGAGACAATTGGACATAGATGTGTCATTGCATGTGTTTGCCTCCATTTGTCATTTTTCCCAGAGTGTCAGTGGGAAAATTTATATGCCCTTTTGCCACATGTTGACTGAGTTCTTCCAGCTACGATTTGGCATTCGTGTTACCGGTGGTCAGGTCAAACACCTATCCAAGGAGTATGATCAAATTGGTACCCGCCAATTATCCTTGGCAGGGATTGAGTTTAGACAGGGAGAATTTGCTTGGAGGGAGCGCCCAGAGGCCGCTGGTGCAGATGAGGAGCCCACAGAGCTGGTCACCCACGCAGAGTTTACTCAGTACCGTGAGGATGTTCATGGGCTCCGTGCGGATGTCCACACCATCCAGGGGGATATTCAGAGCCTCCAGCAGGGTCAGGCGGCGACTCAGAGGGAGGTATAGGGCCTCACAGACTTCTGCCAGGGCTTTATGACCAGGTAGGAGGACATGTATGCAATGATGCAGCGATGGGATTTAGCATATCAGGGGCCTCCTGCTCCTCCTCCCAGACGGTGATGACCACATGTACTTCTGATCAGATGGTGTAGTTGTTGGGTTTTAGTGTTGAGAGTGTTTTTCTTGATATTTCATTATACCTCTCAAACGCTTCATATTCTGATGATTGTATTTATATGGATGATTTTAGGGCCTTGGCCCTAGGTACTACGTTAGGTTCTTTGTATTACTTCATTGTGTTGCTTTTATGACATATGACTTGTCTTCCTGTGTTTCTATGGAAGTATGGAAGTGTTATCATGACTAGATGCCATTTTGAATAATGCTTGGATATGTTGAACCATTAATGAATGTTGGTTTTGCGATCATAATATGATGTGAAATTTGCATGGTATTTTGTTATCAAACATGGTCTGATTGGAAGTCAATAAGGGTGATATGTGTAAAAGGGGTGGTCATCTAGACTTTAAAGGACAAGAAAAGGGGCTTTTGTCTATATGAAAAAGGGGGAGTTTGGAAACATTCAAAATGTCAATGGGAGTTGACAGAAAGTGCAAGGTATAGGATACCATGAGTAGAGGTCACCCTTGATACAAAGTTTACATAATTTAAGAACTTTATTGTGTGTACCAAAAGTCAAGCACGGTTGACGTTTGTCATGAACCAAATTTTTCTAAGGTAGGGAATACCTTAACAATCGTGCATGCAAAGTTTCACATTTTTCCAGATTTTCTGGAATTTTTTATTCGTTTCTGAATTTCGGCTGAAATTCTGAAACCTGTAGTATCAGTCGACTGCCCTGGGGGCAGTCGACTAGTACTGTGGACAGAATGTTTTCATGTGATTTCTGAAGGGTTGTTTTCAGAAATAGGGTCAAGTTCTGTTTGGCATCAAGGGTTGGGTTGCTTGGGGCAATTTGTTTGATGGTGTCAAAGGGGGAGAACTTGAGTATTAAGTTAGGGTTGGATTGAAACTTAACTTAGGATTGGATTGAGCTATGTGATCTTAAAGTTAAGGATGGGAAAACTTAACTTGGGGTTAGCAATAAGGATTGAAATTTGGGAGAAAGCATGGGTTAAGGGGGAGGTAGCCTCTTGTGTGATATGCTTGAATTTCGATTGCTTTTGCTATTATTATTGCTATATGTTTACCTAACTTAACATATTGTCACACATCAAAAAGGGGGAGATTGTTGGGGCAATCGGCCCTGAGATGATCTGGAGGATCATGATATTTTGATGTATGGATAATATGGTTAAGTTAGGATGTGTGTTGTTCTCATATGTGTACATGAGTGTACAGATGTACAGGTACACATGAACTTAGTTGACGTCGTCAGATGAAGGATGGCATGGAGGTAAGCTGGAGGCTTACGTGCGCATCCGAGGGACTATGGATAGCGGAGATGATGAGTCGAGGGATGCAGACTTCGAGGCGTACGTGAAAGGTGGCATGGAGCCAAGCTGGAGGCTTGTGTGCGCATCCGAGGGAAGAGGGCCAAAGATGAAGAGGGCGTGAAGGCAACAGTCAAGACTGCTGGTGAAGAGTCAACTGAGTCGTAAGGGTCTGAGTATGAGTGTATATACTCAGGGGCTAAGCCGGGAGGGGTTGAGTGCGAGAGAGACTTGTACTCGGGAATGAAACCCTAGGCTTAGGTGTGTCCCAGTTGACTGGCCCAAAGGCAGTCGACTGGTACTGACTGGAACTGCTGGATTCGAACAATGTACTGCAACGGTCGAATCTGAGTGGAACCAGTCGACTGCCATTTGGGCAGTCGACTGGTAGCGGCTGTTCCAGACTCGAGCCCTATTTAAAAGAGGCTCGTTTCCTACTTTCTTCTTGACGAAACTCGCTTGGGAAAAGTGAGTTAGTAGTCTATTGTGATCAGAGAGCATCCTGATAGTAATATGAGAGAAGTGTCCTAAGGCAATCACCTTATGATTGTAATCATTTACTTTAATATATGAGAGAAGTGTCCTAAGGTATCTGAGCCTCGGGGAGCCACCCAAAGAAAATAATTTATTGTAATTAATAAATCCATAAATAAAATATGTAATCAAATCTTGGAAATTTTGAGGTGATTCTCAAACGATAATTTCCTTATTTGATTCAAGAGATGATGCTCTTACATATTGTTGTCTCCAAAATTAATTAGAAAAATAGTTTCCTATAGAGTTTTCTTAAATAAGATTTTCATGAAAATAATATGTGGTTGAATTAAGGGAATCTGTCTCATAATTTAATAAGATTTGATTTAGAGAAATCAAAGTCTTAAACATATTATTTCCGAAATTGATTATGACAATTTAGGAAATTGTTTCCCAAAACAATTCCTTGAATAAAGTATGAAATTAGAATTAGGAAATCCGGTTCCTAATTCAATTAATGAGACTTGATAAATTAAGTCACATACATCCTTTATTAAGAAAATCGTTAGTACATGACATAATTATATGTCATGAATGTGCTTAGAAAGAAAAGGATGAGACCCAAAACCCCTTGCAAAATATTAAGGCCAACACCTTCCATTAATATGGTTAGAACCGGAGTTTTGTTTCTCGTTTGGGTTGATGGACACATCCATGCCCGGCTTGAACCTCAACATGTTCAAACCATGGAATTAGTTTATGATTAATATAGTTAGAGTCAGAGGTCAATCCTTAGTTTTGGTTGTTGGACACATCCAAGCCTGACTAAACGGTTGAATGAGCTCCAACCATATTAAAACTATTTCTTGATTAATGGGTCAGCCTTAAGCTTGGAGCATCGATTTGTTGTGCCACAGCCAAGGTCGATGTAAAGAGAGGTGCAGTTGGGTGTTATGTATAATGTTGCATACTTGTTAATGAGTTAACAACCCAATGATCTATGCAAACATTCAATTAGTTGATAGCATAAAGTGATAGTTACATATATGTGATATGTAATCGGTATAATTACCTACCTTCATAGCTAAGAATAACTTGATGGTCACAGCCATGGTTGTTCTTATTTATGGTTGGATATCAACCTATTTGGAGATGTTCCTACGATCTCCCGAATTGATAAAAAGGGTTATTCAATTCGAAAAATAAATAGGATTTAATTAATGTATGTTGATGCATTCTTTATCATTCTTCTCACATAAGCTCAATTTGTATTTCTAGGATAATCACTCGATCATGTCTTCTCTGAATTTGCGTTCCATTTTGGACACCAATAAACTGACTGGGCCAAACTTCATGGACTGACTTCGAAACCTGAGGATAGTCCTCAAGGCAGAGAAGCTTGCTTATGTCCTTGAAGATCAACTTCCCAACCGTCCTCCAGAAAATGCAACTCCAGACCAGTTAGTGGCCTATCAGAAACATGTGACCGATTCTGAACTTACGAGTTGCATCATGCTAGCCGCTATGGTACCTGAGCTGCAAAAGCAGCATGAGCATATGAATGCTTATACCATCATCTTCCATCTTCATGAGTTATTTGACGAGCAGGAGAGATCCGAAAGGTTCGAGGTCTCCAGACTCCTCTTCACCTCTAAGATGCAGGAAGGCACTTCTGTCTCACAGTTTGTGTTGAAGATGTTGGGGTACATTGAGCGACTGGGCACACTCGGTTTTGCAATGGATCACGAACTAAGTATTGACTTAATTCTGCATTGTTTACCCAAAAGTTATTCACAATTTGTGATGAACTATCGGAAGAACAAGCTGGAGACTACCATTCCTGAGTTGCTCAACCTGCTGAAGACTATAGAGCCTTCTGTGAAGCAGGATCAGAAGACGGTACTGTTAGTTGGTTCCTCGAAGGAAGGTTCTAAGAGGAAGGCCAAAGAACAGAATAAGGGAAAGAAGAAAAAGGCCAAAAAGACTGAAAAGACACCAAAAGGCACTTGCCATCACTGCGGCAAGGAGGGTCACTAGCGAAGAAACTGCAAGGTTTATCTTGAGTCCTTGAAGAAGAAGGCATCTGATGCCCCATCCTCTTCAGGTATCTTCGTTATTGAATGTCACTCTATTTCCTCAACCTCCTGGGTACTTGATACTGGGTGTAGCTCACATATATGTAATGACATACAGGGGCTAAGGAATAGAAGAAGACTCGTCAAGGGAGAAGCGAATTTGATAGTTGGAAATGGAGCAAAGATTGCTGTTGTTACCATCGGAACATATTTGCTAATGCTCCCTACTGGACTTGTCTTAGAGTTGGATAATAGTTATTTTGTTCCTTCGTTAATAAAGAACATTGTATCTATTTCATGCTTGAATGAAAAAGGTTATCATTTAACTTTTAGTAACAATTGTAGTTACATAACTTTAAATGGTGTTCTTTATGGGACCGGAACTTTGTGCAATGGTATCTACACGTTAGATTTATCCGGTGACGTTTTCAATATCGAAGTTAGCAACAAACGTGCTTGAATAGATAATCGAATAGACTCCTATACGTGGCATTGTCGTCTTGGCCATGTAAGTAAGAAACGCATTACCAAATTACACCGATGTGGAATTCTGGAATCATTTGAGCCCGGTTCATTTGATACATGCGAATCATGCTTAAAAGGCAAGATGGCCAAATTACCCTTTTCCGGAAAAGGTAATCCAGTGGGAGAATTGCTTGGTCTAATACATACTGATGTATGTGGACCAATGTCAACTCTTGCACAAGGAGGCTATAGCTACATCATTACCTTTATCGATGATCACTCACGATTCGGGTATGTGTTCTTAATAAAACACAAATCTGAAGCTTTTGAGAAATTCAAAGAGTTCTGAAATGAAGTAGAGAAACAGCTTGGCAAAAGTATTAAGATACTTCGATCCGATCGGGGTGGTGAATACTTAAGTCAAGAGTTTCAAGATTATCTTAGGGACAATGGGATATTGTCTCAATGGACTCCGCCATATACACCACAGCATAATGGTGTATCTGAGAGGCGTAACCGAACCTTGATGGACATGGCTAGATCCATGATGAATCATGCAACTCTTCCAAAATCTTTTTGGGGCTATGCGCTCAAGACAGTTGTTTACTTGCTAAACAGAGTCCCGACCAAGGTAGTCTCTACTACTCCATATGAGACGTGGAATAGTAAGAAACCTCACTTAACTCACCTTAAGATATGGGGTTGTCCTGCTTATGTGAAGCGGACTGTATCAGACAAATTGGATGCTAAGTCTGATAAATGTCTATTTATTGGATACCCTAAGGAAACAAAGGGTTACCAATTCTATCATCCCTTGGAACAAAAGGTGTTTGTTTCAAGACATGCTGTATTTCTGGAAAAAGAATTTCTTTTACAAGAAAACAGTGGGAGTGACATTGAATTTGATGAAGTTCAAGAAACTCCAATAGATATTACAGAGACACCTAGTCTAGACCCACAACCAACAACTCATAATGATGAGCTATCAGTTGAACCTAAAATAACACCACCTCTTCGTAGGTCTGATAGGACACGCAATATTCCAGAGAGACACAGATTTCTCATAAGTGAATCGAATGACGTGTTACTCATAAGAGATGACGGACCTATCAGTTATGATGATGTTCTGAAAAGTTCAGAAAGGGACAAATGGCTTGAAGCCATGAAGTCGGAAATGGATTCCATGTACGAAAATCAAGTATGGGACTTGGTTAACCCACCTGAAGGGATTAAGCCCATAGGGTGCAAGTGGGTTTTCAAGAAGAAAACCGACATGGAAGGTAATGTTGTTACCTTTAAGGCTAGATTAGTGGCAAAAGGATATCGTCAGAAACAAGGAATTGATTATGACGAAACCTATTCGCCAGTAGCTATGCTTAAATCCATTCGGATGCTCCTGGCCATAGCAGCTCATTATGATTATGAGATATGGCAAATGGACGTGAAAACAGCTTTTCTTAATGGAAACCTACTTGAGGATGTATACATGATACAACCTGAAGGTTTCACATCGGTTGATAAAACCAAAGTATGCAAGCTTCGACAATCCATATATGGACTGAAGCAAGCATCCAGGAGCTGGAACATCCGTTTTGATGAGACAATCAAAGAGTTTGATTTCTCATAAAATCCTGACGAACCTTGTGTATACAAGAAGGTTAGTGGGAGTGCAGTCGTATTCCTAGTATTATATGTCGATGACATATTACTTATAGGAAACGATATATCAGTCTTACAATCGGTTAAAATTTGGTTGTCCAAAACTTTCTCCATGAAAGACCTGGGAGAAGCAACCTATATCCTTGGGATTAGAATCTATAGAGATAGATCAAAACGATTGCTTGGTCTTTCGCAGTCTACATATATAGACCGAGTGCTAAAAAGGTTTAGCATGTCGGAATCCAAGAAAGGTTACCTTCCCATCAGGCATGGGATCAACCTTTCAAAGTCTATGTGTCTGCGCACAGAAGACGAGAGGATTTGCATGAATAAGGTTCCTTATGTATCCGCGATAGGATCAATCATGTATGCTATGTTATGTACTAGGCCCGATGTATCGTATGCTCTGAGCGTCACGAGAAGATACCAGTCTGATCCAGGAATGGGTCATTGGGCGGCTGTCAAGACAATCCTTAAGTACTTAAGAAGAACTAAGGATGTCTTCCTAATATATGGAGAAGGAGATATGGTAATACATGGGTATACAGATGCCAGTTTCCAGACAGATAAGGACGACTCCAAATCTCAGTCTGGATACGTATTTACTTTGAATGGAGGAGCAATAAGTTGGAAGAGTTCTAAGCAAGACACTGTAGCGGATTCTACCACAGAAGCGGAATATATTGCGACTTCGGAAGCAGCAAAAGAAGCAGTCTGGATCATGAAGTTTGTCTNTTATTTTGTTCTTTCGTTAATAAAGAACATTGTATATATTTCATGTTTGAATGAAAAGGGTTATCATTTAACTTTTAGTAACAATTGCTGTTACATAACTTTAAATGGTGTTCTTTATGGGATCGGAACATTATGCAATGATATCTACACGTTAGATTTATCCGGTGACGTTTTCAATATCGAAGTTAGCAATAAACGTGCTCGAATAGATAATCAAATAGACTCCTATATGTGACATTGTCATCTTGGCCATGTAAGTAAGAAACACATGACCAAATTACACCGATGTGGAATTCTGGAATCATTTAAACCAGGTTCATTTGATACATGCGAATCATGCTTAAAAGGCAAGATGACCAAATTACCCTTTTTCGGAAAAGGTAAACCAGTGGGAGAATTGCTTGGTCTAATACATACTGATGTATGTGGACCAATGTCAACTCTTGCACAAGGAGGCTATAGCTACTTCATTACCTTCATCGATGATCACTCATGATTCGGGTTTGTGTTCTTAATGAAACACAAATCTGAAGCTTTTGAGAAATTCAAAGAGTTCAGAAGTGAAGTAGAGAAACAGCTTGGCAAAAGTATTAAGATACTTCGATCCGATCGAGGTGGTGAATACTTAAGTCAAGAGTTTCAAGATTATCTTAGGGACAATGGGATATTGTCTCAATGGACTCCGCCATATACACCACAGCATAATGGTGTATCTGAGAGGCGTAACCGAACCTTGATGGACATGGTTAGATCTATGATGAATCATGCAACTCTTCCAAAATCCTTTTGGGGCTATACGCTTAAGACAGCTGTTTACCTACTAAACAGAGTCCTGACCAAGGTAGTCTCTACTACTCCATATGAGACGTGGAATAGTAAGAAACCTCATTTAACTCACCTTAAAATATGGGGTTGTCCTGCTTATGTGAAGCAGACTGTATTAGATAAATTGGATGCTAAGTCTGATGAACGTCTATTTATTGGATACCCTAAGGAAACGAAGGGTTACCAATTCTATCATCCCTTGGAACAAAAGGTGTTTGTTTCAAGGCATACTGTATTTCTGAAAAAAGAATTTCTTTTATAAGAAAACAGTGGGAGTGGCATTGAACTTGATGAAGTTCAAGAAACTTCAATAGACATTACAGAGACACCTAGTCTAGACCCACAACCAACAACTCATAATGATGAGCTATCAGTTGAACCTAAAATAACACCACCTCTTCGTAGGTCTGATAGGACACGCAATATTCCAGAGGGATACGGATTTCTCATAAGTGAATCGAACGACGTGTTACTCATAAGCTATGATGAACCTATCAGTTAAGAAGATGTTCTGAAAAGTTCAGAAAGGGACAAATGGCTTGAAGCCATGAAGTCGGAAATGGATTCCATGTACCAAAATCAAGTATGGGACTTGGTTAACCCACCTGAAGGGATTAAGCCCATAGGGTGCAAGTGGGTTTTCAAGACAAAAACTGACATGGAAGATAATGTTGTTACCTTTAAGGCTAGATTAGTGGCAAAAGGATATCGTCAAAAACAAGGAATTGATTATGACGAAACCTATTCGCCAGTAGCTATGCTTAAATACATTCGGATGCTCCTGGCCATAGCAGCTCATTATGATTATGAGATATGGCAAATGGATGTGAAAAAAGCTTTTCTTAATGAAAACCTGCTTGAGGATGTATACATGATACAACCTGAAGGTTTCACATCGGTTAATAAAACCAAAGTATGCAAGCTTCAACGATCCATATATGGACTAAAGCAAGCATCCAGGAGCTGAAACATCCGTTTTGATGAGACAATCAAAGAGTTTGATTTCTCACAAAATCCTGACGAACCTTGTGTGTACAAGAAGGTTAGTTGGAGTGCAGTCATATTCCTAGTGTTTTATGTTGATGATATATTACTTATAGAAAATGATATATCAGTCTTACAGTCAGTTAAAATTTGGTTGTCCAAAACTTTCTCAATGAAAGACCTGGGAGAAGCAACCTATATCCTTGGGATTAGAATCTATAGAGATAGATCAAAACGGTTGCTTGGTCTTTCGCAGTCTACATATATAGACCGAGTGCTAGAAAGGTTTAGCATGTCGAAATCCAAGAAAGGTTACCTTCCCATCAGGCATGGGATCAACCTTTCGAAGTCTATGTGTCCGCGCACAGAAGACGAGAGGATTTGCATGAATAAGATTCCTTATGCATCCGCGATAGGATCTATCATGTATGCTATGTTATGTACTAGGCCCAATGTATCGTATACTCTGAGCGTCACAAGCAGATACCAGTCTGATCCAGGAATGGATCATTGGGCGGCTGTCAAGACAATCCTCAAGTACTTAAGAAACACTAAGGATGTGTTCCTAATATATAGAGAAGGTGATATGGTAATACGTGTGTATACAGATACCAGTTTCTAGACAGATAAGGATGACTCCAAATCTCAGTCCGGATACGTATTTATTTTGAATGGAGACGTAATAAGTTAGAAGAGTTCTAAGCAAGACACAGTAGCGGATTCTACCACGGAAGCGGAATATATTGCAGCTTCGGAAGCAGCAAAGAAAGCAGTCTGGATCAAGAAGTTTGTCTCAGAACTTGGTGTGGTACCAACCATTGATGAAGTAATACTGGTTTACTGCAACAACAATGGAGCTATTGCACAAGCGAAGGAACCAAGGTCTCATCAGCGATCCAAACATGTGCTTCGCCGCTATCATCTGATCAGAGAGATTATAAGTTGGAATGATATACAAATTGAGAAAATTCTAACTGAAAGGAATTTAGCGGATCCTTTAACTAAGGCCTTGCCTCAATGTAAGTTTGAGGGTCATGTTAGAGCCTGTGGTATTGGGTACCGTAGCGATTGGCATTAGGCTAAGTGGGAGTTTGTTAGTGATATGAGAGAAGTGACCTATGGCAATCGCCTTATGATTGTAATCATTTATTTTAATAAATGAATATTTACTATTTGAGTATATATGTTTGTGTATTTGATTGAGATCATAAACTCATTTATTGATTGTCCGCAATACAATTCACAGCATGAGAGAATTTGTGATGAATTCATAACTAGTGATTATCTCTACATGTGCAATTGTGAAGTATTGAAATTGTCCCTAGTCGATGAATTGATAAATACGGACACTATCAATTCTGTTGAGACGAGCATGGGTTATTCTCTAATCAGCTGATTCTCACTGGCTGGTGACATTGAGTTGTCTGGAGATAAACATAAATGCTAGTTAAGGGAACTAGTTCATTGAAGTGACTGGCTGTAAAACTTCATATGGTAGTCTACATATAGATATGTCAGTGAAGTTCTTACTGCAGCTTAAGTGCGATGTTCCTTTATCTTGCGGTGTTCAAGTCATCTTGGTCATGGAGACTTATACTTTGACATCTTAAGCAAGCATCTCCAAGGAGGTGTGGACCCAGGATGATTGGGTATAGCCGAAGTGTCCGAAGATGTTTGAACAGCCAACAAAGGATTCACCACTCCTTGCGAGGAGATGTATACCCGAGGCCTATCGTCGGATTGATACTCGAAGCCTCTGGCCAGAGCATGGCATGTTCAGAGTATGAATCTCTTAAATACATGAGAGTAATTAGAATCCGTAGGACGAGAAAATGTTACTTGGGCTAGGTGTGACGTAGTCAGCCTAGTGGGGACTGACACACATAGACCATGTCCTGAACCATGTGGGTATAATATGGTGAAGGGAATGGGGCACGATTCATTATAGCTGCTGAAGGGTTTCAAAATTGTTTCTGAGGTCAACCGTTGATCTTTCTATTAATTGGGGATCATGATGTACTACTAGGTGCCACTCATGATCCTTTTATAATTTATTAATTATAGACGGCCAACATAAATCGAAAGCCTATTTAGTCACACGCACTACGAGTAATGTGAGCGATTTAAAATGAGTTGAAAATTAGATTTTCCAATCAAGAGAGATTAAGTTTCGTTGAGCCAAACGATATGTCGAATCTGAATTTTTCAGAGACGCATCGGAAGCGTAAAATGGCTAGGTCTTTTGAAGACTTAATAGATGAATTAAATAAGTTTAATTCATTGGGGCTTGGCTTGGATGGGCCGGCCAAAGAGGGCCTCCGTCCTCTTTGCTTGGTCGGCCACAACAAAGGGAGAGAACCAAGTTTTTGGTTCAATTTATAAAAAAACCAATTGTGATTTGTTTTATAAAATTATGGATGATATAAATTTTTATATAATAAACCAAGGTTTGGTTTATTTTTTTGGAAATTAAATGAACTATGGATTGGTTTATTTTATAAAATCAATCATGGATTGATTTACCAAGATAAGGAAATTTATTCCTTAGGAGAGAAGAGACTTGATTGATTTTTATCATGAATTAAAATATGATTTTAACCATGATATAAAATCAAACTTGGCATGATGGAATAAGTTATTCCATATTTGAGAGGCTTGATGGTTGAGAGGCCACTATATAAAGGACCCAAGGCAAGGCTTAGGTGTGAATCATAGAGACGAAGGCATAGGCTCTCTCCCTCTCTTTCTCTCCTTCTCTTCTCCCCTTCTTGCCGTGCGCCAACCAGCCCCAAGAAGGAGCACCAGCCGACCATCCTTTTGTGGTTAGTCTTCCGACTTCTCTCTTGGTTTTTCTCGTCGCGTTCTCAGAGAATCTAGTAGTTCTCGAGAACACGAAACTCGTGGCTTTGCGAAGTCATACCAAAGATACTCGGCGTGGACGCGAATAGAGGCGGAGCTTCCAAGGGACGCTTACAGTTGGATCTCGTCCCTTCCTTCGAGTTTCGCGAGGTAATACGTAAATTAGTTTATGTTTCTGCAAAATTTTAAATATATGATCATGTCTACACATGATAAAAATTACATGGTTAGATGTATGGTTAAATGATTTAGAGAAATTATTTATGCTAAACCTTCCGTTGCACGCAATTAATTTTGAAATTACGAAGCCGCATCCATGTCAACATGCACCCGGTTCCAACAATACATACATCATAGTAAACCATAAATAAGTATCCTTGAAACCTTGACCCAACCCAAACCCTAGATTATGAGCTTGGCCGAATGATTAATAGGAGGAGATCCCATTATTCAAGCAACATGAAAGGTCCCATAAATAAAAGAAAGCTCATACATTACATACAATGTCATAGGCAGCCATTAGACCCTATGATTGGGGTTAACCCTAAGTCCTAGCCCTACATCTTGGTCTTGGCCGAAACCCTATAGGGTCACAAGTACATCGAAAAAATTCATACAATTCCCAATTCACATCTAATACCTTACATACAACACCATAGGAAACCATTAGAACCCTTGCTTGGAGTTAGCCCTAACTCCTTGCCCTATAACCTATCTTGGCCGAAACTTTCAAGGGTCATATGGGCATGTAAAAATTCACATAAATCACCATTAACATCCCTTGCATCATGAGGAAACATAAGAAACATTAATAGAGAGTTAGATCCAATCCTAACCATGGAAACATGGTGGTGGCCGAAACTTGTAGAGGGCCTTAGGGTGCTACAAAATTTCCCCAAGTCACAATTTATTCTTTATTCATCATTAGAAAGCACTAGGAAACACAAATAAGGTTTTAACATCATCTTATACCTCCACAACATGCTTGGCCGAAACTATTAAAAACCCTAGCTCATGGTTTTCTCAATATAAATCCCAAACTAAACTTAAATCATGATAAACATCAAGGAAAACCATTATACCACAGGGGAGGGAGTCTTACCCTTGGTGTCTTGGTTATAGACCCTAAATATAGAAGAGGATGAAGACCTTGTTGTCCCTTGATCACCCCTAGCCCTTGTAGCCTTGTAGGAAGCCTTGGATCTTCAAGAGAGGGTCCCCTTGTGAAGCTTTTCCAAGGGAGAAAACCCCTTGTGGGTTTCGGCTAGGAGGAGGAAGAAGGAGAGAGGGAAGCTTTAATGGAAGAGAAGAGGAGGAGAAACTATAACTTAAGTGCCAAGTTATCTCTTCATTTCCCCATCCCTCTCTTATATACTAAGCAAGGAGGCAAGTGAAGGGGCATGGTGCCTCTTCTCATGGTGACCATTCACTTCCTTAAGCCTTAACCAAAATCCTCTTCATTCTCCAATAGCACTCCCTTGCTAGGTGAATTGGTTAGTACATGCATGGTGAGACACTAGGTCTAAGGTACAATCCTTGGTCCATGCACTTCTTTTTATTACTTTTATAATTATTTTTGCCAAGGCCCATATAAGAGCCCACTAAGGCTTATGTTAATATTTTTAATTGAAATCCATTTCCATTCATGATAACATTTTTACCTATGGTCCCTTAATAGCCATGGTATTAGAAGGGCCCATGTAAGGCCCATTATTACTTAGCTTCCTAATCTATATCGAAAATCATGGATAATCATGCTAAGGTTCATACTAGTGTCCCTATGTTCCTCGAGAATCTATCTAGGCATGATCAATATTTTAAAGAAAAATATTGAGAAAATTTTACGGGTCATTACAATCTCCCATACCTCGTGAAATGGGCCGCTCAATTGGTTACCAGATTCATAAACTCAAGAACTTTAGCCTGGAGGTCTAGGGTTCGAATCCTAGGGTAGGCAAAAATCTACTGGCTAGGGGTGGGAAGACCTAAGTAAGGTAACGACACGGTCGACGGTCGACGGTCGACGGTCGACGGTCGACGGTCGATGACCCACAGAAAAATAAGGGATCACCAAATGGGCCGCTAAATGGGCCGCCAAATGGGCAGGGTGGTTATAATAAAATAGGCGCCTTTTTATTGTAACGACCCGGCCCATTTGGCAGCCCATTCGGTGACCCCTTATTTTTCTGTGGGTCCTCGACCGTCGACCGTGCCGTTACCTTACTTAGGTCTTCCCACCCTTGGCCAGTGGATTTTTGCCTTCCCCAGGATTCGAACTCTAGTCCTCCAGGCTAAAGTACTAGAGTTTATGAATCTGGTAACCAATTGAGCCCGACCACTAGAAAGAGAAATTATGAGCTACGGGGTTGAGATCATTTCCGGGCAGCTTTCTACGATGACGATAGCACCGACACTGTTTGACGATATATTAGAAAAGCAAGATGGTGATCCAAGCATACAAAGGATCAAGCAAGAGATCCTAGAAGGGAAGGATGATGGATTTCATATCGTCGACAGTGGGGTACTATACCTTAGGGATCGTCTATGCATTCCCAACGATCCAGAGCTACAAAAGAAGATATTAAAGGAAGCTCACGGAACCCCCTATTCGATGCATCCGGGATCCACCAAGATGTATCAAGACCTGAAAGAAAAATTCTGGTGGTTTGGTATGAAAAGAGATGTGGCTCAGCATGTCGGTACCTCCCTAACCTGCCAGAGAGTTAAAACAGAACACCAAAGACCCGGAGGAGTTCTGCAGCCAATTCAAATTTCAAAATGGAAATGGGAAGATATCTCTATGGATTTCATTTCAGGGCTACCCTAGACTACGAATGGATATGATGCGATATGAGTAATCGTGGACAGATTGATGAAGTCTGCTCACTTCCTAGCAATCAAGATGACATATTCGATGGAGCAGCTAGCTCAATTATATGCTAAGGAGATCATCAGATTACATGGAATCCCTAAGACCATCCTTTCGGATAGGGATGGTCGTTTTACTTCACATTTCTAGGAATGTGTTCAGAAGGCTCTTGGCACTAAGCTACGATTCAGTACTGCCTTTCATCCTCAGACAGACGGGCAAACGGAACGGGTGAACCAAGTAGTGGAGGATATGTTACGAGCTTGTCCCTTGGATTTCAAACAGAGTTGGTGCCGATATTTATACTTAGCGGAATTCGCTTACAATAATAGCTATCAAGCTACTATTGGAATGGCGCCTTATGAAGCTTTGAATGGGAGGAGATGTAGGTCTCCAATCTGTTGGTATGAAAGTGGTGAAAAGAAAGAAATGGGACTCATGACCGATTTCATCGACGACACCACCCGAGATATACAGAACATCCGCCAGAGAATAGAAACTGCTCAGAGCCGGCAGAAAAACTATGCGGATATGCGACGTAGGCCCTTAGAATTCAATGTTGGGGATTCAGTATTCCTCCGAGTGGCTCCTATGAAAGGAGTAATGAGATTCGGGAAGAAGGGAAAGTTAAGTCCGCGTTATGTGGGACCATACCAGATCCTGAAAAGAGTTGGCAAGGTGGCTTATGAGCTAGAGCTGCCCCAAGAGATGTCAGCCATTCACAACGTATTCCATGTTTCGATGCTCAAGAAATATGTTCCCAACACAGACCAAGTGATTGAGCCGTAGACAGTGCCAGTTCAAGAGGACCTAAGTTATGAAAGTCGACCTATCTAGATAATAGATCAAGAAGTCAAAAGGCTAAGGAACAAAGAGGTGCTCTTAGTAAAGGTCCTATGGCGAAGTCAACAATCTGAAGAGGTCACCTGGGAATGTGAGGACAATATGAAACAAAAGTACCCAGAACTATTCTAAGTTCGAGGACGAACTCTTTATAAGGTATGGGGGATTGTAACGCTCGTAAAATCCTCTTAATTTTTACATGAACACTAATATGAAATTTAGTATAATTCTTAATGGATTTTATGTGGAATTTTAGTATAATTCTTAATAGGCATTATGTGGGCTTTTCAAAAAAAAGGGGAAAAGAACCAAAAAGTAGCATTTGGCAAGGATTGAACCTTGGACCTTATGATGTAGCAAAGCTTTATGTTGCATGTGATAACCAATAGCCCCAGCAAGGGTATGCTATTAAGAAAGATAGCAAAATTGTTGTTAAAGGTAGGGGATGCGAAGAGGCACCATGTGAAGAGGCACAAGGTGAAGAGGCACTTGTGAAGAGGCATGTTGTCCTTTCACTTAATATAAGTAGGGATGAGTGAGGAGACAAGAGGCATTAGAAATTTGTTCTCTTCTCCTCCTTCTTCCACCCCCACCGAAACTCTCCCTCTCCCTCTCCCAATTCCGAAAACCCCATCTAGGGTTTCATCCCTAGAAAGCTTCACAAGGGAGATCTCTTGAAGACTTAAGTGTTGATGCAGTCTGACCCTGATTGTTGTTTTAGTGTTGACACTGATTTTAGTTTAGGTTGATGATTATGATTATGGTTAAGTCCTGATCGGGTATTAGGCATGGTGAAAAAATCCTAGCTTGGAGGGCTAAGTGTTGGAAAATCCCAACCTGAAAGGGTTGGGTGAAAATTCCTAGCGTGGAGGGCTAGGTGTTGGAAAATCCTAACCTAGAGGGTTAGGTGTGTAAAATCCTAGCTTGGAGGGCTAGGTGTTGAAAAGTCCTAATTCGGAAGGGTTGGGTGAAAATTCATAGCTTGGAGGGCTAGGTGAAAAATCCTAACATAGAGGGTTAGGTGAAAAGTCCCTACCTGGAGAGTTAGGTGAAAAAGTCCTGGCTTGGAGGGTCAGGTCCTAGCTTGGAGGGCTAGGTTTGGAAAAGTCCTAATTCGGAAGAGTTAGGTGAACAGCCCTAGCTTGGAGGGCTAGGTGAATAGTCCTAACTTAGAGGGTTAGGTGAAAATTCCCAACTTGGAGGGTTAGGTGAAAAAGTCCTAGCTTGGAGGGCTAGGTTGGATGAAACCCTAGCTTGGAGGGTTAGGTTTGAGTCCCTTGATCGGTCTGGTGACCAATCAGGGATGTTGGCACGCTGCTCCTTCGTGGATCGGTCTGGTGACTGATCAGGGAGCGCATAGTGAGGTTGGGAACCTACTGTGTGGCTCCTGATCGGTCCGGTGATCGATCAGGGAGCAGGTCGTTGCCTTGTTGCTTGACTCCTGATCGGTACGGTGACTGATCAGGGAGCAGGCAGCTTCCTCACTGCCTTGTTTCTGATCGGTCTGGTGACCGATCAGGGAGCGAACAGTGAGTTGAGTTGCCCCACTGATCAGCTCCTGAACGATCTTGTGACCGATCCACGACTTAGGATTTTATTTTCGCAGTTACTGTTCACTCAGACGTGGACCGATCAGGCATGAGCCTGATCGGACAGGGATCTACCTAATCGATCTGGTGACCAATCAGGCTTCACTCCGATCGGTCTGGTGACCGATCAGGCTTGTGTCACCGCGAGAGCTGGGAGTCCCAACAAAGCGGTGGATCGGTTTGGTGACTGACCCACAAGCCCTGGATCGGTCCGGTGACCAATCACTTTAATTCAAAATGCACTGTCAGACGATCTGATCACATCTGAACTTATCCGATTCTCTGCGCTTAACCTCTGATACTTGATTTGCTGCTTGATATGTTGTGCTAACACTCTGATTGAGCTGTAGGTGACAGGGAAGGATTCAAACACTCAAGGAGAGTCAATGGAGGCCTTTCCTTGGAGCAGGTTTGTCCGTTTTCCATCTCAGGTTGCAACGGACACTGGCGCCAGCTGGAGCTGCTGATTGGGGCTGGTCTGAGGGAAGCTCAGGGTGTCCAGAAGAGCTCAGGGGCTGGCCTTTCCTTGGGTTCTCCACACTTTGCTTGTGCGTTCTCAAATTCCATCATCTTGACCAAGCAACTGCAATCAGTGAAGCAACCATCCCTTGCTTGAGCACTTGGAGGAAGAAACAAGAAGCTTTGAGTCCAACAGCGAGGAGACACGAAGAAAGGATTCTTGCGTGAGATTGTCGCTGGGTGGAGCTTGGGAAAAGCTTGCTGTGTTCTTGTCTGTGCTATGTGCTAAGTAAGATCTTTCTTGTGTTTCATTGTGATTGAAACGTTGTGGAGAGGTTACTCCACCGAGAAGGAGGTTGCTTTCTGTTAGTAATATGAGAGAAGTGTCCTAAGGCAATCGCCTTATGATTGTAATCATTTACTTTAATAAATGAAAATTCACTATTTGAGTATACATGTTTGTGTATTTGATTGAGATCTTAAACTCATTTACTGAATGTCCACAATACAATTCACAGCATGAGAGAATTTGTGATGAATTCACAACTAGTGATTATCTCGACATGTGCAATTGCGAAGTATTGAAATTGTCCCTAGTCGATGAATTGATAAATACGGACACAACCAATTCTGTTGAGACTAGCATGGGTTATTCTCTAATCTGCTGATTCTCACTGGCTGGTGACATTGGGATGTCCGGAGATAAACATGAATGCTAGTTAAGGGAACTAGTTCATTGGAGTGACTGGCTATAAAACTTCATATGGTAGTCTACATATAGACATGTCAATGAAGTTCTTACTGCAGTTTAAGTGCGATGTTCCTTTGACTTGCGGTGTTCAAGTCATCTTGGTCATGAAAACTTATACTTTGACATCTTAAGCAAGCATCTTCTAGGAGGTGTGGACCCAGGATGATTGGGTATAAGCCGAAGTGCCCGAAGATGTTTGAACAACCTACAAAGGATTCACCACTCCTTGCGAGGAGATGTATACCCAAGACCTATCGTCAGATTGTTACTCGAAGCCTCTGGCCAGAGCATCACATGTTCCGAGTATGAATCTCTCAGAAACATGAGAGTAATTAGAATCCGTTGGACGAAAAAGACATTACTTGGGTTAGGTATGACGTAGTCAGCCTAGTGGGGACTGACACACATAGACCGTGTCCTGAACAAAGTGGGTATTGTTAGTAATATGAGAGAAGTATCCTAAGGCAATCGCCTTATGATTGTAATCATTTACTTTAATAAATGAATATTCACTATTTGAGTATACATGTTCGTGTATTTGATTGAGATCGTAAACTCATTTACTGAATGTCCACAATACAATTCACAGCATGAGAGAATTTGTAATGAATTCACAACTAGTGATTATCTCTACATGTGCAATTGTGAAGTATTGAAATTATCCCTAGTCGATGAATTGATTAAAACGGACACTATCAATTCTGTGGAGACTGTTGGTGCAAGTTACATCAATGATGTTCCTCTTTAAGTGTTTTAATGTTTGACAATACACTTAAGTCAGTGATACATTAAATAGACAAAGGGGAGTAAGAAAGAAGTAACCTAAGCTGTAGAAAAGTCCTAGTTAATCTAGGCATCGGAACCCTAAAGACCTAGCGAAGGGCTGCTAGGCACCTATCGAAGGGCTGCTAGGTAACGAAACCTTAAGACCTAACGAAGGGCTGTTAGGCACCTAGCGAAGGGATGCTAGGCATCGAAACCCTAAGACCTAGCGAAGGGCTGCTAGGCACCTAGCGAAGGACTGCTAGGTATTGAAACCCCAAGACCTAACGAAGGTCTGTTAGGCACCTAGCGAAGGGCTGCTAGGTATCTTAACCCTAAGACCTAGCGAAGGGCTGCTAGGCACCTAGTGAAGGACTACTAGGCATAGAAGACCTAGCGAAGGGCTGCTAGGCACCTAGCGAAGGGCTGCTAGGGAATGAAGACCTGGCGAAGGACTGCTAGGCACCTGGCGAAGGATTGCTAGGTAATGAAGTCTTGGTCCAAATGACTGAGCAACTTAGCTAAGCAATGACTAAGGACAGGAGTAGAGACGAGTCAGGGTTTGAGCGTCTCGAGGTCCGAGAGTATCGGAAGCTAAGTAAAAGTCCACCCGAAGGACTGGGTGGCAACCGTCTCCTGAAAGGAGTAGGTGCAGGGCGAGTTCTCGGGGATAGGAACTCGTGCCGGTTCGACCTAGGGTTTCGTGCAAATCCGAAGTCCGAACCAAGTCCGTAAGATCAATATTTTATGTATCTATGCTTTGTGTTTGTGGATATTGCAGGTACCAAGAACCGAAGACAAAGCAAGTGTGCTGGAAGCCATAACTAGGGCGCCCCCAGTGTTGGGGGCGCCCCCATGCACCAGGGCGCCCCCAGTGCTGGGGGCGCCCCCAGTGCTGGGGGCGCCCCCAGGCAGTACTAAAATACTGTTTTGCAATTTCAAAGCCAGAAGCAAAGGATAAGCGCTCAGGAGGGCGCCCGGGATGTCCGGGGCGCCCTGGTCAAAGGTCTTATCACCTGCAACGAAGTAGGCGCGAGGATAAGAGTTGACCGAGTCAACCGGGGCGCCACTAGCGTCCGGGGTGCCCCCAGGAGGCCTTTATAAGGGGCCTCGACCCCTCTGCTTCATATACGAATTCCATGAACCATTCCAAGCTTTCTGACCAACTGCAACGCGCTAGAAACGAGGCTCTACGACCGGGAGGCTCCAGGAGGAGGTGCGCGGCACTTCGGAGGTCCAAATCGGCTGAGCTTCTGACTTTGTCTCGTTGGTTTGCTTTTTAATTACTGTACTTAAATTTCTATATTATTGTTTGTAATATTGCACTGTAAGTCGGGTTTCTCCGCCTCCGAAAAGTCCGGGAAGGAGACCAATAGTGGACGGGCGTTCCCGTGCATAGGCCTTGGATGTACTGACCCTGGGGGGTCGGGAACCAAGTAAAATCCGCTGTGTACCTGTGTTCGTTTTGTTTTTATTTTCCGCTGCACTAACGATCTGAATAGCTTTACGAACGAAGATTTTCGAAAGAATTTCGAACGGTCGATATTCACCTCCCCCTCTATCGACGGCACGGGTCCTACAATTGGTATCAGAGCCGAACCGCTCTTCACCGGACTAACCGCCGACGGAGCAACGACGCCAGGAGTTGAGGGGGAGCCCAGGGGTGAATTAGGTATATTTTTTTTTAATGTCTAATTTTAAATTGCATATTATTTGTTTCACGTGCAGGGAGAGAGGGCACTACAAAAATCAGTGCCCTACTCGTAAGAATCGTTCGTCACCGGCGGCAAAGGAGGTACTAGCGCCAGGAAATCGGAGGGACAAAAGTCACGTACAATGCTTCAAATGCAAGAAATACGGGGATTATAAAAACAAATGTCCGGCAAAGGTACGAAAAATTTATGTTCCAAAAATTTTACAAGTTCCTGCACTACCATGTGATAAAATAGTTAATTTTTCTGATAAAGTAGATTTACTGCATAGTAAAATTAACTCTTTGCATGTTAAATTACAAAACGTGAATATGACCAGAATATCAGAAATTAATTGTTTAATTCAGAATATCAATTCAGAAATTAATAAAATTAATTTTGATAATTTATCTGATAAAATTAATACTGATAATTTATCTGATAAAATTAATACTGATAATTTATCTGATAAAATTAATTCTGATAATTTATCTGATAAAATTAATTCTGATAATTTATCTGATAAAATTAATTCTGATAATTTATCTGATAAAATTAATCCTGATAATTTATCTTATAAAATTAATCCTGGTAATTTGTCTGATAAAATTAATTGTGATAATCTTAATTCAGACAAAATTAATCCTAAGAATAATTCGGAATTCAAATTTGAAAATTCTAAGGATAATTCCGAATTCAAATTTGAAAATCCTAAGGATAAATCCAAATTCAAATTTGAATATCTTAAGGATAATTCAGAAATTAATTCTGAAAATATCAAGATTAATTCATAAATTAATTATGAAAATCTTAAAGATAATCTAGAGATTAATGTTGAAAATATATCTGAGGATAATTTTCTCCTAGATTATAATTTAATTATAGATAATATTGAAGATTATTATAAAACCTTAATTAGTGGCCCAAATTACTCCACCTACTGTAAGGATATTGAAAGACCTAGTCTTGAGGAGGATATAGAACTATCTACGATAAAGGCCATAGTTAATCAAAATTACAAAAATCCAAATAAATCAAAATTATTAGAAAAACTTGAAAAGAAAGATAAAAATGAAGAAGAAATATTTGAATTAATGAAAATGATGAATTTAGACCCACAATTATTAATTAATCATTATAATCTTAATTAAATTCAAATTAAATCTTAATTAAATTCAATTTAATTCTTAATTAAATATTAATTAAATCTTAATTAAATTCAAATTAAATCTTAATTAATTTAAATTAAATCTTAATTAAATTCAAATTAAATCCTAATTAAATTTAAATTAATTCTTAATTAAATCTTAATTAAATCTTAATTAATTAGTTAAATCCAAATTAAATACAAATTAAATTCAAATTAATCTAAATTAAATCCAAATTAAATTCAAATTAATTCAAATTAAATCTAAATTAAATCCAAATTAAATTCAAATTAATTCAAATTAATCCAAATTAAATTCAAATTAATTCAAATTAAATCCAAATTAAATTCAAATTAATTCAAATTAAATCCAAATTAAATTCAAATTAAATCCAAATTAAATTCAAATTAAATTCAAATTAAATTCAAATTAAATCCAAATTAAATTCAAATTAATCCAAATTAAATCCAAATTAAATTCAAATTAATCCAAATTAAATTCAAATTAATTCAAATTAATCCAAATTAAATTCAATTTAATCCTAATTAAATTCAAATTAATTCTTAATTAAATCCTAATTAAATTCAAATTAAATCTTAATTAAATTCAAATCTTAATTAAATCTTAATTAAATCTTAATTAAATTCAAATTTAAATTAAACTTCAAATTTAAATTAAAATTAAAATTTAAAATTCGAAATTCAAATTTAAAATTCGAAATTCATATTTAAATTAAATTCGAAATATAAAATTTAAATTAAATTCAAATTCAATCTTAAATTAAATTCAAATTCAAATTTAAATTAAATTCGAATTTAAACTCAAATTAAATTATATTCAAATTTAATTTAATCCAAATTAATTGAAACTTAAATTCATTTATTCTCAATTGATTAATTAATTTTCTAATTCAATCAATTCATAATTAACCTAAATTTAACTAAAATCTTAAATAACTTAAACCCAAACTAAAAGTAAAATTTTACCCAAAGTGTAACAATTAAAATTAATAAGATTGGATATGTCAAAGTGGGTTGACATATTCGCGGGTTCACTCGACATGTATTAAATCGGGAATTTGATACATTTTAGAAACTTAAATAAAATTATTTGACTTGTTTGACTCATGCATAACTGTCATGACATGCATTTTCTATTCTTTAAATATATGACATGTCATTCATATTTAAATTTTATGTATAATTTAGAACGGCTATAGGAAAAAGAATAATTGAAACTTGATCAACCTAGTATTGGGTGGAGGTGAGATGATAGTACGTTAGGGAAGCCATCTTGGCGGAACTAGCCGAAGCTACCGATTCAAGACTCAAACTAGTTAGACCAGAATTTTTCAAAAAGTAATTTTGAAAATGAAATTTCATTAAAAGGCTTTGTCAAGAAAAGGGTTGATGATCCAATAAGGCTACGGCCAAAGAAGGCCTAGTGCCTCGCCAAGACCTGGAAGCCAATTTTTGAAATTCAAATTCAAGTTACTTCGTGTCAAATTCAAATCTAACACAAGCTTCAATTAAATCTTAGAATTAAAAATAAATTAAGAAAAATGATTCAAGCATCTCATAATACACCAATAAGGCAACCATGCTTGTTGTATTGATACATCTAAAATGGGTGAGATGTTAAGGACTAATGAATTGAAAAATATTTTTCAAAATTGTTTTTCAAAATTATTAGAATATTTTCATAAAAATATATTTTCAAAATAGTGCTTTAACATAATAATGTTTTTATGTAATTCATGCTTGTCTGTTTGATTATATATTATACATTTTCCAAAAATATATCTTTTCAAAAATTTGTTTGACTCACTCAATTAGACACAAGCCTCTTAGGACAACACTAAAGTTTCTTAAGGCACTTAGATAGAGTCAAACGGTATCGGGTACAGGGGGAGTACTTTTTCATTTTTTTTCAAAAATTTGCACTTTAAAAAATTAATATTATTTGAAAATACTTTTCGAAAATTGAGCTTTAAATCGTTATCACGTGTGTTTTTCGAAAACAAAAGGCTTATGTTGTAAAATTTACTTGTCTTGTTTGATTTTGATAAACCCTAAAGACACAGAGGAATGTCCACTTCATAATCTATAAGGACTCTTAGGACGTGTCAGATTTAGGGGGAGTCTAAATCAAACTTCTGAAAAAGTCTCTTTTAAATTAATTGTTTTGAAATTATTAGAAAATTTCTTTGATTTGAATCAAACCTTAAGACTCAGAGGAAGAATACTTGTGGTCAACAAGCTTCCCAGTACTGGGTCAAGTTTAGGGGGAGGTCAAATTAAAAGAATTTGTGTGACTTATGAAATTATTTTTGAAATAATGTTTACTTGGGTTGGAGAATCTCCAGGACACTTAGGAAATGTCCTTGTAGTCAACAAGGTTTCCCAGGATAGTGTCAGACTGGAAGATAAACCAAATCAAGTAATATATTAAGTCTTCAAAAGTTCACACATTTTTCAAAATCCACTAGCTTATGTTTTCAAAAGTATTATCATTTTTTTTCAAAATTCTATTAATACTTACTTAACTTTGAAAAATTTCCAAGACACTTAGGAAAATGTCCTTGTAGTCAACAAGGTTTCCCAGGATTGTGTCAGACTGGAAAAGAAACTTAGTCAAGTAAAATATCATGTTTCAAAAATTACTTATAGTCTTATCTCTTTCAAAACTAGTTAGTACTTACAAAATAAGCATAATATTTATATTTTCCAAAATAACATTTTTTCAAAAGTTATGCGTTTTCCAAAAAGTACTTTATATTTTTCAAAAAAAAATTACAAATTCTTTCAAAAGTATTTGCATGTTGTTAAAAAATCATTTTCAAAAGACTTATGCTTCTCAGAGCGAATAACATCTTTTTCAAAATACAATGCATTTTTTTAAATGCAATATATCATTTAAAATACAATGCTTTCAAAATTTCTACAGCAAGTATTTTTCAAAAAGAACCAAAATTTCTCATTGTTGGTGCAAATATTTTCTTGTGTTTTTTTTGATGTATGACAAAGGGGGAGAGGTATTCTTAAGTTAGAAAAATTTTAGAAAAATTTTCTCCCAAAGATCAAAAATATAATTTCAAAACTTATATCAATTTTTTCTTGTTTTTATCCTAAGGATAGTGAGTTAGCCCCTTAAACCAATCTAACTTAAGTTATTGTCAAATATCAAAAAGGGGGAGATTGTTGGTGCAAGTTGCGTCAATGATGTTCCTCTTTAAGTGTTTTAATGTTTGACAATACACTTAAGTCAGTGATACATTGAATAGACAACGGGGAGTAAGAAAGAAGTAACCTAAGCTGTAGAAAAGTCCTAGTTAATCTAGGTATCGGAACCCTAAAGACCTAGCGAAGGGCTGCTAGGAACCTAGCGAAGGGCTGCTAGGTATCGAAACCTTAAGACCTAACGAAGGGCTGTTAGGCACCTAGCGAAGGGATGCTAGGTATCGAAACCCAAAGACCTAGCGAAGGGCTGCTAGGCACCTAGCGAAGGACTGCTAGGTATTGAAACCCCAAGACCTAACGAAGGGCTGTTTGGCACCTAGCGAAGGGCTGCTAGGTATCGTAACTCTAAGACCTAGCGAAGGGCTGCTAGGCACCTAGTGAAGGACTACTAGGCATAAAAGACCTAGCGAAGGGCTGCTAGGTACCTAGCGAAGGGCTGCTAGGGAATGAAGACCTGGCGAAGGACTGCTAGGCACCTGGCGAAGGATTGCTAGGTAATGAAGTCTTGGTCCAAATGACTGAGCAACTTAGCTAAGCAATGACTAATGACAGGAGTAGAGACGGAACAGGGTTTGGGCGTCTCGAGGTCCGGGAGTATCGGAAGCTAAGTAAAAGTCCACCCGCAGGACTGGGTGGCAACCGTCTCCTGAAAGGAGTAGGTGAAGGGCGAGATCTCAGGGATAGGAACTCGTGCCGGTTCGACCTAGGGTTTCGTGCAAATCCGAAGTCCGAACCAAGTCCGTAAGATCAATATTATATGTATCTATGCTTTATGTTTGTGGATATTGCAGGTACCAAGAACCGAAGACAAAGCAAGTGTGCTGGAAGCCCTAACCAGGGCGCCCCCAGTGTTGGGGGCGCCTCCAGTGCTGGGGGCGTCCCCAGGCAGTACTAAAATACTGTTTCGCAATTTCGAAGCCAGAAGCAAAGGATAAGCGCTCAGGAGGGCGCCCGGGATGTCCGGGGCGCCCTGGTCAAAGGTCTTATCACCTGCAATGAAGTAGGCGCGAGGATAAGAGTTGACCGAGTCAACCGGGGCGCCCCCAGCGTCCGGGGCGCCCCCAGGAGGCCTTTATAAGGGGCCTCGAGCCCTCTGCTTCATATACGAATTCCAAGAACCATTCCAAGCTTTCTGACCGACTGCATCACGCTAGAATTGAGGCTCTACGACCGGGAGGCTCCAGGAGGAGGTGCGCGGCACTTCGGAGGTCCAAATCGGCTGAGCTTCTGACTTTATCTCGTTGGATTGCTTTTCAATTACTGTACTTAAATTTCTATATTATTGTTTGTAATATTGGACTATAAGTCAGGTTTCTCCGCCTCCAGAAAGTCTGGGAAGGAGAACAATAGTGGACGGGCGTTCCCGTGCATAGGCCTTGGATGTACTGACCCTGGGGGGTCGGGAACCAAGTAAAATCCGCTGTGTACCTGTGTTTGTTTTGTTTTTATTTTCCGCTGCACTAACGATCTGAATAGCTTTACGAACGAAGATTTTCGAAAGAATTTCGAACGGTCGATATTCACCCCCCCCTCTATCGACGACACCGGTCCTACAGAGACTAGCATGGGTTATTCTCTAATCAGCTGATTCTCACTGGCTGGTGACATTGGTATGTCCGGAGATAAACATGAATGCTAGTTAAGGGAACTAGTCCATTGGAGTGACTAGCTGTAAATCTTCATATGGTAATCTACATATAGATATGTCAATGAAGTTCTTACTGCAGCTTAAGTGCGATGGTCCTTTGACTTGCGGTGATCAAGTCATCTTGGTCATGGAGACTTATACTTTAATATCTTAAGCAAGCATCTCCAAGGAGGTGTGGACCCAGGATGATTGGGTATAAACCGAAGTGCCCGAAGTTGTTTGAATAGCCTACAAAGGATTCACCACTCCTTGCGAGGAGATGTATACCCAAGGCCTATCGTCGGATTGTTACTCGAAGCCTCTGGCCAGAGCATGACATGTTAAGAGTATAAATATCTTAAATACATGAGAGTAATTAGAATCCATAGGACGAGGAAAAGTTACTTGGGCTAGGTGTGACGTAGTCAGCCTAGTGGGGACTGACACAAATAGACCATGTCCTGAACCAAGTGGGTATAAGATGGTGAAGGGAATGAGGCACGATTCTCTAAAGCTGCTGAAAGGTTTCAGAATAGTTTCTGAGGTCAACCGTTGATCTTTCGATTAATTGAGGATCATGATGTACTACTAGGTGCCACTCATGATCGTTCTATAATTGGTTAATTATAGACGGCCAACATAAATCGAAAGCCTATTTAGTCACACGCACATCGAGTAATCCGAGGGATTTAAAACGAGTTGAAAATTGGATTTTCCGATCAAGAGAAATATGTCGAATCTGAATTTATCAGAGGCGCATTGGAAGCTTAAAATGGCTAAGTCTTTTGAAGGCTTATTGGACGAATTAAATGCGTTTAATTCGCGAGGAGGCGGCTTGGTTTGGCCGGCCAAAGAGGGTCCCCACCCTCTTTGGTTTGGCCGGCCACAACAAGAAGGGAAACCAATTTATTTGGTTTAAATTATAAAATAAATCAAGCACGATTTGTTTAATAAAATTATAGATAAAGAAATTTATATAAAGAAATTTATGTAAAGAAATTTATTTATACAAATTTATTCTTTTTATGGAAATTAAAATCAACCATGGATTGGTTATTTTATAAAATCAATTATGAATTGATTTTTCCATGATAAGAAAAATTTATATAATAAATTTCTTGTAAATTTTATTCCATAATAAAAGGGGAGACATGGTTGTTTTTATTATAAATTAAGTTATAATAAAACTTGGTATAACGGAATAATTCATAGAAAATTTATAAGATAAATTTCTTATGAAAAATTTATTCCGTTAAAAGGAGACTTGGCGATAAAGAGGCCACAATATAAAGGTGCAAAGGCAAGGCTTAGAAAATAATCCAAGAGATCAAGGATTCTTGCATAGCCTCTCTCCCTCTCCTTCTCTCCCTCTCCCTCTTCTAGTGCCGCCGGCCCTAGAGCCTTCCCCCTTTGCCGTGAGCTTCCACCACCAAGAAGAAGACGAAGAAGAAGAAGAAGCGGGCGCGACTCCTTCCTTCCTCCCGGAATCTTGATTCCGCTCTTCGTTTGGTGGTTAGTTTTTCATCTCTCTCTTGGTATTCTTATCGTGCCTTTGGAGAATCTAGTAGTTCTTGTTGGCACGAAACTCGTGGCTTTGCGAAGTCATCTCGAAGAAAACTCGGCGTGGACGCGAATAGAGGCGGAGCTTCCAAGGGACGCTACGGTTGGATCTCGTCCCTTTCAACGAGTTACGCGAGGTATTAAGTAAATTAGTTTACTTTCTGCAAAATTTTAAATGTATGATCATGTCTCCACAACATAAGCTTGCATGCTAGATACGTGGTTAAAATAATTTGAGAAATTATTTATGCTAAACCTTCCGCTGCACGTAATTAAATTTTAAAATTACAAACCCGTATCCATGTCAACATGCACCCGGTCCCAACAGTGGTATCAGAGCGAGGTTAGTGTTCGACATAATCATATAATTGTTTTGCGGAAAACTTTGTCATGATCTCAATTTTGGAAAATTTTCCAATAATGGAAACTTTCCAATTATGATAAATTTTAGATTTAGGAATTTCAAAGTTTGGAAATCCTCATGAAATTTCGCAAACTTTTGAAATATCCTAGTTTCTGAAATTTTATGATAATTGTGAAAGCTTCCCATTTTTGGAAACTTTCCAATTTTGGAAATTTCCTATTTTAAAAATTTTCCAATTTTGGAAATATGTAAGTTTTCTTTGTACCAGAAACTTATAATTATTCTGAAAACCTATTATGAAATCTCACAATTTTGGGCACTTTCTTTCAAGAAAGTCTAGACAAATTTATGGATCATTAATTGATAATTAAATTCAAATTGGTTTTAAATTATCAACAAAATTTTTTATTTTGGATTGAGCCTCGGGGAGCCGTCTAATTTAAAGTTAGTTGTTGTAATTTAGTTTCCTATTTTGAATAAAATTGTCATGTTTAATTTGGTTACGCCTCGGGGAGCGGACCAAATTAGATTTACAACAAATTCTTTTTTTTTTTGGGTATCTGAGCCTCGGGGAGCCACCCAAAGAAAATATTTTGTTGTAATTAATAAATCCATAAATAAAATATGTAATCAAATCTTAGAAATTTTGAGGTGATTCTCAAACGATAATTTCCTTATTTGATTTAAGAGGTGATGCTCTTACATATTGTTGTCTCCAAAATTAATTAGGAAAATGGTTTCCTATAGAGTTTTCTTAAATAAGATTTTCATGAAAATAATATGTGGTTGAATTAAGGGAATCTGTCACTTAATTTAATAAGATTTGATTTAGAGAAATCAAAGTCTTAAACATATTATTTCCGAAATTGATTATGACAATTTAGGAAATTATTTCCCAAAACAATTCCTTAAATAAAGCATGAAATTAAAATTAGAAAATCCGGTTCCTAATTCAATTAATGAGACTTGATAAATTAAGTCACATACATACTTTATTAAGGAATCGTTAGAACATGACATAATTATATGTCATGAATGTGCTTAGAAAGAAAAGGATAAGACCTAAAACCCCTTACAAAATATTAAGACCAACACCTTCCATTAATATGGTTAGAACCGGAGTTTTGTTTCTCGTTTGGGTTGATGGATACATCCATGCCCAGCTTGAACCTCAACATGTTCAAACCATGGAATTAGTTTATGATTAATATAGTTGGAGTCAGAGGTCAATCCTTAGTTTTGGTTGTTGGACACATCCAAGCCTGACTAAATGGTTGAATGAGCTCTAACCATATTTAAACTATTTCTTGATTAATGGGTTAGCCTTAAGCTTGGAGCATCGATTTATTGTGTCACAGCCAAGGTCGATGTAAAGAGAGGTGCAGTTGGGTGCTATGTATATTGTTGCATACTTGTTAATGAGTTAACAACCCAATGATTTATGCAAACATTCAATTAGTTGATAGCATAAAGTGGTAGTTACATATATGTGATATGTAATCGGTATAATTACCTACCTTCATAGCTAAGAATAACTTGATGGCCACAGTCATGGTTGTTCTTATCTATGGTTGGATATCAACTTATTTAGAGATGCTCTTACGATCTCCCGAATTGATAAAAAGGGTTATTCAATTCAAAAAATAAATAGGATTTAATTAATGTATATTGATGCATTCTTTATCATTCTTGTCACATAAGCTCAATTTGTATTTCTAGGATAATCACTCGATCATGCCTTCTCTGAATTTGCGTTCCATTTTGGACACCAATAAGTTAACTAAGGACAAAAGGATTGAAAAGGCACCAAAAGGCACTTGCCATCACTGTGGCAAGGAGGGCCACTGGCGAAGAAACTGCAAGGTTTATCTTGAGTCCTTGAAGAAGAAGGCATCCGATGCCCCATCCTCTTCAGGCATCTTCGTTATTGAATGTCACTCTGTTTCCTCGTACACATGGGTACTTGATACTGGGTGTCGCTCACATATATGTAATGGCATACAAGGGCTAAGGAATATAAGAAGACTCGTCAAGGGAGAAGCGAATTTGCGTGTTGGAAATGGAGCAAAGATTGCTGCTATTGCCATCGGAATATATTTGCAAAAGGTCCCTACTGGACTTCTCTTAGAATTGGATAATTGTTATTTTGTTCCTTCGTTAATAAAGAACATTGTATCTATTTCATGCTTGAATGAAAAGGGTTACCATTTAACTTTTAGTAACAATTATTGTTACATAACTTTAAATAGTGTTCTTTATGGGACCGGAACTTTGTGCAATGGTATCTACACGTTATATTTATCCGGTGATATTTTCAATATCGAAGTTAGCAACAAAAGTGCTCGAATAGATAATCAAATAGACTCCTATACGTGGCATTGTCGTCTTGGCCATATAAGTAAGAAACGCATGACCAAATTATACCGATGTGTAATTCTGGAATCATTTGAACCCGGTTCATTTGATACATGCGAATCATGCTTAAAAGGCAAGATGGCCAAATTACCCTTTTCCAGAAAAAGTAATCCAGTGGGAGAATTGCTTGGTCTAATACATACTGATGTATGTGGACCAATGTCAACTCTTGCACAAGGAGGCTATAGCTACTTCATTACCTTTATCGATGACCACTCACGATTCGGGTTTGTGTTCTTGATGAAACACAAATCTGAAGCTTTTGAGAAATTCAAAGAGTTCAGAAATGAAGTAGAGAAACAGCTTGGCAAAAGTATTAAGATACTTCGATCCGATCGGGGCGGTGAATACTTAAGTCAAGAGTTTCAAGATTATCTTAGGGATAATGGGATATTGTCTAAATGGACTCCGCCGTATACACCACAGCATAATGGTGTATCTGAGAGGCGTAACCGATCCTTGATGGACATGGTTAGATCTATGATGAACCATGCAACTCTTCCAAAATCCTTTTGGGACTATGCACTTAAGACAGCTGTTTACTTGCTAAACAGAGTCCCGACCAAGGTAGTCTCTACTACTCCATATGAGACGTGGAATAGTAAGAAACCTCATTTAACTCACCTTAAAATATGGGGTTGTCCTGCTTATGTGAAGCGGACTGTATTAGACAAATTGGATGCTATGTCTGATAAATATCTATTTATTAGATATCCTAAGGAAACGAAGGGTTACCAATTCTATCATCCCTTGGAACAAAACGTATTTGTTTCAAGGCATGCTGTATTTCTAGAAAAGAATTTCTTTTACAAGAAAACAGTGGGAGTAACATTGAACTTGAAGAAGTTCAAGGAACTCCAATAGACATTACGGAGACACCTAGTCAAGACCCATATCCGAGAACTCATGATGATGAGCTATCAGTTGAACCTAAAACAACACCACCTCTTCGTAGGTCTGATAGGACACGTAATATTCCAGAGAGATACGGATTTCTCATAAGTGAATCGAACGACGTGTTACTCATTAGCGATGACGAACCTATCAGTTATGAAGATGTTCTGAAAAGTTCAGAAAGAGACAAATGGCTTGAAGCCATGAAGTCGGAAATGGATTCCATGTACGAAAATCAAGTATGGGACTTGGTTAACCCACCTGAAGGGATTAAGCCCATAGAGTGCAAGTGGGTTTTCAAGAAGAAAACCGACATGGAAGGTAATGTTGTTACATTTAAGGCTAGACTAGTGGCAAAAGGATATCTTCAGAAACAAGGAATTGATTATGACGAAACCTATTTGCCAGTAGCTATGCTTAAATCCATTCGGATGCTCCTGGCCATAGCAGCTCATTATGATTATGAGATATGGCAAATGGATGTGAAAACAGCTTTCCATAATGGAAACCTGCTTGAAGATGTATACATGATACAACCTGAAGATTTCACATCGGTTGATAAAACCAAAGTATGCAAGCTTCGACGATCCATATATGGACTGAAGCAAGCATCCAGGAGCTGTAACATCCGTTTTGATGAGACAATCAAAGAGTTTGATTTCTCACAAAATCCTGACGAACCTTGTGTGTACAAAAGATTAGTGGGAGTGCAGTCGTATTCCTAATGTTATATGTCGATGACATATTACTTATAGGAAACGATATATCAGTCTTACAGTAGGTTAGTGGGAGTGTAGTCGGTTAGTAATATCAGAGAAGTGTCCTAAGGAAATCGTCATATGATTGTAATCATTTACTTTAATAAATGAATATTCACTATTTGAGTATACATGTTCGTGTATTTGATTGAGATCTTAAACTCATTTACTGAATGTCCACAATATAATTCACAGCATGAGAGAATTTGTGATGAATTCACAACTAGTGATTATCTCTACATATGCAATTGTGAAGTATTGAAATTATCCCTAGTCGATTAATTGATAAAAACGGACACTATCAATTCTGTGGAGACTAGCATGGGTTATTCTCTAATCAGCTGATTCTCACTAGCTGGTGACATTGGGATGTTCGGAGATAAACATGAATGCTAGTTAAGGGAACTAGTCCATTGGAGTGACTAGCTGTAAAACTTCATATGGTAATCTATATATAGATATGTCAATGAAGTTCTTACTGCAGCTTAAGTGCGATGTTCCTTTGACTTGCGATGATCAAGTCATCCTGGTCATGGAGACTTATACTTTAACATCTTAAGCAAGCATCTCCAAGGAGGTGTGGACCCAGGATGATTGGGTATAAACCGAAGTGCCCGAAGATGTTTGAACAGCCTACAAAGGATTCACCACTCCTTGCGAGGAGATGTATACCCAAGGCCTATCGTCGGATTGTTACTTGAAGCCTCTGGCCAGAGCATGACATGATAAGAGTATGAATCTCTTAAATACATGAGAGTAATTGGAATCCATTGGACGAGGAAAAGTTACTTGGGCTAGGTGTGACGTAGTTAGCCTAGTGGGGACTGACACAAATAGACCATGTCCTGAACCAAGTGGGTATAAGATGGTGAGGGGAATGAGGCACGATTCACTAAAGCTGCTAAAAGGTTTCAGAATAGTTTTTGAGGTCAACCGTTGATCTTTCGATTAATTGGGGATCATGATGTACTACTAGGTGCCACTCATGATCGTTCTATAATTGGTTAAGTATAGAAGGCCAACATAAATCGAAAGCCTATTTTGTCACACGCACAACGAGTAATCCGAGGGATTTAAAACTAGTTAAAAATTGGATTTTTCAATCAAGAGAAATATGTCGAATATGAATTTATCAGAGGCGCATCGGAAGCTTAAAATGGCTAAGTCTTTTGAAGGCTTATTGGACGAATTAAATGAGTTTAATTCACGAGGAGGGAAACCAAAGAGTCGCCACCCTCTTTGGTTTGGCCGGCCACAACAAGAAGGGAAACCAATTTATTTGGTTTAAATTATAAAATAAATTAAGTGCGATTTATTTTATAAAATTATGGATAAAGAAATTTATATAAAGAAATTTATTTATACAAATTTATTCTTTTTATGGAAATTAAAATCATCCATGGATTGGTTATTTTATAAAATCAATTATGAATTGATTTTTCCATGATAAGAAAAATTTATATAATAAATTTCTTATAAATTTTATTCCATAATAAAAGGGGAGACATGGTTGTTTTTATTATAAATTAAGTTATAATAAAACTTGGTATAACGGAATAATTCATAGAAAATTTATAAGATAAATTTCTTATGAAAAATTTATTTCGTTAAAAGGAGACTTGGCGATAAAGAGGCCACTATATAAAGGTGCAAAGGCAAGGCTTAGAAAATAATCCAAGAGATCAAGGATTCTTGCCTATCCTCTCTCCCTCTCCTTCTCTCCCTCTCCCTCTCCCTCTTCTAGTGCCGCCGGCCCTAGAGCCCTCCCCCTTTGCTGTGAGCTTCCACCACCAAGAAGAAGACGAAGAAGAAGAAGAAGCGGGCACGACTCCTTCCTTCCTCCCGGAATCTTGATTCCGTTCTTCGTTTGGTGGTTAGTTTTTCATCTCTCTCTTGGTATTCTTGTCATGCCTTTGGAGAATCTAGTAATTCATGTCAGCACGAAACTTGTGGCTTTGCGAAGTCATCCCAAAGAAAACTCGGCGTGGACGCGAATAGAGGCGGAGCTTCCAAGGGACGCTACGGTTGGATCTCGTCCCTTTCTACGAGTTACGCGAGGTATTAAGTAAATTAGTTTACTTTCTGCAAAATTTTAAATTTATGATCATGTCTCCACAACATAAGGTTACATGCTAGATACGTGGTTAAAATAATTTGAGAAATTATTTATGCTAAATCTTCCGCTGCACGTAATTAAATTTTAAAATTACGAACCCGTATCCATGTCAACATGCACCCGGTCCCAACAGGTATAAGATGGCGAAGGGAATGAGGCACGATTCATTAGAGCTGCTGAAGGTTTTCAGAATAATTTCTGAGGTCAACCGTTGATCTTTCGATTAATTGGGGATCATGATGTACTACTAGGTGCCACTTATGATCGTTCTATAATTGGTTGATTATAGATGACCAACATAAATCGAAAGCCTATTTAGTCACACGCACTACGAGTAATCCGAGGGATTTAAAACGAGTTGAAAATTGGATTTTCCGATCAAGAGAGATAAGTCGAAACTGAATTTATCAGAGACGCATCGGAAGCATAAAATGACTAAGTCTTTTGAAGACTTATTGGACAAATTAAATGAGTTTAATTCGTGAGGTCATGGCTTGGGTTTGGCAGGCCAAAGAGGGTCCCCACCCTCTTTGTTTGGCCGGCCAAATTAAAAGGGGAGAACCAAATTGTTTGGTTCAAATTATAAAATAAACCGACCGCGGTTTCTTTTATAAAATTATGGATAATAAAATTTATATAAAGAAATTTATATAAACGGATTTATTTTTCATGGAAATTAAAATGAACCATGGATTGGTTTATTTTATTTTATAAAATCAATAATGGATTGATTTACCATGATAAAGAAATTTATATAAAGAAATTTATATAAAGTAATTTCTTTCCATAATGAAATGGGAGACATGGTTGTTTTTATTATAAATTAAATTATGATAAAAACTTGACATGATGGAATAATTCATAGAAAAATTTATATGATAAATTTCTTATGAAAATTTATTCCATAAAAAGGAGACTTAGCGGTTGAGAGGCTACTATATAAAGGAACCAAGGCAAGGCTTGATTCTTAATCCAAGAGATCAAGAAATAAGCCCTCTCTCTCTCTCCTTATCTCCCTCTCCCTCCTCTAGTGCCGCCGGCCCTAAAGGAGGAACCCTTTGTTGCCGTGAGCTTGATCCACCAAGTAGCCGCCGAAGAAGAAGAAGAAGCGGGCGCAACTCCTTCCTTCCTCCTGGAATTTTGATTCTGTTCTTCGTTTGGTGGTTAGTCTTCCCATCCCTCTCTTGGTATTCTTGTCGTGCCTTTAGAGAATCTAGTAGTTCTTGTTGGCACGAAACTCGTCGATTTGCGAAGTCATCCCGAAGAAAACTCGGCGTGGACGCGAATAGAGGCGGAGCTTCCAAGGGACGCTACGGTTGGATCTCGTCCCTTTCTTCGAGTTACGCGAGGTAACAAGTAAATTAGTTTACGTTTCTGCAAAATTTTAAATATATGATCATGTCCACACAACATAAGGTTGCATGCTAGATGTGTGGTTAAATAATTTGAGAAATTATTTATGCTAAATCTTCCGCTGCACGTAATTATATTTTAAAATTACGAACCCGCATCCATGTTAACATGCACCCGGTCCCGACACTTTCTATCCGGATCTTCCAGGGCTTGATCTGCCGACGATCAAGGGATCACCCACCTTAAGAGAACACCAAGGAGTAGGGGCAAGTTATCCCCGAACCTTGTAAATCCTCTTGTTAGCGTCTTACATTTGTGCTTAGCTTAGGGTTCTAGTTTTCTACATACTCTGTTTCTATTCTTTCCGCTGTGCTACTAAACGGTTTAAGTGCAGAATTTTGATAGTGCTAAAGTTCAAGTGATTGGCTATATTCACCCCCCCCTCTAGCCATCTGAGTTCCAACAAGTGGTATCAGAGCTTAGGGCTCTATACAAGCAGATTAACAACCGAGAGCTATCATCCATGGCTTTGAGAGAAGGTTTTTCTACCACCCGACCTCCCTTCTTCGATGGCGCAGATTTCCAATATTGGAGATCGAAGATGGAGTATTACTTGAAGATGGACATCAACACTTAGTTCGCGGTGAAGGAGGGCTTCACCCCTCCAAAGGATGATGAAGGCAAAGAGCTTGAGTCGTGGCGGTGGACGGTTGAACAAACTCGAAAGAGTGAGGCCGACGCAAAGGCAGTTGTCACTCTACAATGCGGCATGAACAAACACCAACTCATCAAGGTTGGTCCTTTCACAAGTGCAAAAGACTTGTGGAACAAGCTCATCGAACTTCACGAGGGCACCCGAGATTCAAGAATCGCCAAGAGGGACTTGTTCCTCAACCAACTACAAAATCTGTCCATGAAGGAGAATGAAACCGTAAGTGAGTTACATAGCTGATTCAAGGAAGTCCTCAATGGGCTTCATTCTATTGATGAAAAGGCCGAGAACCGCGACCTTGTGAGGTATGTGCTATAAGCATTTCCAAGGAATGCTTTGTGGTCATCCATGGTAGATGCCTACAATGTTTCCAAGGATTTATCAATTGTTAAACTATATAATCTATTTTGTGAAATGGAATTGCATGAAATGGCTAGCAAAGGCCCCAAGGAGAAGGGGATTGCCTTAGTTGCAGGGGAACGATCTAACAAGAAGAAGAAGGAGAAGGAAGTCTCTTCATCTTCATCCTCTTCCGAATCCGAGTCCGATTCCGAGGAAGATGGCAGCGGGTCTTCTTCCTTCGAGATGGCAAATTTTGTGAGAAGAATGATGAGAAGGGGTCGACGCTTCAAGGGTAAGGGTAACCTAGTGAAGTCAAAGTTGATAAGACTAATGTTTCTTGTTTTGAGTGTGGTAGGAAAGGGCACTTCAAGAGTGAATGCCCAATGCTAAAGAAGAAGGAGGAGAAATCAAAGAAGAAGAAGAAGGCCTTGAAGGCCACTTGGGATGAATCCTCCTCAAGTTCATCCGATGAAGAAAACGAGGAGAAGAGTACACGGCACGTGGCACTCATGGCATTGGGAGATCAAGAGAGCAGTGATGAATCTTCCAACTCCTCAAACGCGGCTTCATCATCTTCGGATGATGAAGAGGTAACTTCTTCCGAACTTGAGAAATGTTATAGAGCTATTGCATGTTTAACCAATATGTTGAAGAAGTCAAAAAATAGGGTTAAATCATTGCAATTAGAAATTGAACAATTGAAGTCATCTAGGGATGATAACATTGATGATTTGCATGTTGAAATGTTAGATGATGAGATTAAATCATTGAAATTTGAGATTGAACATTTGAAATCCTCTAGGGTTGAGGATGTAGATGATTTGCATGATGAATTGTTAGAGGAAGAAAATAAATCATTAAAGAGTGAAGTTGAGAGACTCAAGAATATTCTTGAGAAGTTCTCAACTAGCTCAAAAACCCTAGACATGATTTTGAATGCCCAAAGGGCAGTCTACAATAGGGCCGGTATTGGTTATGGACCCAAAGAACCTTCATTTGTGTCATTGATGTCTAGGACTGGTGTTAGACCAATTAAGACACCCAAGGTTCAAAAGAAAGATGTCAAGGCATGGGTGCCTAAGACTTGTTTAGTAGGTGTTTTAGGTCCCAAGGTTTGGGTAGCTAAAACTTCTATTTTTCGAATTGTGTAGGTTATGATTGAGGGGGAGCATCTATCAACTTGGTTCGTTGATAGTGGGCACTCCAAACACATGACCGGGGATAGATCATTGTTTACCACACTTCAAAAGAAAAGTAGAGGTAACGTTTCATTTGGTAACAATGGTAGTCTTAAGGTCATAGGAATAGGAGACATTCAAATATCCGAATGTCTTAGAATCTCAAATGTCCTTCTAGTCAAGGGGATGACATTTAATCTCCTAAGTGTCAGTCAATTGTGTGACACGGGTTACACAATTGATTTTCAACCAAGTCAATGTCTAGTTAGATAACATGACACCTTGGACACGGCACTAGTAGGAACAAGAGTAGACAATATTTATCAAGTTTCATTTAAAAGTGCTACTAATGCTTTTGCTAAGTGTCTCATGTCAAAAGAAGAAGAGTCCACCCTTTGGCACCGGAGGCTAGCACATGTTAACATGAAGAACATCCGGAAGTTGGCCAACAAAGGATTAGTCCGTGGCTTACCGAGCATCAAGTATGAAAAAGGCAAACTTTGTGATACATGTCATATGGGTAAGCAAACAAAATTTGCACATAAAGGTAAAAGCGCTGTAAGTACATCTACTGCATTAGATTTATTTCATATGGATCTATTTGATTATAGCACTATCATATCATTGAATGGAAGTAGATATTGCTTTGTTATTATTGATGATTTTACTAGATATACATGGACTTATTTTCTTAAATATAAGGACCAAACCTTAGATGTTTTCATTTCTTTTTGTAGAAGAATTGAAAATGAAAAATCATCAACCATTAAGACAATTAGAAGTGATCATGGAGGTGAATTTCAAAATCAACGGTTTTTCGAATTCTGTCAAGATAGAGGTTATAGACATGAGTTCTCCACTCCTAGAACACCACAACAAAACGGTGTTGTAGAGAGGAAGAACCGTGTTTTACAAGAAGTTGCACGAAGCATGCTTAATGAGTACTCACTACCGAGTTACTTATGGGCCGAAGCTGTAAATACAGCTTGTTATGTGTAAAATCGAGTCCTTATCCATAGGTTCTTAGGAAAGACTCCCCATGAACTTTGGTTTGAGAAACCACCTACGGTTAAACACCTTAGGGTGTTTGGTTGTAAGGTGTTCATCCTAAACACTAAGGACCACCTTGGAAAGTTCATGGCAAAGGCTGATGAAGGGATACTAGTCTGGTATTCCCAAATTAGCAAAGCCTATCGAGTCTACAACAAGACATCTAGATTAGTTGAAGAGTCTTCTGACGTTATCTTTGAAGAAATTCCGAAAGTCAATGGTCAATCAGAAGATGAAGTCCAATTCGAACTTAGGAGACTAAGTTTGAATGAAAGTCCAAATGTTGTTGATGGTGATGAATCCAACGACGGTGAGCCTAGACAACCCATAGATCAGCCGGATCCTGAGGCTGAGCTTGTGTTTAGTGAACCCATTCAAGAAGCACCACCAACACCTAGGCAAACTAGATTAGCCTCTAGTCATCCCCAAGACCAAATTGTTGGAGACATCCACCACGGGGTTAGAACTAGATCATTCTTTAGGAATGAGGCTAATGAAGTTGCCCTAATTTTCGAAATTGAACCAAGAAAAATTGATGAAGTATTAAATAATCCCGATTGGATTATTGCGATGCAAGATGAACTATGTCAATTCGAAAGAAGTCAAGTTTGGGACTTAGTCTCTAGACCTAAGAAGACCACCATCATTGGAACCAAATGGGTCTTCAAGAATAAATTAAATCATAAGGGAGAAATCATTAGAAACAAGACACGATTAGTAGCCAATGGCTATAGTCAAGTTGAAGGCCTTGATTATGATGAGACCTATGCTCCCGTGGCACGATTAGAATCCATCCGATTGATGCTAGCATTTGCAGCACATCGAGGGTTCAAGTTATATCAAATGGATGTCAAATTGACCTTTCTAAATGGTTTAATTAAAGAAGAGGTCTATGTCGAACAACCTCCGGGGTTTGAGAGTAGCGAATTTCCAAACCACGTGTTCAAGCTCAAAAAGGCACTTTATGGCCTTAAACAAGCACCCCGAGCTTGGTACGAGCGGTTATCGATGTTTTTAATTGAAAAAGGCTTTATAAGAGGCCAAATAGACCCTACACTATTTCTACATAGAGATGGTGATAATATTTTTGTAGCCCAAGTATATGTCGATGACATAATTTGTGGCTCAAATAACAAGGGTTATATAAATGAATTCATTGGACACATGGAAAGTGAATTTGAAATGAGTCTAATGGGAGAGTTGACTTTCTTCCTTGGACTAGAAATCAAACAAACCCAAGATGGGATCCATGTACACCAATCGAAATACACACAAGAAATGCTCCGTAAATTCAATATGACTGATTCAAAAGAGGTAACCACTCCCATGGCTACAAACACAAGATTAGACAATGATGAGAGTTGTAAACCTGTTGATTTGACTCAATATCGGAGCATGATAGGTAGTTTACTATACCTCACAGCTAGTCGACCTGATATTCTTTTCGCTGTGGGTATGTGCGCAAAGTATCAAGTTTGTGCCAAGGAATCTCATTTAATCGTTGTTAAGAGGATTTTGAGATACCTTAAAGGCACAATAGGAGTCGGTCTTTGGTACCCCCGTACAGAATCATTTGATCTGATTGGCTATACCGATTCCGACTACGCTGGATGTAAGTTGGATCGGAAGAGCACAAGTGGGGGTTGCCAATTTCTAGGATCATCTTTAGTTAGTTGGTCAAGTCGGAAGGAATATTGTGTTGCTCTCTCCATGACCGAGGCAGAATATATTGCTATGGGAGAGAGCCTATCATAATTGTTGTGGATGATTCACACTCTAGAGGACTATGGATTAAGTTACAAAAGTGTGCAAGTGTTTTGTGACAACATTAGCACAATTAATCTAACCAATAATCCTGTCCATCATTCTAGGACCAAATATATTGAAGTGCGTCACCACTTTATTAGGGATCATGTTGCTAGGGGAGATATTGTACTCTCACATGTAGAGTCCAAGTCAAACCTCGCTGACATTTTCACTAAACCACTGCCCAAAAATGAGTTTACTTTCTTAAGAAGGGAGTTGGGAATGTGTCGCGCTTCATAGTTTTCAAAATGCTTTCAAAACCCTTCATGATAAGTTCTAATTGTTGGGATACAATTGGGTAACTTTGGAGACATCTCACACAAACTATAAGGTTTCCCAAAACGTTTTTGTTTGCTAGAAATGGGGTGAGATATTAGGATCAACATAATTTCTCAAAATGTCAATGCATCCCTTGAGAAATTAAGTTAACGAGATAAAAATCACTTCGGTGACCAAGTATGGGGAAAACCAATGCATAACACATGTGTATTTGGCTCCATGATCATACATGGACATTCCAATCAAGGAAACTTGATTGGAAACCTGAATTTGACACAATCTTGATTGAAATTATTTGAATGATTGTTGATTGAGTTTGACTCCACTTGGGTGGAGCAAAGTGATTTGTTCAAACCATAATGACCTTTGATCCTTGTTTAGGGATCAATTATAGTCAAGGAATCACTTCCAAGATCGATATTCTCCATCAGATTCTTTCAAAAATCGTGTGAAAGTCTGAAACTGAAAGTTTCAGATTGTATCAGGGAATATCAGGATCCCTGATCAGTCACTGTACCGATCAGGAGTAGGGTTGATCGGTCCCCGGACCGATCTGGCTCCATCCTGTGGTGATCGGTCCACAGACCGATCAGAGGGGTCACAGAGACTTAAGGAAATTCTGACCAAACATTCTGTGCTAGCCTGGATCGGTCCCTGGACCGATCTGGCACCCTGTGATGATCGGTCCACAGACCGATCAGGGGGGCTTCCTGTTGGGACCGGGTGCATGTTGACAAGGATACGGGTTCGTAAAATTTTAAATTTTTACGTGCAGCGGAAGAATTTGCATAAAATAATTTCCTAAATTATTTTAACTTCGTATCTAGCATGCAACCTTATGGTGTGTAGACATAATCATAAATTAAAACTTTGCGGAAAAAGTAAACTAATTTACTAAGTACCTCGCGTAACTTGAAGTAAGGGACGAGATCCAACCGTAGCGTCCCTTGGAAGCTCCGCCTCTATTCGCGTCCACGCCGAGTTTTCTTCGGGATGACTTCGCAAAGTCACGACTTTTGTGCCAACGAGAACTACTAGATTCTCTATAGGCACAACAAAGAAGATCAAGAGAATGACTAGGAAACTAACCACCGAAGTAACGGAATCGATTTCCGAGAGAGAGGGAGATGTGATCCGCTTCTTCTTCTTCTTGGTTGGCTTCTCCTTCTTCTTGATGGCTCACGGCAACAAAGAGTGGAGGAGGTGTGCGCCGGCCCTAGCTTGGAAGGTGGGCGCCGGCCCTAGGTCTCCAAGTGGGCACTGGCCCTAGGCAAGAGAGGGAGAAGGAGAAGATAAGAGAAGAGAGAGAGGGAGAGCTCTATTAGGGTTAGTTGATTCGGAATAAGGGCTAAGCGCCTTGGGTTCCTTTATATAGTAGCAACTCCTTTGCTAAGTCTCCCTCTTAACAGAATTAACGGAATTAGTTATAAGAAATTTATCTTATAAATTCTCTTATTAATTATTCCGTTTAAGCCGAGTCTTATTATAACTAATTTATAATAAAACAAATTCTTCTTCTCTTTAAATCATGGAATAAATTTTATAAGAAATTTATAAACTTTCTTATTATGAAAAAATCAATTCATAATTGATTTTATAAAATTAAAATAAACCAATTCATGGATTATTTTAACTTCCATAAAAAGAATAAATTTCTATAAATTTATTTATATAAATTTCTTTATACAAATTTATTTATCCATAATTTATAAAATAAATCACACTAGATTTATTTTATTAATTAAACCAATTAAATTGGTTTTTCTCCCTTCAATGGCCGGCCACCCAAGGAGGGTTAACACCCTCTTTGGCCGGCCAAAACCGACCCGAACCGATCGCGAATTAAACTCATTTAATTCACCCAAAAAGCCTTCAAAAGACTTAGCCATTTTTAGTTTCCGTTGCGCCTCTGATTAACTCAGATTTGACTTATTTCTCTTGATCGGAAAATCCAATTTTCAACTCGTTTTAAATCCCTCGGATTACTCGTAGTGCGTGTGACTAAATAGGCTTTCGATTTATGTTGGCCGTCTATAATCAACCAATTATAGAACGATCATGAGTGGCACCTAGTAGTACATCATGATCCCCAATTAATCGAAAGATCAACGGTTTGACCTCAGAAGAAATTATTCTGAAACCTTCAGCAGCTCTAATGAATCGTGCCTCATTCCCTTCACCACCTTATACCCACTTGGTTCAGGACATGGTCTGTTTGTGTCAGTCCCCACTAGACTGACTACGTCACACCTAGCCCAAGTAGTATCTTTCTCGTCCTTTGGATTTCTAATTACTCTCATGTATTTTAGAGGCTCACACTCTAAACATGATGTACTCTGGCCAGAGATTTTGAGTAACAATCCGACGATAGGCCTGGGTATACATCTCCTCGCAAGGAGTGGTGAATCCTTTGTAGGCTGTTCAAACATCTTCGGGCACTTCGGCTTATACCCAATCATCCTGGGTCTACATCTCCTTGGAGATGCTTGCTTAAGATGATAAAGTATAAGTCTCCATGACCAAGATGACTTGAACACCGCAAGTCAAAGGAACATCGCACTTAAGCTNCGTTGCCGTCCCGGATGTCGATGTCCATGCTTCAGTGTCACTTTTCGTGATCTACGCGTAAGGTATTCTCCTTAGTTTCTCCACACCGAATCGTATACATCGTCTGGCCGATTGATGAGCAGAAGTCTGCATACATCGTCGGGAATATCATCCGAATGGAGTAAGAAGAAATAGCTCCGATAGGCCTTATCATTAACTCCCCTGGAGGGAGTGTACAGTATGGCTTGGCTATATATGATGTTATGCCCGCTGTACAACCTATTTAAACGCTTACAAGAATAAACCCTAATAAATCTCCCCGCCGTCCACCATGTGATGCTTAGCCTTGTCGCCATCCTCCCGGAACGTGTGCCACGCCGCCAGCATGTGGCGCGTCGCCTCGTCGAGCATGTGGCGTGTCGCCTTGTCGCGGCACGTCACCACGTCGAGCATGTGGCGTGTCGCCTCGTCGCCGCACGTCGCCTCATCGAGCATGGGGCGCGTCGCCGCGCGTCACCTCGTTGCCGTCCCGGATGTCGATGTCCATGCTCCAGTGTCGCTTTTCGTGTTCTACTCGTAAGGTATTCTCTTTAGTTTCTCCACACCGAATAGTATACATCGTCGAGCCGATTGATGAGCAGAAGTCTGCATACGTTGTCGGGAATATCATCCGAATGGAGTCAGTAGAAATAGCTCCGATAGGCCTTATCATTAACTCCCCTGGAGGGAGTGTATAGTATGGCTTGGCTATATATGATGTTGTGCCCGCTGTACAACTTATTTAATCGCTTAGAAGAATAAACCCTAATAAATCTCCACGTCGTCCATCATTTGGCGCTTAGCCTTGTCGCCATCCTCTCGGATCGTGTGCCACACCGCCAGCATGGGGAGCGTCGCCTCGTCGCCGTGCGTCACCTCGTTGCCGTCCCGGATGTCAATGTCCATGCTCCAGTGTCACTTTTCGTGTTCTATTCGTAAGGTATTCTCTTTAGTTTCTCCACACCGAATCGTATACATCGTCGGGCCGATTGATGAGCAGAAGTCTGCATACGTCGTCGGGAATATCATCCGAATGGAGTTAGAAGAAATAGCTCCGATATGCCTTATCATTAACTCCCCTAGAGGGAGTGTACAGTATGGCTTGGCTATATATGATGTTATGCCCGTTGTACAACCTATTTAAACGCTTAAAAGAATAAACCTTAATAAATCTCCCAGCCATCGACCATGTGGCGCTTAGCCTTGTCGCCATTTTCCCGGATCGTGTGCCACGCCGCCTGCATGTGGCGCGTTGCCTCGTCGAGCATGTGGCGTGTCGCCTTGTCGCGGCACGTCACCTCGTCGAGCATGTGGCGTGTCGCCGCACGTCGCATCGTCGAGCATGGGGCTCGTCGCCTAGTCGCCGCGCGTCACCTCGTCGCCGCGCGTCACCTCGTTGCCGTCCCGGATGTCGATGTCCATGCTCCAGTGTTGCTTATCGTGTTATACTCGTAAGGTATTCACTTTAGTTTCTCCACACCGAATCGTATACGTCGTCGGGCCGATTGATGAGCAGAAGTCTGCATACGTCATCAGGAATATCATCCGAATGGAGTCAGAAGAAATTGCTCCGATAGACCTTATCATTAACTCCCCTGGAGGGAGTGTACAGTATGGCTTGGCTATACTGTACATCCACCACTGGTCCTAGCTCATTATCCATCATCGCTTCATCGTTCACCGGTCCCATCTTTTTTTCCACCAGTGAGAAGCAATGATGTCATTGTGATAGCATAACCAACACAGAAAGTATAAACGGAAGAATACACTAACTGCATAACATCGTATATAACCAAGCCATACTGTACACTCCCTCCAGGGGAGTTAATGATAAGGCCTATCGGAGCTATTTCTTCTGACTCCATTCGGATGATATTCCCGACGACGTATGCAGACTTCTGCTCATCAATCGACCCGATGATGTATACGATGTTATGTAGTTATTGTATTCTCCCATTTATAATTTCTGTGTTGGTTATGTAATCTCAATTGCTTCCTTGCTTCTCACTACGGGAAATCCTGAGAAACGGTTTATTTTTGTCAATGCCCGAATAATGATCCATCAGCCTTTTGGAAATACATCCGGGAATGCGGATGTTTTAACCAATCTTGCCTAGGATTTGGTCAGCAGTAGGAAGATAATGAGCAACCTATACTCGCGGCATACAAGACAATCAGTGTGGCTCATTCAAAAATATGTCGAATGCGACAGTTTTTTCACTGCTAAGCAAGCCGTAATGTTTGGGCTAGTAGACAAGCTGCTCATACGTAAAGAATTAGTGGACAAAAAGGTAGGACCAGTGAACGATGAAGCGATGATGGATGAAGAGCTTGGACCGGTGGTGGATGTACAGTATGGCCAAGCCATACTGTACACTTCCTCTAGGGGAGTTAATGATAAGGCCTATCGGAGCTATTTCTTCTGACTCCATTCAGATGATATTCCCGACGATGTATGCAGACTTCTGCTCATCAATCGGCCCGACGATGTATACGATTCGGTGTGGAGAAACTAAAGAGAGTGCAATTAAGTTAGTAAAACAAAGTGCCTAGAGAATTAAGTTAGTAAAACAGAGTGTTATAGTCAGTAAAACAAAATTGTATAGCAATTAAGTTAGTAAAACAAAATTATATAGCAATTAAGTTTGTAAAACAAACTGCCTAGAGTATTAAGTTCGTACTAAGAGCATGCTGTACTGAGTTAGAAAGAGATTTAAAGCTTTCTTCTTCCCATAACAGTTTCATTTTTATGTAGACAAGAGTGCCTCGTCGTCGTCGTCCACCAGCACCTCGTCGTCGTCCATCAATCCCAGCTCATCGTCCATCAACACCTCGTCGTCGTCCATTAATCCCAGCTCATCTTCCATCAGCACCTTGTCAACGTCCACCACCGGTCCTAGCTCGTCATTCACCATCGCGTCGTCGTTCACCGGTCCCACCTTCTTGTCCTCCAATTATTTACGTATGATCAGCTTGTCCAGTAGCCCAAACTATACGGCTTGCTTAGCAGAGAAAAAATTATCGCATTCGGTATATTTTGAATAAGCCACACTAATTGTCTTGTATGGCTCGAGTATAGGTTGTTCATTATCTTCCTACTGCTGACCAAATCCTGGGCATGATTGGTTAAAATATGCGCAATCCCGGATGTATTTCCAAAAGGTTGATGGATCATTATTCGGGCATTGACAGAAATAAACTGTTTCCCAAGATTTCCCACAGTGAGAAGCAAGGATGTCATTGAGATAGCATAACCAACACAGAAAGTATAAATGAGAGAATATACTAACCGCATAACATCGTGTACATCGTCGGGCCGATTGATGAGCAGAAGTCTGCATACGTCATCGGGAATATCATCCGAATGGAGTCAGAAGAAATAGCTCCGATAGACCTTATCATTAACTCCCCTGGAGGGAGTGTACAGTATGGCTTGGTTATATACGATGTTATGCAGTTAGTGTATTCTTCCGTTTATACTTTCTGTGTTGGTTATGCTATCTCAATGACATCTTTGTTTCTCACTGTGGGAAATCCTAGGAAACGGTTTATTTCTGCCAATGCCCGTATAATGATCCATTAGCCTTTTGGAAATACATCCGGGAATGCGGATGTTTTAACCAATCATGCCCAGGATTTGGTCAGCAGTAGGAAGATAATGATCAACCTATACTTGCGTCATACAAAACAATCAGTGTGGCTCATTCAAGAATATACCGAATGCGACAATGTTTTCTCTTCTGAGCAAGCCGTAATGTTTGAGCTAGTGGACAAGCTGCTCATACGTAAAAAATTGGTGGACAAGAAGGTGCAGCTCAACACTGTCTATGCCCTCATGATATATTTGGACTCTTGGGTATTATAAAAATCTATATAAGTTTAAATGAGCCCGATTATAGTTTTCTAAGTCTATCAGTGAGTTTTGACTGAAATTTATTGATGAATTTAGATGACTTGAATTTTTAAAAAATTATATATATATATATATATATATATATATATATATATATATATATATATCCAATTTTATCTTAACATATTGATAAAGTTACGGTCGAGTGTAAATTTAGGAAGTTATTATTATTATTATTATTATTATATAGAAAAATATTATTATATATTAAAATTTAATTTATGTTAATACGAAAATTATTAAAATAATAAATATATATATAATAATATATGAAATTTAATCAGATTTTTTAGGATTTATATGAATATATATATTATTATTATAATGGTGTAGAAAAATTAGATGTATACGATTCGAGTATTACTAAGCGATCCATTTTGAATTTTAATAGTCTAAGATAATTAAATTATAGTTTAAGATTATTATATTAAAAATTATAAATTATAAATTTATAAAATCATTTACCGGATACTAATCATAATTATTAACAAAAATCATATAACAAATGAAAATTTATTAATTGGTTATTAAATAATTAATTATCAAATAAAATCATTTATCGATAAATATTTATAAATTAACTAATAAATAAATAAGTATTTATAAATATAATAAATAATTATAAAATAATTCTTAAAATATAAAATTCTTAATAATTGTAAACATTCTTACCTAGAAAATGAATTCGAGGCCCAACTTCAATTTTCGCCTTGTATCCTTCAAGTTTCGACCCACAGTACAACCTATTTAAACACTTAGAAGAATAAATCCTAATAAATCTTTCTGCCGTTGACCATGTGGCGCTTAGCCTTGTCGCCATCCTCCCGGATCGTGTGCCGCGCCGCCAGCATGCGGCGCGTCGCCTCGTCGAGCATGGGGCGCGTCGCCTCGTCGCTGCGCGTCGCCTCGTCGTCGTCCCGGATGTCAATGTCCATGCTCCAGTGTCGCTTTTCGTGTTCTACTCGTAAGGTATTCTCTTTAGTTTCTCCACACCGAATCGTATACATCGTCAAGCCGATTGATGGGCAGAAGTCTGCATACGTGGTCGGGAATATCATCCAAATGGAGTCAGAAGAAATAACTCCGTTAGGCCTTATCATTAACCCCCCTGGAGGGAGTGTACAGTATGGCTTGGCTATATATGATATTATGCAGTTAGTGTATTCTCCCGTTTATACTTTCTGTGTTGGTTATGCTATCTCAATGACATTCTTGCTTTTCACTGCGGGAAATCCTGGTAAACGATTTATTTCTGCCAATGCCCGAATAATGATCCATCAGCCTTTTGGAAATGCATCCGAGAGTGCGGATGTTTAACCAATCATGCATAGAATTTGGTCAGCAGTAGGAAGATAATGAACAACCTATACTCGCGTCATACAAGACAATCAGTGTGGCTCATTCAAAAATATACCGAATGTGACAATTTTTTCTCTGATAAGCAAGTCGTAGAGATTGGGCTAGTGGACAAGCTGCTCATACGTAAAGAATTTGTGGATAAGAAGGTGGGACCGGTGAACGACGAAACGATGGTGGATGACGAGCTAGGACCGGTGGTGGACGTTGACAAGGTGCTGATGGACGATGTGCTGGGATTGATGGACGACAACTAGGTTTTGATGGACGATGAGCTGGGATTGATGGAGAACAACGAGGTGCTGGTGCTGGTGGACGACGACGACGACGAGGCACTCTTGTCTACATAAGAATGAAACTCTTATGGGAAGAAGAAAGGTTTAAATCTCTTTCTAACTCAGTACAGCACATTCTTAGTATGAACTTAATACTTTAGGCACTTTGTTTTACAAACTTAATTGTTATACAGTTTTGTTTATATAACTATAGCACTCTGTTTTACTAACTTAATTGATCTATAGCAATTTGTTTCTATGAATAGAGCACTCTGTTTTACAAATTTAATTGCTTTACAACAGTTTGTGACTACAACATTTTACTAAATTACTCTTTTTTCAACTGTTCGTCTTTTTTGTTAATAAAGAATATTACATCTATGTTTACGTATCGTTGCCTATAGCATAACAAGGCAAGTTGAGTTACCAGACATTCAGGAAAATGTTCATCCTGGACACATATCTTAGATATTGAATAAAACAATGGCAACAAGAACAGACGAAAACTTATATCCATATTCAAAAACGATTCTCAACTCGTATATGATTTTCATTTCATACTCCCAAAATTTCTAATTAAAAACTATCTTCCATATGGCCAAATTACTCGCATTTTTTTTATCAGCGAAGGTAGAGCCACGGTAGTTTTCCACTGAGGATGCATAAATTATGATAAAAAAAGCCAAATAGGTTGCCACTTGAATTAGATTTTACAAAGCTGAACCTGTTCTAGTTAATTTTTTTGCCACCTGTACTGGAATCACATAGGACGTAATCTGCTGATGTCTTGATTTCTTCTTCCTTTACAGAGGAAACAAGACTATCATCGAAATGGTACCAGCTGTCTTCTTCAATTAGCTGTTGAGTATATATATAATGAACAGAAGTCCAAACAAGTGGAGTAAATTTTTTCCCAAAAAATATAAATAAATTGTTTGTCGTATTGTTAAGAGTGTTAGTTAAGATGCTCCAGTTGTGTGTACCAACAAGCTGCATTGTGCACTCTATGCGGATGATGAAGGAATAATCAGTACAGTCCTGAAAGAACACTATACAACTGGAGTTGCAATTCTAACACCTCAACTTTTGATAAGAATGCAAGCTGAGCATAGTTATGATCTTTGCGTACCTTGATGTTTCCAATTGGAAATGAATTACTTAATTTACTAGTCTAGAGCTCCTGCAATATCTTTTATCTTGCTAATGGAAAAAAATTAACTGACCTTAGCATGAGCAGAGTAGTGACCTCCACCTAAGCCACCATAGTGATTGCTTACCGCATAGAGTTCATAGATAACAGACTGTGGATTACCAATCTTTTGCTGAACATATTTGGTCAAATCAAAATTGTGAACAGGAAAGTTCACAAATGTATCAAGTTTGTTTTCCAGGAATCGGCTGTAGGAAAATCATTTCAAGTGAACAACCAAAATATCTGGCAATTTCCATAAGTCAAGCTTCTTAGTTGCTTGCCTATGTTCCTTACATTTGGGCAGTACCTAATACAAAAAGTGTAAATTTCCTATTCAAAAAACCATTAATAGTACTATGCATGAAGAGAACCAACCACGTATCATCAGGCCTTCCTTTAAGAATGCTTCCAAGCAGGAATATAAACTGACTGCTTCTTGTCGTGTTTTCTTCAATATGAAACCAGATTTGAACACTTCAGGTAGATCCTCGAGGATATGAAAAATCATATATTCCATGTAGTTTGCCTGACCAGCCCATCATTATCTTTAAGGAATTAAGATCCTGAGCAAGTATTCTGAACAACATCAACTGTGGTTGGAACGTTGACTTTCTCATCTTCTATGGCAAGTTGAAGGGCAGGGAAACAATTACTGGTATCTTCTAGTTCCATTTGGTTGTTCGACAAGTTCTCTTTTGAGCAGTGAATTCCATTAGCTGAAAGCACAATAGCATCCGAGCTTGGTCCACATTCATTCTCTTTTCTGTTGTTGAGCAATAAGGCTACATCAGTTTGATCTGTATAATTTCTCCTTAGTACTGTTTTTTGTACATAACATGCCGAAGTTCTAATCCAGTTTACAAGTCATCTAATCCTTTGGCTAGTCAGATGCTACTATTGGCGGGAAAAAAATGTATAACAAGTTGTGACTGTGCATCTGTGGCTAGATAGCTCAGAAATAAGAGATCAGCAAATAAAATGATATATATAACATTCATATCTAAGTCGAGCAAAATTAGTTGCTAGTGACTCGTCGTGGTAAGGAAGCACTGATGGATAACATACTCATTTAGTATCACATCACTAAGAGAGGAGATAAAGCATTGCTAGAAGGGATTAAGGAGCTCCAGCACTCGATTAGTAAGTCATTTTGGGTTGGTTAATCAGTGAAATTAGCAAGGAAATGAGTAAATGTTAGCGTTGGAGGGATCTAACACGATGAAATCAAGAATTGCCTGCAACTTCCAAAAGAATTATTTACCCTCTAGGACTATCACTGAAGTTAGCCAACCAATTAAACAAAATTTGCAGATAATGCAATTTTGAGATCCTCTCTTCAATATGGGATTGTAGGTAGGATATTTCTATAATAGTAGCAAATAAAATATCTCCTGTATATGCATATCATCAAAATGCAGCAATTATAGCTCAAACAAATGCAACAAACACAATCAAGTACAATCAATGCAATCGTGCACATGATGAAATGACATGGTCACCCTGGACACCAGTCAGCCGCCGTCATCAGTCATGGGCGAGACCGAGTGGGTAGAATTATGACAATTGTGTGCACTCTGCCATCGCTACTCCTGAGTGACATAGTGGATAGGATGCTGGCGGAGGACACACCCATCCCATCCCAAATCATATGGGGGAGCACCGTTCTTATCTCCTCGTATCACGGGAAAGAGGAGGGATCCATGTTTGCTACCACGCTGCGGATATCACTACTCCTGAGCGACCGTGTGGAGCCTTGACAGGGCAACTGCACACACCCTTCTGATAGTATCATTAACCCATGAGTGACAGTGTGTGCAAATTCTGATAAAACTGATGAACTGTATCAACCACAAGGGAGTCAAAGATCATCAGTTATGCAATAATGCAAAGATGGTACACGACGCTAACACCCATCAAGCAAATCTCAAAATGACATGCACAGGTCTGAAGCATAAATCATAATATACAAATAACCTATTAGGAATGCAATAATGCTAGGTATCAATAATATGTGTACTCTCTAGAATTAGATTATCAAGCATGAAGACTGTATTGAAAATAAATTTGAGTATGTCAAAGAGTCAAACACTAAGTATCAAGTAGGATAAATAAAGACAGATAAATGTATATCTTACTACTATCTATAAAAGAAACCATGCGTAGAAATCTAAAATATCTACAGAGATAAGTCAGAAGGTACCCGTCTTGAAAGTGTAGTATCGGAGAGAACCTCCCCCGATCAATATCCGCAATGAATCAGTAGCTTGTATCAAAGGATATAAGTTTAGTGATTTATAAAAGCTGTAATTAGCTAAACTAACTATTAACTGTATAGGAGTAACCCCAATTATCATCTTCATCATTTAATATCAATGAAATGGTTTAACTTCCAATTAACCTGTTTCATCATGGTTTGATTCAATATAGGTTTAATCTCATATTAGACCTAAACTAATGTCTAGTTAACTTTAGTAGCCATCAATCCTAATTAAAACAACGTACTTCCCTCATTGATGCTCACGGCACAACTTGGATTAAACCTCCCCTCTCCTCATATCAATTTAATTACAACAATACAACATCTCATAGTAGCAACCTCATAACACACCCATTGATATAATACAAGAAGTATTATTGTAAAAGTCAGCATAGGCGGCCGCCTAAGCGTTAAGCGGCATTCCATCGTGGTGCCGCCTAATGCCGCCTAGCGCCGCCTAGGTGCCGACTAGGCGCTAAGCGATAGTCCTCTGCCCAATTACCGCCTAGCGATTTTTACAACTTTGACAAAAAGGAGAAAGAACAACTTCATCCATTAAAACTTAGCTGCAATCCAAACTCCCAAAACAAAGTTTAATCAGTAGCCTATCACACAACACACAGAATTGCTATAAACACATTGATCGAACAATCCATCTTCTACCTATCAAATCTGATTTCAAGTATTCCATCAAGATAAAAATTTAACCAGAGCACTAGCTACCTTATTGATTTAACCTATCAACAAATCCATCATACGATCATGACCAAATAATCGGAACTTACCTACAATACGCGTTAGTCCTGTTCAAGAACCAGCGAGGCCAACCACAACGAGGTAGGAGCCGACGAAGCCCAGATCCTAGATCTTCCCCCAAAACTCCGAGCAAGTCCTTCATCGTAAGGGGTCAGAGGATGGCCGGCGTTGTTTCGCCTGAGAAGAAAAGGGTGTCGTTGGCTTGCTCGCGCGATAAGAAAGGAATGGCTCGCGTAGAGAAAGAAAAGGCTAAGGGAAATAAATGGTGGACGGAGGAGAAGAGGAAGATTTCGAGAGGGGAAGGGCGTCGCCTGCTCGCACGAAGAGAAATCGCACGAAGATGAGCTCCGGAGTTTCTGTGCAGAGGAAAGGAAAATAAGAAAAAAAACAAACAAGGGTTTATTAGTTTATTAGTGGGAGTTCATTTTACAAATAAGCCCTCCAAGTTTAGTTATTAAGTATTGGGCCCTTTTTCAGTTTCGTATTTAATAAAAAAAATATTTTAGGTTAATTCGATTAATAACCAAACTAAATTAATCAAAAATCAATTTAATTTATTTAACCAAACGAAATGTTACTAAAATTGAATTAACCAAACTAAATTAAAAATTAATTTTTTTAGTTAATATAGAATTAATCAAATTTATTTTTTAAAAAAATATATATGTATATATACAAAATTGATAATTGAAATATTGATGTATATATATAATTAGTTAAATAATATATGCAATTTGATTTGATATAGGTTAATATGGATATAAATATATACAATTAGTTATTGAATATAAATAAATATTATTAAAATTTGATTGGATATAGCTTAATATGATTAGGGATTTAGGGAAGACAAAGACTGGAGGAGAGGAGTAATGGTATATTCATCGGGCACGACTGATAGAACTATGTCATTTTAACATCGCCGAGCAATGTCTACGTTGAGTTGATTATAAATTTTCTCATGACCAAAGCGGCATCATCCCTATTTCCGTAACTTCAAATATCAGACCGAATTATGTCATCATTTTTCATCTATTAGCAGTTGTCATTAATGTAATAAAAAAAGCAATAAGTAACCTGCACCAAAGCAGTAGACAATAAATATAGATATGCAGAAATCTAATAAGAAAAAGAGCTGAGTTAGAAATAGTTATCCGGTTGAAGCGCCGGCGTGCCGACTGTCCTTAGAGAATTGATTGCCGCCCTACGGTGCAAAGGCTCCCGGCAAAATTCCCTCAAGATCCGACAATCACGCAACGTCGTAGGTGCACTCCAAGACGATAGCTGCCCGCGGAGACAATCTCAGATCGCACAAGGTGAAGCCTCAAGACCCAAAACCGAAACAGGAGGAAGAAAAGAAACTCGAATGGAGAAATTTGCTGATCGCTCAGAGGGAGAAGGGGAGAAGAAAGCAGTGAATGAAATCTTTGCTTTTTCCCCTTCTTTTATAGATCCGAAGAGGCACTGATTGCCTCTTCGCATTTGCGCCGATGCCTCCAGGAGTCGCGCCGTGCGCGACTTTGAGGAAAGACGCGATTTCTCAAAATAAACCAAACCAAATTGGTTTAGAAAATCAGACCGAAATCTGCAAAATCAAATCGGGCCGCCCGCAAGCGCGAGGCTACACGCGCCCGATTTATGTATTTCCAACCCAAACCCCCTGAAACCACCTGGTTTGGGCTCAACCCGTACATGCGTGTAGGTCCCCCTAAGCCATCTAAGCATGATAGAAATGGTTTGATATATAAGGCATTCCACCTATCTTGGCTTAACAATGTGGGACTAACCATATACACCATGAATATTTAAAATTCTATAAAAAAATCAACAATTAAGACAATGATTGACATTATATTCACTGGAACCAAGTAAAATAATATTACTCAAGCTTAATAGCAGAATGAAAAATGATGATAAATAATGTCAGAATACTTGAAATCTTAATAGTATAGTCATGTGTTAAATGCATGTATGCAATTTAATTCAGTATACAAATTTAATAATTGCAACTTCAACAGGTCATTCAATTTCAAAATTGGATTAAATTAATTTTTTAGTTGAAAAAATATCCCTAGCTCTTCTATATTTTGGTTAATTATATCAATAATCAAATTAAAATTATTGAAAATCAGTTTAATTTTACTAATCAAATCGAAATTTTATTAAAATCTAATTAACCGAATTAAAAATCGATTATTTCAATTAGTAGCGAATTAATCAAATTTATTTTTACAAATGATATATATATATATATATACACAAAATTTTAAAAAAATTGTAAATTTTATAAAAAAATAATAAATAAAATTCAATTTTTTTAAATAATTCAATTAATTCATCTAATCAAATTTTTAATTCAAAATATAAATTAAATTGATTTAATCAAATTAATTAATATTTTTAAAAATAAAAAATAAAATTTCAAATTAATTAAAGGGAAAATTATCCTAAACTTCCTATATGCAAACTCGACTTTCTCCTCAGTCTCTGCGTCAGAAAAAATTTGTTTCCACTCCCTACATACAATGTATTATATGTTTCAACTATAGATTTACCGAATTACCTCTCAATTTTTTTTTGTACAAAAAATCTGAAATCAAGTATAATTTTTTCTAAATTCAATATCATTTAACTAAAGTTTAGTATATTTTATATCAAATTGAGTATGGCCTAATAAATTCATCCTAAGCTAATCAATTGGTATGAACTCTTAATCAATTGGTCCGGTGAAAAAGGAATTGTGCTCAATTTGATATAACATATACTAAATTCTAATTTAAATATACTGAATTTAGGAAAAATTATACTTATTTTTAGACTTTTTATACATATATAAAGTTTTGTACTTAATTTGATAAAAAAATATACTAGATTTTAATTATATGATACTGAATTTAGGAGGAACTATACCTCATTTTTATCTTTTTGTACCTAAAAATAGTAAGGGCAATTAGGTATGCACTCCTAATCAATTGGTTCGGTGGAAAAAGATTATGCTTAATTTGATAGAATATATACTAAATTCTAATTGAAATATACTGAATTTATGAAGAATTATACTTCTTCCTGGACTTTTTATACGTATAAAAAGTGTGGTACTTAATTTGATAGAAAATATACTAGATTTTAATTATATGATATTGAATTTAGGAGGAACTATACCTCATTTTAGACATTTTGTACCTAAAAATAATAAAGGCAATTAGGTATGAACTCCTAGTCAGTTGGTTCGGTGGAAAAAGAATTGTGCTTAATTTGATAGAACATATACTAAATTCTAATTAAAATATACTGAATTTAGAAAGAATTATACTTCTTCTTGGAATTTTTATACGTATAAAAAGTGTGATACTTAATTTGATAGAAAATATATTAGATTTTAATTATATGATACTGCATTTAGGAGGAACTATAGCTCATTTTAGACTTTTTAACCTAAAAATAATAAGGACAATTAGGTAAAATAATATTTATTAGGGAGCTGAAGCAAATGAAACTTTATATGTAGGGAGTAAAAATAAACTTTTTCTGACATGGTATGAGCAATGATAGGGAGAGTGAAAATGGGAGAGTGAAAACTATAGTGAATGATGTGGCATGACGTGACACTTTATATATATACGACCGATTATCGCTTGGACACCATCGGCGGCCTTCAGCCGCCGCCCCGAATCAAACTATACCCTGGGGGCACGGTGAACTCGTCGAAGATCGTGCATGCAAGGTGTCACGTCATTCACTATAGTTTTCACTCTCCCATTTTCACTCTCCCAATCATTATTCCGCTTGGTATACATTCGGCAATGGGAATGGTAATGGATTTTGATTGAGAGGTTTATGGGTTTGGTGATAACCTAGTGGGGGGCTAGGTTAGATCTCGTATACCAAGCATCATAAATAGGAATGAAATAGATTTTATTCTCATTCTCGACTTCTAAACTCGCTTATCAAATATCCTAAGATTCGGGATTTAAATATAATTTACAGATAATTATTAAACTAAATTTCCAATATAAATCGATTTTTTTATTTAATTGAATTACTCACCGGAATTAGGTCAATCTTTTATTGAGTTATAACTCTTGTCATAACGAACCCCATTAAATTCTCCATTAATAAACCCTCACCTCACCGTCTGCCAACCGATCACTAGTTAATGGCTCCCACTCCACTGCTCCTCCTCCTCCTTACTCTCACCCTCGTCTCCGCGGCCGTTCACCCGCTGGATCCACTCACCGCCGCTGAAATCACCTCCGCCATCAACCTCATCCGCGCTTCCCCTCTGAACTTATCCGCTCCCCTCGCCTTTCACTACGTCGGCCTCGACGAGCCCGCCAAGCCAGCCGTATTCGCGTGGCCCCGCTCCGCCCCACCGCGTCGCGCCTTCGTCATCGCCCGCGCCGACCGAGCCACCCACGAGCTCCGCGTCGACCTCGCCCACGGCGCCGGCCGCATCCTCTCCGAAACGGTCCGCCACGGCGGCAGCTTCCCCACCTTCACCCCCGACGAGCAGGATGCGGCCTCCGCCTTGCCTTTGCAGTACCCGCCATTCGCCGCGTCGGTGGCGCGGCGGGGGATTCCTCTGTCCGATGTTGTCTGCACGACCTTCTCGGCAGGGTGGTTCGGCCGCGCGGAGAGGTGGGCGGGGCGGAGGGTGATCGTGGTCCAGTGCTTCGTGGCGGCGGGGACGGCGAACTTCTACGCGCGGCCGGTGGAGGGGGTGACTGCGGTGGTTGACCTGGACGCGATGGAGATCGTGGAGTACGAGGATAGGGTCGACCCTCCGGTGCCGAAGGCGGAGGGGACTGATTACCGGGCGGCGGCACAGAGACCGCCGTTTGGGCCGGAGACAAAACCAGTCACGGTGGTGCAGCCGGAGGGAAGGGGGTTCGAAGTCGATGGCCACATGATAAGGTGGGCGAACTGGGAGTTTCACTTGAGCTTCGACGCCCGCGCCGGCTCCGTCATTTCTTTGGCGTCCGTTAAAGATTCCGACGAGGGTACAGTCCGGCTCGTCCTCTACCGTGGCCACGTCTCAGAGCTCTTCGTGCCGTACATGGACCCGTCGGCGGAGTGGTACTTCAAGACCTTCTTCGACGCCGGCGAGTTCGGCTTCGGCCTCTCCACGGCTCCGCTCGAGCCCTTCACCGACTGCCCTGCCAACGCTGAGTTCATGGAGGTGGACGTCTCCGGCGGAGACGGGTCGCCGGTGAGGATCCCCAGGGCGATGTGCCTGTTCGAGCGCTACGCTGGCGACGTCGCGTGGAGGCACACCGAGTTTGGGTTCCCCGGGGAAATGGTAATTGATTGATGATAAAGTTAAATAATCGTACGAGGATTAATTGATGCTTCGAGTTGATGTAGATAACAGAGGTTAGGCCGGAGGTGAGCTTGGTGGTGCGGTGGGCGGCGGTGGTCGGCAATTACGACTACGTGATCGACTGGGAATTCAAAACCAGCGGCTCCATCAAAATTGGGGTAAAACAAACGCCCGCTTTCATCCTAATTCCAACTTCAAATTCTAGCATTTAATTCGATGCGATTAATCAACAGGTGGCGCTGAGCGGAATCCTTGAAGTCAAAGGCACATACTACGCCCACGCCGACGAACTCTCCGGCGACGCACACGGCTCGCTCGTCGCTAGAAACACCATCGGCGTCTACCACGACCACTTCTTCACCTTCCGGCTCGACCTCGACGTCGACGGTCCCAACAACTCGTTCGTGAAGTCCCGCATGAAGCCGGCGAGGGCGGCCGGGGGGCCGAGAATGAGCTACTGGACGGTGGAGAAAGAGACGGCGAGGACGGAGGCAGATGGCCGCGTGGAGCTCGGCTCGACGACGGAGTTGATGGTGGTGAACCCGAACAGGAAGACGAGGATTGGGAATGAAGTTGGGTACAGGATTATTAGCCTCGGCGGCACGGCGACGTCGCTGCTGGACGACGATGACTACCCGCAGCGGCGGGCGAGGTACACAAAGAAGCAAGTGTGGGTGACGCCGTACGACGAGGCGGAGAAGTGGGCGGCGGGTCTTTATGCGGACGAGAGCAGGGGAGATGATAACTTGGCGGCATGGAGTCAAAGGTATATATATTACTATTTTTTTAATGAATAAATAAATTATTTTCACTCTATTAAAATCCATCCATGAACTAAAATTTTCAATTTTGTTTTAAAAATAATATAAATAATGCAGGAATCGGGAGATTGAGAACAGAGATATAGTGTTGTGGTACACGATGGGGATTCATCACCTGCCGTGCCAAGAAGACTTTCCGGTGATGCCTCTGCTGACCGGCGGCTTCGAGCTGCGGCCCACCAACTTCTTCGAGAGCAATCCGTTGATCAGGAGGAGCCCCAATAAGCCGGCGACTTGGCTGAATTGTTCCTTCCGTTCATAGAGGAAGACTGTTTGTCTTTTGAGATTCATGATCATCATGTTTGTTTGGCTGTAGACTTGGAAGGAAACGAACGATAGATCGATGACAAGGAGGAACAGTAACGCCGTTAAGATACTTTTAATCATCAATAAGGTACTGTGTGATTCAATAGAATTAAACAGTGCGTGACCCGGATTCATCCCATTTAGTTCAAATACATGGTTTAAACGAACCAGAATTGCACTCTAAATTCAGCATTTTACTAGCTACTAATACAATAATCATTGTAGATTATAATCAATTCTGAAAGCCATATGCATTGTGTATTTACAATCATTCCATTACATAGTTGATTTAGACTAAGTTCATAATATTGTAGGCTTGCTTTACTTCAAATATTATGCATCTTACAGGCAAGATACCTTCAAATGGACGATGAAACTGAAACTGAATTTATCCGCCACGAAGTTGAATTAGCAGTGTCATCCATCCCACAATCCGAACTATCACAATCACTGGACAATTGGAATGAAAAGTTGCATCAGAACTCAGATGCTAAGGCAGGTTGAGTCCTCCACTCTTGAAAGCAAAATTTACTATAATGGTACCAATTACATTAAATATACCTGGAGGTAGCAATCTTGATGAATGACTTTCTGGGTGTTTGGATTAACCATCACCGCGCACGAAACTTTTCCCTGATAAAATGTAGACAGCAAGAAGGGATTATTATTCAGATACAGATCAGAGGGTTAAAAATTAGTGAAGAATCAATATCGAATGAGACCGATATAAGCAATGATCAAACATTTTATAGGAAAGGCCACTTGACATTATTTCACATTCAATATTTATCAGAAGTAAATATCTATCAAAAAGGACTTGAGGGAGGATTCAGACAGATGGACTAGCTATCAACATTAGCAACGATTATTGTTTGATAATTGATATTCAAGTTCCAAGAAAAAAAACCAAGAAAAGCCAACAACTATCAGTTGGCAAAATTGACTGAACACCTACAGGAAACAATTGAGGCGATAAGTGAGTCATAACTCATAAGTGAAAACACTAACAACAGTCTATGTCTGAAAATTGTGTAATACCACATGTGTGAAATATTAAAACAGTACTATTGCCTATCACCAATAATGAATATTTTCAGATGGAAAAATCCCTAAACGCATCACATTGTGTATCACATTCAAATCCCTAAACATTAAAAAACATGTTGCTCTTTTCTTCAAGATGGAAAAAATAAGATTCATCAAACAACAGATAGTAATTTGGAAATCTTATCAGACTTTCAATCTAAACTTTTTTACCTTCCAAGTAAAAATATAGGCATCACTCTATTACTTAAAAATTATCCTCTTACGTGTTGAGTTTCAGATTCCTTCAATCAATAAGTCCATATAACAGCGGCATAAAGAAAAATAGATTATGGAGGGTAACTATTTGCCAATTGGAAGGCTGCTTTAGAGTCTCAGAACCTCATGTCCATAAGATGAATGAAACCAAGCATATGTACACTTTAAAAACTTGAATATAAAACAAGTAAGATGTATGAAGTTGAGAAGTGTATAGTTGTAACTAGACAGTAGGTAGTCGTCTTCCTGTCCACGATATGTACAATGAAAGAATTTGCATAGTTAATAATAAAAGCAGTGACATTGACCAAATGAAGGCTGCATTTGATTTCAATTTATGTAACACTGAAACATAGATAACCAGTCACTGATCAGTCTAAATAGAGAATCATAGAATTGTTATTTGTTAGGCAAACTACCTTACCACAATGGATAAAAGTGAGTCCTTAATGAAACCTCTCAGGAATTCTTACTTAATATAACTTTAGGGGTTAAAAGTCGAGAACAATTGATCATGCTGAATTGCAAGTAAGTAAAGGCACAAAGGAATCACAAACATTTGATTATATTGAACTGACCTTGAGTAGAGATGCAAAGAACCCTTTTCAGAGAAATAAACAGTAAAATTTTGCCTTTCCCGTTTTTAATTTCTCAACTTACTATATTTAACTTGACAATGCACTTCTTGATTGTCTATTTGTCTAACTAACAAATAAATTTACGATATCAAATCAAAAGGAACTACATCTGACTAGGTCATATTGGCACCATACTTCCCTACAAGATGGAACCGGGAAGAAAAAACACAATCAATTCGAGGTGCAATAGAGATGAGAAAAACAAGATCATGCCTTTACAGAAAGTTACCTCAACGGGAACATCAAAGAAGAAGAGCCGCATCCTGCCGTCAACCTCGGTTACCGTGTCCAAAGGCAACGATCCCCTAGCAATATCCCCAATCAAATAGATGGCATCGCTCAACACCTGGATCCCGTCGAGCTTGAGCTTGGCATGAACGTAGGTAACCCCCCGAGCTCTAATATGGCCACCGCCGAACGTGACGAAGCCGAGCTGCCTCCCCCGGTACCCTAGGGAGACCACGATGGAGCGGTAATTGAGGGCGAAGAAGGCCGGGTTACGGATCCTGAGCTCGACCCCCATGGAGATGTATATAGAGGCCTCGGGTATGACGTTGACACGGATGTCATCTAGATCAAGGCGGGCTACGGCGAGATCCGGATCCGATGGCCAGAGGAAGAAGGCAGCGGATAGGAGGAGGGCGAGGAAAAAGGCAAAAGAGAGGAGAGTAGAAGAGGAAAGGAGAGAACCAACACATCTAAAGTATGCGCAGCATCGGGGACGCCGGCGGCGGCGGGGATAGACAGGCAGCAGGACGTATGCCGGGGGTTCCGGGAAGTAGGGGTCCTGGAAAACGGCGACGGATGAGGTAGCAGCCGGGACGCCGTAGCAGGTCTGCGGCGTCAACGGTGGAGGAGGAGGTGACTGGGGAAGGAGCGGCGCCGCCTGCTCGCCTGCTTTCACGGTGACCGTCATCTGTGATCGATGCCTCTCTCCGCCTCTTCGTTACGATTTCTCCAGATTTGCACTAATTATTTATTTAGAGAAACGCAAAAGTATTCCACAATTTCATTTCTCCTCCTAGATAATCAAATATTATAATTTTACTCCCTAACTTTCGTAACACGTTTCACATTTCATTTCGCGACCCTCTTCGTTGTCTTACATTGACATTGATGGATAATAATGAAAGAGCACTCGCTACTTATTTCATTATCAATTATAAAGACAGCTAATATTAAAAAAAATATTTTTAAATGCCTCAGCTAATTAGCTCAAGAAATATTATAGTATTTAAATAATTTAAAATAATATTAAAGTAATTTTAAAATCGATAAAAATAATTTTAAAAATATCGAATCAATTTTAAATTAATAGGAACCAGATCCCCTAAAATTCACAGGGGCCTAGTTTTAACATTCACTGACGTATCAGAAACTGGGTGATCTCACAGAGATAGGGATGGCAATGGGGCGGGTCGGGGACGGGTTTGTCATCCCCATACCCGTACCCGAAATAAATCTCCATCCCCGAACCCGTCCCCATCCCCGCCTCTACTTAATCGGGGAATCCCCGTCCCCGAACCCGCGGGGAGTAAATCTCCATCCCCGTCCCCATCCCCGCTTGAAATATCCATTTTTTTCCAAGTTAAAAAAAAATGGGATTTCTCAAGCATGGTTATAAAAACAATGAGATTTTCAACTTATGGAAGGCGGCGAGTGACTAGTGAGCGATACTCATTAGGGTTTTTACACATCTTTAATATTAATATTATTGAAGTATTTTTATAATTATTATTATTTTATTATTATTTAAGATATCGGGGCGGGTTCGGGGATGGAGATAGCATCCCCATACCCGCCCCAATTTATTTCGGGGATTTTTAAAAATCCCCGAACCCGAATCCAAACCCGATAATATCTCCCTAAACCCGTCCCGTTTCGGATTTTCCCCGCGGTATCCAAATCCGCGGGGAAAATTGTCATCCCTACACAGAGAGCTAGGGGCGTTTGATTTCCTTGTTATTTATTTTTATTTTTCACATAAAATATAATTTTTTAGAAATATATTTGATTTGTATTTTTCAAATTTATTTTTCAGAAAAAATATAATATTTTTTAAAAAATTAAAGAATAAAATAAAATTATTTTTTAAAAATGAACAAAATATAATTTTAAAAAATAAAAATAAGAAATGGAACGGATCAAACGCTCTCTTTCGTATCGAAATGGGACGTTGTCCAGGCCAATCGGCTTCGATTACTTCGCTACGAATAAAATCCAACTGGGTCCCTCAACGTGGATTCGGTTCGTTCGGACATCAAGCGGCGTTTAATTAAAGTTTGGTTGGTTTTCGTTTAAAAACGTAATTAGAAAAAAAAATAATTAACGAAATTTTTTTCAATCTTGAACGATCGATCTAATCTCATATAAATTTTTCATCGATCTTCAGGGTAAATCGAGAAGCGCTCGTAATAAACGGTCTAGAAGCCCAACGTCCTAGGATTCTCCTCTATTTGAAAGAAAATTTTTAATAAATACGTTGTAATTGAGAATCAAATCGTGGATAACTAGGATAGCAATTAGTCACCCTTAAAAACTTAATTAGAAGCCGTTTGTTTTGAACGATCATCGTTGATTAATTTAGTCTCTTTTTCATGAAAAAAAATTGATTCACTCGAGTTAAATTTATTTTTTTTATTTTCCATCTTGAGGATTTACTGTACATTAATGAAATCGAACTACCAGAAGACGACCTCCACGAACCCATGCCCGTCTCAAGACGTAGGTAATTAAGATCTATGCCTAGGTTTTTTAATTTATTAAGATTTATTATTTTTATATGATCCTGTCACGAAGTAGATTAATTTTCAAAAACACGCGATCTCCCATAGGTCACGAGCTGTCGATGCTGACTCTGAACTGCAAGAAGAAAGACTGTTAGCGAACCTGTCGAAAAAAATCTCCGACAAGGCACTCTGATGATCAAGTCAGTCACCGATGTTGGAAAAGCGTAAGGCAATGAAACAATAGCAAAAACATTATTGCGTGTACCTGGGTGACAGGAAGTGGAGAGACTTATATAGCCAAGGAGAAACGGCAGCTTCTGCCCGGCTTGCCGCTCCATGTCGTAGGTGAGAGCAGGGCAGGGTGTGGCCAATAGTGGCAGGGTGAGGCAGTGCATGCCCAAATAAGGTAAGGGACACTGCCGGCTCGCCGACGTGCGATGCCAAGCGCCACTCGACCAGCCACGAACGCAAGTGGTTGTGTACGGGGTGGCATGGAGATCATGGTGTCAGTGAGATACTCACGATTTGGGTCTGAAGTGTGTCAGCTTCTCGTGGACCCCGTACCACTTCCTGCTAGGGGGTTGTCAAGGAGTGGGTGTGGCTGAAGGAAGGGCGGATCCCGAGGTAGATTTCCGACCGACCGATCAGGGTGATATTGGCCCTTGAGGATAGTATTCACGAGTGATGTAGGGTGCGCCCCGAGTGAAAAGGGGGAGGCGGAGAGGCAATTGATCCGCCTACTCCTGAGTCACACAGCCGAGTGGCCAAGTCGTAGGGCGCACGAGTCAAGGGGCACTCGGGGTTGGTTCGCCCGATCCAGGGTCGGTCGCCTGGTCGGGCGGCTGGGGGGTTCGAGGATTCCCCGGGTCTCAAATTTCTGGACATCTTTAAGCAAGTGGGGCTGGGCCAAACTATATCGGCTTGCTTGCTTACGCAGGCCCCCTGATTCACTGGGCCCCCAGGGATCCCTATCTCTTTCCTGCTCTGATGTGTCGCCAGTATGGCCAACTAAGCCACCCGTGAACTAGGCCGGGATCATTATAAAAATATTAAATATTATTATTTTATACAATCCATAATTAATGTCACTATCCATTTTCAATTTACTTTATTATTAATTCTATTCTTTCCCGATTACATTTCCTTCGTATTTAATTGCATTCTCTTAATCACAATTAATTGCATTCCCTTTCATCATTTTAAATGAAATGTTATTACTTTTTTATTTTATTTTTTAATATTTTTTATAACTAGATTAAACCCAATTATTTTATTTTTTAATATTTTTTATAACTAGATTAAACCCAAGTCGATGAATAGTTTTGTAATGATCTAATTATGTTCCATCTTTTTCCTAATCTCCAGTCTTGGACACTCTCATGATATTCTCAAAGAAAGATAAAATGCCCTTACGGATATGACGTGATTGGTAATGACTCACTTGGGTGATCGCTCACTTCTCGGGTTTGATTTCTCCCTGATAGAGCACGCAGTATGCTGATGGAAGAAATCATAACATGCTGCCGCGTGGTCGGGTCATCGGATACCGATATCATCAATGGTGAAGTCGTCACGTGTCTCCGTCCCGCAATTTACCCTCATTAACCGGTGGAGACTCTCATTGAAGACTATGGGGTAGAGCTGATCAGTCAAGCGGATTAATCAGGCATAAACCTGAATACCTTTTATAAATTAAAAAAAATCAAAGAAAGACAAGACAGTCCTTTTTCTTAACATTCACACGTAGTAATATTTTTTTTCGGTTCTTTTTCTTCTATGGGAAATAAAAATTTGAATTGGGTTTTTTTTTTATCTCTACAAAGGTTAAGTAGAATAAGTCTTTTAAATATTAAATTATTATAAAATTTAATATTTATTTATCTTTATTATATTTGTGCAGTAGAAATTACACTGTATTTTTTTAATTTTAAGTATTTTTATTTTGATAATATTATATAGATTTATATTTTCTTTTTTATTATTATTTTAATATAAATGTATGTTAAAATAATATGATTCTAGATACAAAATGAATGAAAAAAAAATAGAAAAGTTTATTTAATCTCAAAAAGGGGCACTTAATAGATTTATTACTTATATTCAAAATCAAAATATAAAAAATAATATAATTAAAAATTTAAATAAAAATCAATTAAATTTTTACGCGAAAGTTAAATAATTTAATAATTTTATCAATTAAATTTTTTTTTATTAAAACTTGAATATAAAAATTTAATTAATATTTTCATCTTTAAAAGTTAGTAAATTAAATTTTATATAAAAATATATTTTTAAAAATTAATATTTTATTTTAAAAAAAGTTAAATCCACCGTTGTAAGCTAGAAAACTAAATTTTTTATAAAAAAATCTATTTTTAAAATATAATATTTTGTTTAAAAAAATAAGCCCCCATTGTCGGTCCAAGTCTGAATAAAAAAGAGTAAGGGGAATTTTTTTTTAAAATATTAAAAAAAATTAAAGGCCTAATTATTTTTTTTCGCTTAGGACCTCAAGTAACCTTGAGACGACCCTGCATGAACCCATCCTCCGCGGCGCATCCCCTGAACATTCCCACCGCGTTGAATCCCATCGCCAACTCACTGTTCCTGCTGATGGCGCTGAGGTCAACCTTGCCCTCGTCTAGCCTCTCCTTCGCCGCTTGGTCCACCGCCTCCATGTCGGGGGGAGCCCCTTGGATGAGATTTAGTGTGAGTGGGTTGTATTGAATTTTGGTTTAGGGTTAGACTATACTTAAATTGAACCTAACCTCGGAGGTTAGTAAGAGTAATTGATAATTAATCATTTATCTTGGGTTAATTAAATCATTATAATAATTAGGGTTAATCCTAATTAATTAAGATAGATTGTTTAGCTAAGTATCGTATGTGATTATAGCTAAATTTTGTCTTTGACATAGGATTTCGATCGATTACGTGCATTTGATCGTGGGTGGTTCTATCCAATACGCACACTTCATTTATGAGGTAGGTATTTCTTACTTGATTCAGTAGTTCCGTTTATCTTAAAAGCATGATTATATTTATTATCTGATTAGGTTGATTTACCTTAACTCAAGTTTACTTGTATTTCCTGCTTGGTACTTTCTTTGTTTTACCTTTGAGTTAGTCAAGGATTTCATCTATACAGTCTTATCTATTATATTTTGATCTAAAGAGTACCGTTTATACGTAAATACTTTAGAACTATCATGTAGGGTGTGGTTGACATTAGATATATCCTACCGAATATTAGTTGCATATTCATTTATAGTGGTATTGATTTTATAGTGGTATTGATTGGGTACTTGTCTATCATAATTGTTGCATGGTTGTTGACTTAGTTGAGGTTGTGCATATTAGTGTCATGCATCACAATGCATTATTTGCATGCTGACAACCACTTTACTCCTTTGTGATTGAGACGGGTCGTTGGTCACATTTTTTATTGTCTCACGCTAAGCTAGAGTTGTATATAGACAGCTGACACCCCCAGGTGTTAGGGGTTCCCACAAGTGCTTTTAGGGTTTTATAGCCACAGGTATTGGGCTTGTATACGTAGTCATAGGTGTCGGGCTTTTTTACAGAGTCATAGGTGTTACGCGCCTGTATCTTATCCACTTGACTACCCAGTATAACGGTAGTTGGAGTGTGTATAGATCAAATCATTGTATCATGTGCATATTATACATTGTGCATTTTGTTTGTAGTTATTGTATTTATTTGAGCTATGATTTATTGCATTTGATTGACATGTATATATGGATTATGATTGATACTTGTACATGATCTAGATTTGCTTAGTAGTACGAATAACTTATTAATGTATTATGAAGATTTTTTGATCATGTACCCGCATGTTAAATGGATGTCAAGTATGTTTATATGTATAGGTTTGTATTTGATTTACACTATATATCGTGAAGATTGTATACCATTAGTTTTGTTTACTTGATATATCCTGTTTATAACCATACATTTATCTATCCTTGTACCCATAGAATCCACCTGTATTCATCATTTCTTACGTTTATTTCTGTTTCAGATAGTTGATAGTTATAGCACGTAAAGTCAATAGAGGATCCATCTGGTAGTACCTCAGAGTCGAGTGTTTTTTGTTGGTTTCTTAATTTTATTGTTAGACTTGTATCTATTCATTTAGTGGATTTGTCTTTATTTTTGCTTCTTTAGTGGATTTGTATTTGTTCCATGGATTTTCAGTTTGTCGCATTATTTTACGAACTTTATTTCTTGTGTGATTATTATTAACTGTACAGTTATGATATTTTATTATTTTATTTCTATTGTTGTCAACCATGTTGTTTTTGTATTATGTTGAGAGTGATGTATATAAGTTTCAGATTTTCGGTTGTATAATGGAGATATTGTCCATTTTTCGGACAAGTATTAGCCCAGGGGTGTGACAATGTAGATAGCTCGTTAAATTTATGAGAATCAATATTTTTCGAACTAATCGAATTAAGTGAATTTTATAATAAAAATTTAACAAATTAAAATCATAAATATAGGTTAATTAATGAATTTTTCAACATGATATTATGCGAGATTTACTGATTAATTAATAAAAATTTATAGATTCATTTATTTATCGATTAATTTTTTTTTGGAATTATTCGCTTTAACTAATTAAGTCGCTTTAACTAATTAAGTCATGGTTTTAATTCAATATTGAACAGGATTAACCAATGTATTACAGTTCTTAACATATTCTTTTAAAAAAACTATTTGATATATTTTGTAAGGTTCCATCAAAAATTGATCCTAATGTCCAGATTGTGGTGCATTCAGCGGATTGTGATCTTAGTGCGCGGATTTCAGTTTTATTTTTAAATACTTCCATAAGATAAGTTTAATATTTAATAAATTTATGTTATACATAATTGATAAATATAAATAATTAGCGAATGCCCACTATCATCGTTAGGAAATTGTGATAGAATGTTAATGTCCTGAGTATGTAATTTGTATATCTCTTCCTGAGATTTCTATGATTGCATGTATATTTGTGTATGAGTTAACGTCATTAGTATTTTTATTTTAAAGCCTACTAAAATGGGGAGCAGATCTCCTGGTCCGTATTTTTGCGGATCAAGAGATGGTCCACTCTCAATCACGGTCGGATCACGATCATGATCCGACCGTAATTTATTGTAATCTCTTCTAGGGTTCATCGTGTACCTCAGGTTATAATTTAAGTTCGAACGGATGGTCGGAGGCCACCCGACGGCCTAAATCCTAAATTCTAAATCCTAAATTCTAAATCCCAAATTCTAAATATTTCATCATGATTTTCGGGTGGCCTCCGGCCATCCGCCTGAACCCAAACTATAACCTGGGAGGCACGATGAATCCTAGAAGGGATTGCAATAAATTATGGTCGGATCACGATCGTGATCCGACCGTAATTAAGAGTGAGTCATCCTCTAATCCATAAAACATGCGTACTAGAGGATCTAAGCTGACTAAAATGTATACCGTTACAAATGAAGAGCAGTTATTTCAAAGCCCAGTTAAATTTACACCGTTACAAATGCGGCACATATATTTTCTAAGTGCAAATTTTGGTTGGTGGATAATTATGTGGCATAGACTTGATGATATTGACAAGTGTAAATTTATTGCCACCGGGGCTATGGTACAGCGGTAGGGCGATTAGTCGTTTTCCCAGGCATTCTCGGTTCGATCCCCAGCTACGGCGCATTTGCAAGAATTTTTCCTCTAAATGGGGCGCGAACCCTGGGACGCTGGGCTTCTAGACCGCCCACTGCGAGCGCTTCCCGATTTACCCTGGCGGCCGATGGGAAACTTCCGTGTGGCCGGGCCGGTCGCCCGAGCTTGGTTGATAACCTCGTTAATCATCTGGGTGATAATCTACTTTAAAAACTAAAACAATTTTTATATTTGTATTGCACAATGATGATTACAAATTGTACTCTTTCAGCAGTTTATTCAACATGTACTTTTTAAATTTCTTTTTATAAATAAAAACAAATCCCCTAAACTTCATCTAAATCAACTATTTATATTAGTAAAAGTGAGTATTCGATTAAAATCGAATTAAATAAATAAATTTTTTAATAAAAATTAAAACATTAAATTAATAAAATATCAATTAATTTAGTTGAAATAAAGATGATATTTTGGAAGATTTATCAATTAATTAGAAATTATATATTGATTTATTTATGTACTTACTGATTATTTTTTTATTTTAATATATTCGATTTAATTAAATTAAAATTTTAAAATTGAATTAATCGATATAACTGTTTTTTATAAAAAAAAATGAAATTTCCAAATCGGTTGTATAATTCAGTTTAATCAAATTTTTTCTGACCCTATATACAAGTGTTTAATTGTTTATTTAAAAGAACTTTAGAATTTGTATCTTAGATTAATAGTTGATAGTGATAAGCAATCTATTATTTTTCTAATTTGAGATTTTTATTATTAAAAAAAAATAGACTATGCTCAGATAGTTGAAATATTAGTTTAGAAGGTTACAACAGGATTATTTAATTTTTAACAGTTTGAAAATGGAAAGTTAACAGGATATATTTAAAAAAGAGTAACTGTAATAGATATAAAAAAAATTTTAAACGCTATGATTATATTTTGAAACAAAATATAAATATTAACCGTGTTAAATTTTAAATATAACTAAAATTAAAATTAAAATTTGATAATTAACCAATTTTAGTCTTTTAATTATTTAAAATACTAATAAAATTTAATGTCAAAAATATCTATTCAAATGAAAAAACCTAACAATTTTTATCAAAATTTCTATATATAAGCCAACTCTATGTATATAATAATATCAATCACATTTTATATAAATTTACTTTTTTAAAATAATAATTTATTTTTAAAATTTATAAATCTCTATTATTTTCTTTTTAATTTCATATTTATGATTTTTTAAAAAAATTCTTTGTTGTTAGAATTGACCAATGAATATGGATGACATCTTTATTAATTTTTAATTGATCATTTCTTTTTTTATCAATTATTATTTATTTAATTTAAACAAAATAAACAGTATAGTTAACTAATTATAATTCCATTTTTTTAATGCATAATAATAAAGAAAAAGAACTAGGAAGTTGCTCGGGTTGATATTTGCATAAATTATTATTCTAATAGATCTTGATATTTTTACTCGGTAAATATAAAATATCTTAGATATTTAAATTTTTTAATATAAAAGGACTATTATGTTATAATAAAATAATTTTATGGTTTATTTATTTGTATCTACTAAATCGATACTGAACCCATCTAACATTAGCATTTTCACTTTGGACTCCCATCAATACAACATCACGAGAATAGAAGAAAGAAAGAGTCAGAGGCCAACCTGATTTCTTTCCTCGCCTCTTTTCTCTCCTTCGTCGCCGCCGCGGAAATGGCCGGCGATCCACCCCGAGACTGCACGTTGGACCTCCCCGACGACTGCCTGGAGATCGTATTCCACCTCCTGGGGGCCGACGACCGCAAATTCTGTTCCCTCGTCTGTCGCCGCTGGCTCAAGGTTGAGGCCCACACCCGCCGCCGCCTAGCCCTCGATGCCCAATCTTCCCTCATCGAATCCCTCCCCTCTCTTCTCGCGCGATTCGATGCCGTCTCGAGTCTCTCCCTACGCTGCGACCGCCTATCCGATAGCATCGGCGATGACGCCCTCGAACTCATCGCCCGCAGCTGGCCTTCCCTTGCCCGGATCAAGCTCCGCTCCTGTCGCCGCGTCACCGACCTGGGGATGGCCTCCCTCGCCGCTGGATGCCCCTCTCTCCGGCGCCTCTCGTGTACCTCCTGCTCCTTCGGCGTCGCCGGCCTCGAGGCGTTCCTTCAGGGGTGCCCCCGCCTAGAAAATCTATCGATCAAGGGCCTTCGAGGCCTTTCCAACCCTCCCCACCAGGTCGTACGCCTCGCAGCCGAATCATCCGCCCTCCGCTCCATCTGCCTCAACGAACTCTACAATGGCCAGTGCTTCGCCCCGCTCATCGCCGGCTCTCCAAATCTCAGAACCCTCAAAATCATCCGCTGCTCCGGCGAATGGGATTCCCTCCTCAAGTTGATCGCCGAAAAGGTTCCACAAATCGTTGAGATCCACCTCGAGAAGATCCAGGTCAGCGACCATGGCCTTTTTGCCCTCTCCTCCTTCCCGAACCTGGAAGTGCTCCGCCTCGTCAAAACCCCAGAATGCACCGACGTCGGTCTCATTGCGATTGCCGAGAAGTGCCACCTCATACGCAAGATCCACATCGATGGCTGGAGGATGAACCTGATCGGCGATTACGGCCTCATAGCCATCGCCAAAGGCTGCCCGGCGTTGCAGGAGCTCGTCCTGATCGGTATAAACCCGACAGTGCAGAGCATGGAGGCCATCGCGAGCAGCTGCCGGGGCCTTGAGCGCCTCGCGCTATGTGGCTGCGAAACCATTGGCGATGCTGAGGTCGCTTGCATTGCCGCCAAGTGCACGGCCATGAGGAAGCTTTGCATCAAAGGGTGCCCGGTGACAGACTGCGGGTTGGAGGCCCTTGTCGAGGGTTGCCCCAATTTGATAAAGATCAAGCTGAAGAGGTGCAACAGAGTGACTCGGCAGGGCTTGGACTGGTTAATGTCGGCCCGGAGTACGCCGCTTGCTGTCTGCTTGGACGCAATGAAGTTGCAGGAGTCTGATGCCGGCATGAGCGAGAACGGAGCGCTGGAAAGCGGTAACGAAGAAGCCGTTTCTTCTCTCGCAGACTAAACCATGATCTTGGATCTTCCTTCAGTACTGATAAATTCAAGAATGAGAAGGAGGTGATGATTCTCATCCTTGGCCAAACTGGAGTATAATTTGTTGTTTGTGAAGTCATGATCGACTTTAATTTGTTGTTTGTGTTGCTCTATTATGTATCTTGCATATTTCTGTTCTAATGTTTTATATCCACATTCCTGCTAAATGCTAATTGTTAGTATGCATTTGCCAAGCACTTCTTGTGCAATTAAAGAAATTAAAGCACTTCTCTTTTAACTTTTATTATTTTAATTAAATTGGCTTGTCGGCTCGTGGGCTGTGTTTGGCAAGTTTAGCGACTTCTTTAAAATCCATAGAAATTAATTTTAACGATTTAATGACAAAGAAGCAATATTCGTATTGTCCAAAGAAAAATAATTGGGAACATGAAAAACTCAACGTGAATCCAACATGAAATCCAATTGCATCGATCCTCGACGGGTTCATCCGTCCCCCCAGGTTATAGTTTTGTTCGGGGCGGCGGCCGGATGCCGCCGTCACTGTCCGAGTGACAATCGGACGTGTATATAAAAAATGCCACGTCATTCACGTTGAGTTTCACGTTAAAATTTCACGTTCTCTATCATTGCTCATAAATAGAAAGCATTTATTTGTTTCAGTCAATCACTATGACAGATTGATAGTATCCAGAAGCAGAGAAGCTGATGGTGGATGTCCTTATCGGATCTGGCACAACACTTAAATTCAATGTAAGATCTAAGTCATCAAGTTAGAAAATATTTAGGAGCTTTTACTTTTTAAAAAATAATTCAAATAAAAATTATTTTAAAATCGATAGCAAATTAAAGTATAAATAAAATTTAAATGTTTGATGAATAATTATTTTTAAATTTAATTTTTAATTAAATGATAATAATATCCTTAAATTATATAATTTTTTTAATTATCTATATATAATTATGATACATCATCCATAATATTTTATATATTTATTGTTATATTTTAAATATTATATCAAAATTAATTTTTTAAAAAAATATAAAATTTATAAAAATAAAATATAAAAAATGATAAAATTTATAAAAATATGTATAAAAATTCTAAAAATATAAATTATATAAAAAATATAAAAATTTATTTAAAAGTATAGTGATAATTACATAAAATGATGAATTTATTAAGGATATAAAATCAACTTTTAATTATGAACCATAAGAAAAAAAAACAATAGAAAAAAAAATCTTTCTTATAAATTTTGAGTAAAAATTATAAAAATTAAAAAAAAATTTAACATTCACATACATTCAAAAATATTTCTATCATTCTAGATAACTAGAATATAAAAAACATCAAACAAAAATACTCTTAAATATTACCTAAATAACGACACTCTAAGCTTTTGGAGTCTAGCAACTATTTCAGCGTTCCGACCCCACCTTTCTTCGTCGTCAGACCCATGACCGGATGCATTGATTGCTTCGTGGAAAAAAACTTCCTCATGTTCGTCGTCGCTAGATCTGGCTGGCCTTGTCAAATAAAATTTATATCATTAAGTTCCAGATAATTAATACTCATGTCGTCGTTAATAACACTTTGTTGCGTGTATTTAAAACCACTAATACACAAGCACAAATAATCCAAAACTTGTAGTGGAATACAGACAGGATCTTTGACTTATTTGTGGCCTAAGAAATCTACGTGCACGGCATACAGCAATTCGTGCCCACCTACTTTGACTTTTGGACTGGAAATCCTTGAATCGCCGGGTCTGAAAGGAAAATGATTGGGAACATGAAAAATTTAACGTGAATTCAACATGAAATCTAATTACACCGATCCTCGACGGGTTCACCCGTCCCCCCAGATTATAGTTTTGTTCGGGGCGGCGGTCGGAAGCTGCCGCCACTGTCCGAGCGATAATCGGACGTGTATATAAAAAGTGCCACGTCATTCATGTTGAGTTTCACGTTAAAATTTTACGTTCTCTATCATTGCTCGGGTCTGAAATCAATTAATTGTGGCTACCGAATTCCAATTTTAAATCTATTAAACTCGAAACCTTTCCCCTTGATTCCTGGATCCAGTACTCCCACGCGCTGCTCATCGTTGACTTTTCTTCTGGATGCCGAACTACTAAAACATTTCATGTCTTGTACATGTGATGTGTTTTTCCATTTGTTACTCTTTGCTCGATTACTCTTAACCATGCTCTTAAATGACGATTACATTGCAGTTAGAAAGGAGATTAGAGAATGTCGAGGGACCCAAGTCTTCAACTTTTCCACAATCACAAGAATTCTGGTTGGGTGTCTCAATCACCAAACATGATTAAGTTTTACTCAATATTTAGTTTATATTATAACTTAAGAAGATGACAGAGTTACAAAATAAAAAAAAATTTAAAAAAAACATGAATTTGGTTGAGCATGCCAAATCTGGACGGCGACAGCAAGTAATAAGCTTCCATGGTTTCTTCTTCTCCTTTCTCCACCAGATATAATCAATGATTCCCCTTTCCCTCTGCTTCTGCTGTTGCTAATCATGGCCTCGCTTCAATCGCAAGCATTGCCCTTCTTCCTCCGCTTCTTCCTTGCTCATTGATTACTCCACCACCGATCTAAATCTAGCTCTTCCGATTCCGTTTCTGTCTGACCAGCAACCGTTGCTGGGGCGGCAAGAGGGATCGAGGAGGAGAAAGAAGAGTAATAAGGAGAGATCGAGGCGAATATATGAAGTCGTCTTTGCTCACTAGCCAGCCGAGCCGGCGCGGCAGTCATCGCCATGTGGATTCTGGCTTCGGCGGAGAAGGCGGCGCTGCTTCCGCGGCCGAGAGCGTACTTCGTTCCCCTGCCGCCGCGTTCTGGATCGTCCTCCACGGGGTTTGCTGTGTCATCAGTGTCTTCCTCGGTTTCCGCTTCTCCCGTGTCGTCTTCGTCCTCCTGTTTTCTCCTTCCTCCATGACGACAATTTCCTCTGTTTACACCTCCGTCCCCGTCCTCCACGCTGCCGTGACCAACGCCACGAGAACGACGACCCAGACGCAAGCTCACGTGCTTGCCTCCTCTCCGCCTCCGCCTCCGCCTCCGCCGCTGGAGGCCGAGCAGAACGTGACGAAGAGCCGCGTCGTGGTAGGGCGGCACGGGATCCGCATCCGGCCGTGGACACACCCGGAAGCCGAGGAGACCATGCGAGCGCACTGGATCATCGAGCGCGTGCAGCGGGAGCAGCGGCTGCAGCACGGCGTAGGTAGTCCACGGCCGCTCATCGTCGTCACGCCCACCTACGTCCGCACCTTCCAAACGCTCCACCTCACCAGCCTCCTCCACTCCCTTCTCCTCGTCCCCTTCCCCCTCACTTGGCTTGTCGTCGAGGCCGCTGGCAGCCGATCCAATGACACCGCCGCCTTCCTCAACCGCTCCGGTCTCCACTTCCTCCACGTCCCCTTCCCCAATCCCATGCCTGAAGACTCACGCTACCGGCGCATCACTGAATCCCGCATGCGCCTCCACGCTCTCAGGTGAATTATCTCTCCCTCTAAATAATCAAAATTGGATCTTGATCGGGACCTCGGTATAATAAAACTTGGATCTTTACCGCCTTTTCCATGATCCAGAGTGGTGAGAGACAGGGGAATGAACGGGATCGTGGTATTCGCCGACGACAGCAATGTGCACAGCATGGAGCTGTTCGACGAGGCGCAGAGAGTGAAATGGATGGGCGCCATCTCCATGAGAATCCTCACTCACACCACTGGGCTATCAACTTCGAAGGGCGAGGATCACAAGTCCCCTGTGCCAATCCAAGGCCCTGCTTGCAACTCCTCTGGCCACTTGGTCGGATGGCACACCTACGACCCCCTTCCCAACACCGGCGCCACCTTCATCGGCGCCGGCAAGACCGTGCTGCCGGCGAAGATGGAGTGGGCGGGGTTCGTGCTGAACTCGAGGTTGCTGTGGAGGGAGGCCAAGGAGAAGCCGGATTGGGTGAGGGACCTGGACGAGGTGGGGAAGAAGGACGAGGATATCGACAGCCCGCTGTGTCTGTTGAAGGATGCCTCGTTCGTTGAGCCGCTGGGAAATTGCGGGAAGAAGGTCCTGCTGTGGTGGCTCCGCGCCGAGGCCCGCTACGACAGTAACTTCCCGACAGGGTAGGTTTCCGACAATGTCGAAGTTATTTATCGTGGATTCAGAATCTCAACTGATAAATTTGCTTCTCTTTCATATAGATGGACATTAGAGCCCGTTCTGGAAGCGACTGCTGCTGCAAACCACATGGCACCACGGATCGATGCGTCTCCTGAGCTTCCATCTAAGCAGATGGCCGGCAACCAAGATTCAAGAAACTAGTGAGAAAAGAAAAAAGTGTCCTAAAGATTTTGGTAAGTAAACATGCTTAGTTACATCTTCTTTTGCTTCATGACAATAGCTAACATGCGTTGTAGGATTTGCAGATACGAGCGGCTGCAGCGTTGTTCTTCTCTGTATTAGTTGCTTGAATAGTGTAGGTGCATGTTCACTGTGCTACAGCCCCTGAAACGCCTGAGGCAGGGAGTTTTCTTTTAAAACGTGTTTGTTTGAGTGTCAAATGGCCCTCATATTTCAATCAAAGCTGATGCTTATAATTTTGAAGTTATCATTTCAGGAATTGTCTATGGAATTCAGATCTGTGGTGTGTAAAATAATATTAATGGCTTTTGCATTTCATAATGCATATATTTTCAGTTTGGTAAAACAGTGATCCCAAAGGATTGGACAGCGCCCTCTGCCTAGCGGTCCAATCGAAATCACCTACTGATTGGGCATCTTGGAGCCCAAGGACCATGCTCCCTTGGTATTCCGTTCTATCAACTCAAACACGCTCTTCCGGTTGGATTTCACCTTTTCCTCAAGGCCACGCTCCCTTTGACTCCAAGATGGACAATTTTCCTATAACTTCTCAGTCGGATCCTCCCGATTCAGAGAGTTAGCACTTCTCAGTTACCCATAAGACGAACATACAATTAGATCACTCATGCTCAAAGACTGGACCCCTTTTTCAATCTGTTATTTGGGCCAAGCCCGAAAGCCCAATGATCCCTTCCATAATTAGTATAGCACGTGTTGTTATCTTAGATATCCACGGTTCAATTCCCAATTATTACATATTTTGCAAAAAAAAATTCCTAAATGGGACGTGAATCCTGGAACGTTAGACTTTTAGACCGTCCACCGCGAGCGTTCCCTGATTTTTCCTGATTGATCCTGTCGACAAGCGAAGAATCGGTTCTCCTCCGGCTGACTCGGTCTGACCAAGATGACCTGGTCTGCTGTAGCTTAGGAGGTCGGACCTAAACGGGGCTCTCAATGTAATGGTGTGGTTGTGAATGAATAGCGATCCCTTTCTTTGGAGCCCAAGGGTGAGTTTATATAGGGGGAGGAGAAAGGTCTCACTCGTGCGGGATGTCACATCTCACTAAAGATTAGTTAGGGATTAAGCTAAGTAAGCGGTGATGTAAGACTGACATAGCAGTCTGCCACCCTGTGATTCTACTCCTAATTAATTGCTGGGCGGCCACGTCAGATGACGACGACGTCTCTTAACGGAGAGTTTTGACGGAGCCCTTCGAGGGATGAAACTCAAGAACCCGACCTCAATCGTTCAGCCTCGAGAGCGTGACCTCAGGCACTCGGCCTCGAGCGCTCAATGTTCAGGAGCTCGGCTTCTATCGCTGGTCCTCGGGAGGTCGGCCTTGAGAGCTCGGCCTTGAGAGGTCGGCCTCGAGAGGTCGGCCTCGGGGAGGTCGGCCTCGGGGGGGTCGACCTCGAGAGCTTGGCCTTGAGAGATCGGCCCCGGGAGGTCGGCCTTGAAAGCTCGGCCTTGAGAGGTCGGCCTCGAGAGGTCTTGATTCCAACTCGAGCTTCGGCCCGCCCCGACCTCTGTTAACCTTGAACTGGGTTGAACCGGGTTTTCTCCGACCGGGCTCTCATCCTTGATGAAAAATCGCTCGCCCGGATCACAAGCCTCCCCTTCAAGTCTAGTCGAAGGAGGCGTCCAGTCCGACTGACTAGGCTCCTGGCCCGGTCGGCCTGACCCTTTCTCCGCTCTCCCGCGCGCTCCTTGTATTCCGAGTTAGCCTCCCACGTGTCCGACCTCCCAATCAGTTATTCATTAATGACTGACCACACGTCAGCTATTGAGTGGATGCCTCCGATATCGAGGCGTTGTGGGCGCGGCTTCGTTTGGCGTTCGCGAGAAGCTTCGGGATATGGGGAATCGTGCTGATCGGACGGTGGAGACCGTAGCCCGCCATTTCTTTCCTCTCCATCCGACGGTCCTGGTTGCCTAGCCGGTAGTATAAATAGGCGGCCCCCTTCATTTCATCCTTCCTCACTTTCCCTCTCGCTTCTTTTTTCGTTTTGTCCGACCTCCTCCGCCCGACCTCCTTGAGTTCCGACGAACAGTGTTTCCGGCGATCAGCATCTCACCCCGAGCCCGAACACTAGGTATTCTTTTACCCGCCTAAACCTTTTTCTGTTAATTCCCGAGTCCGACCTCATGGCCGGCTCATCTTCTACGCCCGGTTCATCCTCTGCGCCCGAGCCGTGGTATACTACTACCCGATCGACCCTGAGTCTAGGGTCTTTGGAAACCCTCCGCCATGATTATCGCATCCCAGAAGATCACGTTTTCGCTCTCCCCTCTCCGGATGACCGACCTAACCGAGCCCCGGTGAACTACTTTACTATCTTCAAGGATCATCTTCTCGCCGGCCTGCGGTTCCCTTTGCATTCCTTTATTATAGAGATCTGTCAGTATTTTCAGGTGTCCCTCTCCCAACTAGCCCCGAACTCGATTCGGATTCTATGTGGCACGGTAGTCATCTTTGAGTCCTTCCGAGTTCCCCTGTCTCCTAGGATTTTCCATCTCTTCTATTCCCTTAAGATGCAAGAGCCCGGGTGTTTCTTTTTCCAGGCCAGGATCAACACCGCCTTTCTAGACAAGGTTCCATCTTCCAACAAGGGGTGGAAATCCCATTTCTTTTACATAAGCACCTTCCCGCCTGCATCCTGGCCTCTTGATTGGCTAGAGGCATTGCCCGACCACCCCCCTGCTCCTCGAAGGTATCGTGCTGACCCCGGCTTTCGGTCAGCCTTCTCCAAAATCGGAGGACGCCGTTTCCACGTCGGCAAATTGTTGAGCGAGGCCGTGCTATACATCTGCCGGCTGAGTCAAATCCCAGCCAGACTGCCTGGAACTTATGGTAAATTCCTCTTTTTATTTACGACTCTTTTAATGCTAACTAAAACTTTTTCTGACTTGCAGCTCAGGCCCTGATGGACGCTCTCATGGATGAAGAGATAGCCCTGGCGGAAGAGGCCTTGAACACTCGAGCGGCTGAACTAATGGCCCGCCGAAATGCAATCCCGGTGAGGGCAACGCTAGTTTCCGAGCAACCAAGTCGAGCGGAGAGCGATCCAGACCTGGAAGTGCTAGGCCAAAGCGTTGCGG